>VWZF01005400.1:533093-577685 GCA_013396755.1 Sclerurus mexicanus
ACACACACACACACACCCCCGCCCCGTGAACAACCGCGACACGACACAGGGGAGCAACCGTACAGAGTTTATTGGCGTAACTGCAACAACTTTAAATGCAAAAAAGAAAATAAAAGCGGAGTTAGAGGTTTACATGGGAGGGAAAGAAAAGAAAAAACCCAACTGCACCTGCCAGGGCCGAGCAAGCACCGGGGGCGCCGCGGTGGCGGCAGCACCACAGGTCGCTGCCGGGCAGAGCAGGTGGGTGCGGGGGCCATCCGGGGGCGGCGGTGAGGGTGTCACCCTCGGTGAGCACCGCGGGCACCCCGAGCCCCCCCAGCGCCCAGGACTGTCCCCGACACACGCCTCGGCTGGCAGCGAGGTAGGTTAAAGACTCCCCGAACAGGGAACCTGAGGCACGTGGTCACACAGCTTGCAGGTGTCACACCCCGGGTGGCAGTGCCAGAAACACCTTCTCACCCCTCTGACACTCGGGCACAACAGCTGCGTGTCCTCGCAGCGGCACCAAGGAGTGAGCTTTCCAGCGAGATAAACACACGCAGCTTGGGAACATCCATTTAAATCAAATTGACTTCGCAGATGAAAAGGCAAATGCATAAGGATTCTTGCATCGTGAACTCTCCCAGAGCCACACTCAGCCCAGCTGACACAGCTCCAGTGCTCCCACACCCGCCTTCAGCCTCACGCCCACACACTGAGGTTCATTTGCAGGGGAATCGAGTGGAACAGCTGCAGTGACCCGAGCAGGGCAGCGCAGCACCGTGACAAGGTTGTGTGACAGTGACCAAGGTTGGGCTGGTTTCTGACACAGCCACCCCTGGGCCCCTCCTGCACCTGCCAAGCTGCAAAGCACAACCGATGGCACTGGTGAGGGTGCTGTAGCACTCTGGAGCAGGAATTCCAAACACTGCTCCCTGGGCTGCCTCGGCTGGTACCACACAACAGCACCAGGAACCTCCCTCCCCACAGCACCCTCCAGCCAGACACCTAAGAGTGCTTTAGGACACACGAGCTAAGCCTCACAATAACCTCACAAATCCAGGCTAAACTGCCCCCATTTTACAGATGGGGAAACTGAGGCACATTAAGGTTTAGTGACTGGCCCAAAGTTACACAGCTGGTCAGGAATAGAGTCTGTCTCTCCCAGTTTCTTCTCCTCACTCACAAGACCTTTCTTCCACAGGATAAAAGGAGCCCCTTCCCCAATTTACCCTGCTCTGATTTCAGGTGTCTGAAGAGGAGAATCAGAGGGCAAAGGTCTGAGCTCCTCCCCTGCTGTATCACATTAAGACTCACCCAAATCCTGGAAGCTGGGCTTTGGGAGAAAGGCAGGTGATTCAAATACAGCAGTTTACAGGTTACAAAACCAAAAAACATACTTGTAGGTGACCCAGAGGAGGGGGAAAAAAAAAAAAGCTATTCACAGTTCACCTGCCTGTGCTAGGGAAAAAAAACATAAGTCACATTCCCTTCCCCATAGATTCCAGCCCCTCCCAACCCGCAATAAAAGGAAATATTGAATGTTAGTTTGGCTTAACAAAGCATTGAGGTTATAGATGCAGTAAGCCAGCACAACTGGCACACTGCCTGGAACAGCACAGCTCGATATAAAAGTTGCTTTCTTAAAATCACTTCAAAACCAATTTATGTATAAGAGGATTAAAAGTAAATTAGATATGAATTCAAAATCAGTGTAGAAATCTACAGTTCTTATCAAAGACAGGATACAGTATTCACTTTGATAGTAAAATTCCAAGTGTGTCACGCACACCTGACCCACGGGACTTGTTATACCAGTAACAGTCAATATAAAAGGTTATTGCTGTAGCATCTCTCAGTAGAACATGTTTAACAAGAGCACAGAAAAGGGAAACACCATGGGCTGACAGGTCTCATTAGCAAAGAGGAAGAAAGAATATAAATTTTGGATTTTTTTTTCTCCTGGCTTCTTACCTCCTCCACTCCTCCCCACTCTTGTGACAGTTTCAGGCCCTGATAGATGGGAGAGTTTCAGGCCAGATAAACACACACACACACATCACACTCGCTCATAACAGGGATGGATGAAAAAGGCTGCTCTGACCTCTCTGCACCTGCATTTAAAGAAGAGATGATGCCTCCTTCTCTCTCCCAGGAGCAGCAGGCAAGGGGAGCAGATGCCTGGCATGGGATGTTCCCACAAGGAGCACACATCAGTGCTGAGAGACCCCACCTGCTGCTCCAGTGTGCTGAGAAAAGTCATCAAGAAAGGGCATAACAAACTAGGGGAAAAAAACCTCCACCCCACACATTAACATCTTGATTCCTCTTAATTAAAAAAAAAAAAAAAAGTAAGTGGTATTATCTCCTTACAGTGTAATGAAACTTGCAGGGTCTTGGCTGCCTGTGCTGATGCTCTGGTCTCAGCAAGTCACACACACGTGTGTGTGGCTCTGTGAGCAGAGAACGGGTGGCACCGAGGTCACAGAGTGCCCTCGCTGGGCTGCCACTCACCGGGCACACTTGCAGGCAAAAGCCTGAGAAGGAGGTGTCAAAGCAGAGGGCTGTGTTGTCTGCAAGTGTCTCTATTTGCTCAGGGAGCTGACACAGGCTGAAACGTACTGGCAAAGACTCCTGCTGCCAGGAGGGGGCTGGGAAAAGCTCCCTGTTGGAGCCCTCGAGCTAAGCTCTGCTGTCAGTCACACACACAGACACACACACCGTACTGAGGGATCTCGGCCTCTCTCTACTGAGACACGGCAAGGGCGTTTCCAGTTTAATGGTCCATCTCATCTCTGGATCTACTGCCTCTCCACAGCAGCAGAAAGCACTCCCCACCCCCATCCCCTCCTCCCCTGCCTGGTAAGGTTCCTAAATCACAGTAATGGTTCAGAGAGACAGAACTGCCAAGGGGGTGGCAGAAAGATGCTTTAGCGCCCATCAATGTGCCTCTAACAGAAGAGCTTGACGAAGCAGTTCTGGCAGTAGGGCTTGTCGTTCTGCTCTTTGAAGGTTCCTTTGTTGAGCTGCTTGAGGCAGAAGGCACAGACAAAGTGTTCAGGGTGAAATTTCTTGCTCATGGCAGTGATGCAGCGTCCCGTGATGGGCTTCTGGCACCCGGAGCAGAGGGAGCCGCGGCGCTCGTGGTAGTGCACCTCGCAGTAGGGCTGCCCATCGTGCTCAAAGAAGCTGCCATTGATGAACGGGGTGAAACATTCCTGCAGGAGGACAAAGCACAGGGGACAGTTGTGTGAAAAGCTGGGCACGTGGGGAGGGGCAGCTCCACAAGCTGCCTCTGCTCTGTGGCACAGCCCAGGGGAACTGCTGCCTTTCAGCATCGTCCTGTTGTCCAGAGCCAAACTCTGTCCACCAAGAAGAATTTCCAAGAAAAGGCTGAGAGATGGACAGGTACAGGCACAAGCAAGGGAATTAACCAGCTCCTTGCCCCAGCTAGCTTCACTTCTACAAAGAAAATACTGTGGATGAGCTACCAGATGTGTCAGCCAGAAGAAAGGAGAACACCCCTTCCTCCGAGGTGGGAAACACTGCAGCACCTTTCCCTGTCTGGTTTTTTTCTTACTCCAGTTTCCCCACAAGGGCAGGCAAAATAAGGGACCAACAAAGGCTTTCATGCAGCAGAATCCTGATGAACGTGGGACTGGTTCCAGCTGAGAAAATGAGGCACAATTCATCTTCACAAGTGACCTCTCCACAGTGGCTGACATTAGGCATGTACGCTCTGCAAAGGACTGCCCAACTTGAAATGTCTCTACCAGTTGCGCAGAGATCACTGCTGGGAGAAACTGTTCTACAGTGCCAATGATTTTGAACACATAAGGAGAAGAGGACACACCACCGACATGCTAATTACCGTCCAGAGCTTCTCCTCCCCATTGGTGTCAGGCAGCTGAGACTCCACACTTCAGAACTCACAGCAGAAGCACCCACCACTCCCACCAGACTGGGGAGACTCCCCTCCTTGTATAAGTGGGAAATGAGGCAGCAGAGTGTGGGAGAGAGTCAAGGACGCTGACAGATTTGCCAAATGTATCAGCAGCAAGGCCTGAAGGAGAAGCCATGTTTTCAGAATCCTGGTTTTGCTGTCCTCTTCCCCAGGACGGACACTGACTATGACACATAGCTGGACCCCAGCAAACAGCTGGGTCCAAAAAACAGCAGGCAGAGCTGTTAAACACTCACAGTATCAGCATGAATACAGTTTGCCTGCAGCAAGTCCAAGACTACTAATGCTGACAATTAGTTCAATAAACAGTCTCTTCCCTCAGTCAGCAGGGCAGCTGAAAAGTTTGCTCTGATTTAGCAAAAACAGGAAGAGAATCACATCTTGTGTCCTGGAACACATCCATGCTGGCCCCACTAATTTAGGCAGTGGTGGCAGCAGGGGGAAAGGAAAGCAGAACTGCTTGATAAAGCCTCAATCTCTGCACAAGAAGGCCCAGCCCTCCCCAGCCCCACAGAGTCAGGCACAGTTTCTGCCTCCACTCTCTGCACACCACTACAGGAGCCACAGTCCCAACGGCACAGCCACAGTCCACTCTGAGCATCACACCAGGAATCAGCAGCTTGTGGCTCTGGCTGCTTCATCTGGTTTCTGCCCTTCTCTGTCACTCTAGGAAACACTGGCTGATTGGGCTCATCTCCTGGGGCCTTTAAGAGTTAATATTTGCAATGCTCTCTGAATGAGTGCCAAGCAATTAATCTGCAGCATTCCTGTTTATTATGCCTGTTGTATGGAGCCTGCCACTATTTCACTGACTTGCGTGTTTGTCTGAACAAGGTCAGTCTCATTAGTTTGCATTGTCAGATGGAGCATGGGAGGAAGATCCTCAAAATCTGATTGCTGAGGCAAGTGCTCAGAGAGGAGCTTGGCTTATAATTATTTAAAGGTCACAGAAAATGTCTCTGTTTATCTGTGAGCTGCTGCAGAAGCCCATAATTGCAGCTGGGAACAGAAAGAGAAAGGCAACTCGAAAGTTCAATGTAAACAGGCAGCGGAACAAGAAGGTGTTTGGTTGCTGACGTGTTTTTATCTTGTGGGACTGGCTGCCCTTTTCCCGATACGGGACCAGATGCCTGGAGGGTGGGAAAGAGAGGGGACCTACAGGGGACCTTGGGTTCCTTACCCGACAGACAAAGCACTCAGGATGCCACAGGGTGTTCAAGGCAGAGATGTAGTTTTCCAGGATAGCCCGGGCACAGCCTCCACACTTGGGAGCAAACATATCAAAGTAGTCCTTGCGGCAATAGGCTTTGCCATCCTTCTCATGAAATCCTGCCAAGGGAGGGGAGAGGCAAAGGGATGAGCTCCTGATCCTCACCTATGGCCACACAAGCTGCGTGGGTGGGATCATCCTTCCCCCTGCTAACACACACAGCAGGTTCCTTGTTCTGTTCCCTTCCCATCCCAGCACAGGCATACTTTTCCCCTCTGGGGAGAAGAGAGGACTACTGGTAGCATCCTCCCCCCATGAACAGCTACAGCCCTTCAGACTCCAGTAGTTCCCCTGTCCCCTCACGCTGCCCCCAGCAGCAGCTCTGCATAACACCCTTGTCTGCAGTTTAGGGAGGAGATTGTTTCCCTCTTGCATAAACCAGCAATACCTTCAGGTCCAAAGAAAGCTCCACACTGGGCACAGAAAAAGTGTTCAGGGTGCCATGTCCTGTCCAGAGCCGTCACCACTTTCTGTTCAGGAGAAGACACAAAGTGCAAGTCATGTAAATGACGGTTTCAGTTTGAAGGTGAGTAAGGGGGGGCTGGAGGGAGGGGAGAACACATTAATGTTGGTGCTGATGAGAGCAAGCATTAAAATAGACTGTCCTTTAGAGAGCTGAGTCAATTCGTCCCTGCCTCTGGCTCATTCAGGCTTTCCCCACAGCACACTGCTTTTACCCTAAAAGGATCTTAGGCACTGCCTCCTCCCTTACACAGGGCCCCGTGCAGCCCTCAGGACTAGCCCTGGTGCCTGTTACCACAGGCTACCAACACACAAATGCTGAGCAATCATTACCAGAATGATGGAGCAATGTGGGGTTCTGGAGGAACTTCAAGAAAGGTAAGAGGGACTAACTCCTCTCACTGGTGTAAGAATTTGACTGGGCCAAGTTGTTTCCCTTTCAAAGCATGGACAAGGGAAAGACAGAAATCCCAAAGCAAAATTTCCCATGGCACGTGGGTGGAGTTTTTAACACCCAGGCCTGCAGCACCCTGCCAGCAGCCCGAATCCCCCCCGAACTCACATCAAGGATCGGCCCGTTGCAGTAGTAGCAGCGAGGGGAGAAGAGGTTGTGATAGTCCTTCTCGCAGTAGGGTTGTCCGTCCCGCTCAAAGAAGTTCCGGGACCCGATCTCCTCCTGGCAGTGGGTGCAGACGAAGTGCTCAGGGTGCCAGGTTTTCCCCATGGCTGTAACTACCTGTTGGGAAGACAAACTATGAAGAACAACTCTATCTCCCTCTCCCTAAGACCACATGACAAGATACCAGCTGGAGATCAGCAAGAATGACAAGTTCTACTACTCAAGTGAGCCCTGGACTGGGGTAGCATGAAAACTGAATTACCTATCATCTCAGGAGAGGGCAGTCCCTCAGGGGCAGGGTAGAGGTCACTGGAGGAGCTTACAGCGTACCTAGCCAGTGGATAAATAGAGTACTTCAGTTTCTCCAGCATCTCCAGTCTCTTCAGCCTCACGAAACAGCCCTCCCCGTTACTCCCAGCTGCAGCCCAAGGTTCAGCAATGAGACGGCACCTTCCACTCACCTGCCCAGCAATAGGCTTCTTGCAGGCTCCACAGACACCTTTGGCAACGGTGGCTACACCCAGTTTGTTCAGGTCAGACTGGAGACTTCCCAGCATGGTGTCCAGCTGACTGCCAGGCTTGGAGGCTGTGGATGGAGGGGAGCTGCTCCCAGTTTTCCCCTGTGCCATGAACTGCAGGGAAGAGAAAACGAAAGACACTGAGTGCTGCTGTGCTTACCAGACAAATGCCTGCTGTTGCTGCCAGCGGCTCCTCTGCAGAGGTAGAAGGTTTCCAGGGGCCAGCTACGCTCTCTGAGGAAGCCAGTGAGAGCCAGGCTCGAGCACACACATGTATTCTGCCCATGCAGAGACATGCAGAGACCCTGGGATACGTAACAGCAGAGCTGTGCCCTGAAGATGTGATTTTCCTTCCCTGCACATACAGCAGAAGTCACCAGCACATCCCAGGCAGTCAGTACAGTGCTCTCTAAGCCTCTGCCAAAAACCTCCCTTTACCTCATCAGTTCCTGGCCGGCTGACAAGGCAGACGCCATCCAGAGGGCCCCTTCCCCTTGACCTCTTTCCCTTCCTAAGCTGTTGCTCTCAGTTCTGTCTGCCCTCTGATAGAGATGCTCTCCTCTTCCTCTTCTCACCTCCCTTTGCACCACCTTCTGCACATCTGGTTGCCAAGTCCCCTCAGGTGGCTCTCCTCCCCTGCCTGAGCTAAGCAAGTGGAAGCAGGAAGGAAATAACCCCCTTCCAGTTGCCTGCTGTTTACCTACAGAGAGGGCAGTGCATCCCCAGCAGACAGGGCTGCCACATCTATTGTCAGACCTGGAAATGCAGGGGAGGAGAAGGGGATTCAGATATTTGTCTTACAGGCCTTTTCTGGAACTCACACCACCACAGCACACGGAGCTTGGAAAGGCTTCCCAGAGGAGGGCAACAAATGTTTTACTGAGGTTCACAACTTAAAGCATATGTTCTCCTTGCCCACCACAGCCCCCTTTTCAGACAAACCACAATAAGGAAACAGAGATTATTTTAGTTGACTTTGCACTGCCACAGCTACTGTCAGGTTTAGAGAAACCCAAAGAAGTCCCTCCCTGAGATGCTGGTCTGGAGTGTGTTCTCTTTTACTGAGAGAATAGGTTAAAATAGACATAAATTCTACACTTGTGAACAGCTCACCAATGTGCTGCCAGCACAGCCAGAAGAGCAGGGACATGCTGAAATGCTCTGAGCTTTGGCACAATGTGCCCTTCCAGCCACAGGAGGAGCTCTATTCCCTGCAGCTGCTCATCCTTGCAGTTGACTAGTTTACTCAATGACAATTCCTGGTTTCTGCTCATTTGTATAAAAATTCTCATGACATACATAAATTTAGCTTTTTTTAAACACACATACACACACACGTCTCAGCGTTGCCTCACATGCACCACGATTCCCAGTGGAGCCTAACCCACAGCTTTTCCCCTCCTCTCTCCTCCCAGCCATCCCATAACTTGCAACCTCTCCCAGTCCAGCAGCAAAGAGCAGCCCCATCACACCCCAGTGTCCTGAGCCTGAACAAACCCTCCACCACACAGCAGACATTTGCTACCAAACTGTTCCAGTGGCTGTTTCCAAAGCACACCACTGCAAGGAGACAACAGGCCTTTGGAGACAAAGACCATCCAGAGCCCCAGGATAAAGCCAGGGCTTCCTGCACAGCAGGAGGAACAGGACTGCACTGTGTTGAGAGGATCCCTGAACAGGGGCTTGTGGCCACCAGACAGGGCAGGAATACATGCCACACACGGGTGATAAATTCCATCCAAAGAGAAAGGAGATGGGATGAATCCAACATGTAGCAACAGAGCACTTCACCCTTGCCTGCAGGGACCACATGCTCCTGCCAGCCACAGCTGACCCCAGTGCAGGCACAACCACCTGTGCACACCTCAGATTCTACCTGGCCTGGTGACCCAGCCTCCCTGACAGCTCACAGAGGAGCCCCCACCTGAAGGAGGTTTGTTTGCACCTCCTGCACACAGTGCCTGCAGTTTACAGGGCATACTCAGCACATAAATTCACCATGCATTCCCACCCATGAGCTCTGCCATCACTCAAGTTCAGTGAGGAGCTCTGTGAGCAGCAAACCATGCACTACAGGGTATTACCCACATTAATGGCACTGGATGCTCCAGGAGCAGATCCCAGCACACACTGACCAGAAGAGCACACCATGCTGAGGAAACAAAAGGAGGTCCTGCCTTGTCAGGGGCTGGGGGGCCCAGAGGTGCAGGAGCAGCCAGCAGATTGGCACTGGGGACGAGGGGAGGAGCAGGGGTCACCTGGAAAGTACAACAGTTCAAGATGCAGAAGGGTTTCCTTGCTGGCTGCTTGAGAGCTGCCTGCACGCTAACACTGCACTGCTTATACACATTAAGACCCCCCACCACCACAGAGCTACAGCCCGCCCCTGACAGGAGATGCAGAACACAGGTCTTGATCAGACCACCTCCTCCCCAAATCCACTCACACTGTGGACACCTGCCTCAACAGGCAAACACAGGAAGGACTGTTGATCTGCTCCTTCCAGCATGGAGATCGTGCCATCTTTTACTCCCTCCACTTCAGGAGAGATTATGGCAGGGAGAGCTGCAGCCGTGTTTCAGAATCACCTTCTTAATCTCAGAAGGAAATAGAGTCCCTGCTGCACAACGTGACTGTCAGGACAGACATGACCCACACACCCCAGCTGCACAGACACGTACTTTGCAATGCTACAGCTGGGATTAGATGTTGTCTGTGAGCCCTCTCTTCTATCCAGCAGTTCATGCCAGCCCTTACCTGAACACTGTATCTATTGAGCTATCAAGTTACAAGCAGGAGTTGGATTGGAAAACACTCCTAAAACACAAACCAGAGAAGAGAAGCCAGCCTGCATCTCTGGAAAGAAAGCTTCATCTTCAGTCTGACAGCCAACAGAAACAACTGTCTTGGTGCTCGGGGTCCAGGTCTGGGGAGAACAGGAATGCCTGGGATCCTCAGATGGAGATGTGCCCACAACAGAAAAGTCATGATATTCATCATCAGGAGTTTCCCACTGGAAGAGAGGCTGGGGAGCCAAGCTGAAGGAAGACACTGGACTAGGAGCTGGGGTAGATGGCACATGGGAAGGCTGAGGTGGAAGCGGGAGGAGAGGTCCAGGGCCAGAGACAGAACAGGGAGCAGAGTTAGCAAGGACTGTCTTTGCAGCTTCTTTGGAAGGCTGGAGCTGGGAAGAGGCTGAAACAGAGACTGTCCTCCTTGGGAGGAGTGGGGATTCTGGAGGAAAAACCACCTAGAAAGACAGGGAGGAAGAAGAAAGGTGAATAAATCCAAAGAGGAACAAAAAAGCACTTCCTGCAACAGGAAGGTGGGCTGGTACCAGTACATAATGGGGGGAAGTAGGGGGAAAGAAAAGGGGACTAGAAAACATGCTGCTCTGTGTAGCTCAAGGAAGAGCATCATCTTACCCCCAGAACTTCGTGCACAGGTACAGCACTGGGCAAAACAAAGCCCCCCTCTATGACAGGCTTCCCAGGGTGGTTTTAAAAATAATCCCCACATGGACGTTCAACATGTGATAGCAGCAGACTGCATAAACAGATACTATCTCCAGCTCCCTCAGGTCCCACTCTAATTCTTAAACATCCCGAACTAGAACCACATGCTGTTCTCCTTCTCAGGCCAGAGAAGGGTGAAGAGTCAGTCCTTAATTTCATGTTGCTTAGGACACTCAGAAACTTAATCTACACCTCCACACAATGCTCTCTGGACAGACAGACATGCTGGGGTTTCCCAGCACACATCCCTGCTTTCTACCTTCTCTTCTTGCTGTCCACCACTCTGCTCTTCCCCCCGGGGCCTGGCAGTGACAGTGACCCCCTCTGTCAGCCAGGCATCCTGGCTTTGCCATTGCTCCTGTTCCTGCTCAGCGATGCCCAGTCTGTCCTGCAGCTCTTCAATCAAGCAGTCTTGGGACTCAGACTTGTGGAATATGGCAGGACCTAGTTTACGCCTTGGAGAGAGGTCCCGAGACATTGGATGCACATTTGCAGTCTCTTTCGTCCTCTTGATTAAAGATTTAATCTAAAGGACAAAGGTGACAGTATCAGCAGAGAAGAGCGATGTCACAGCAAGCCCCAAGATGCAACAGCACAAACTCAAAGACATTAGTGACAATTGTGAGCAGGAAGAGTGATGACATTTATTCCACAATGCCAGAATTCCTCTTGGCACAGCCCAGAACAGTGACTCAGTGCAAGGAAAAACCCCGTAAGGATAATCACAGCAGCCAAAAATAACTGTCTAGAAAAGGAAGGGAAAGATTAACCAGAGGGAAGCCAAGATAGGAGGTGCAGCACGACCACGCCACTGAGCATTACAGAAACCTCAGCATCACAAGGGCACAGAGCAGGCTCTTTGTGTTTGCCCTTGACAGGCACAAGGCTCCTGGTCAGAGATGTCTGGTGCACAGAGTGTACTTCCAGCATGAGAAGGAACACCAGCAGCTCCAGTAATGAGACCTAAAAAGGCGAGCAGAGCAGAGGGGCTGCCATCCCAATCAGAAACATCCTCCAGTGCCATGAAACAGCCCTTTCAACTTTTCAGAACTCTGTGAGGACTGAGCCTTACCCCTTACTAGGGAATAAAAGCCCATTGTAGGAAACCCCCAGAAACTGCCATGTTCTGTGCTGCTGAGCAACATGCAGGAGGCACAAGACAAAGCCAAGGGTTCCAAAGCTCCATGCCATGCAGCTGCAGTGACCCTGCTCAGAGCTCCATGCTGTTAGTGGAGCATGGGGGTACTGGGGGCTTTAAGGGCACACTCACTCCACACACAATGTTAAGTGTGCTGGCAGAACAGTCCTAGCTGGGACTCGTCCTACTCCTACATTCACTCAGTGCCTGCCTGGCCTGATGCAGAAATCCTCTCAATGGGTGGTTTGGAGACACATGGCAGATCCCATTCAGCTTCCCAAAAGTTTTCAGGAGATTCCGGAGCGACTGCAGAGCTTCTGAACTGCTCGTTTTCCTGGTCTCCTCTGGCTTTGTTCATGTTAGCAGTACGTGCCTTCCTAGGAGTTCTCTCCCTGCCCTGCCTCTTCTTGCCCAGATCAGGACAGTCATCTCCCTTGGTTTCATGTGGCACTCCTGCCTTTTCCTCCTGTCCTTGCTCCACTACAAAGCCCAACTGGTTTTTAGTGTCTGGGCAGACATCCCACTGATCCAGGGCAACAACAGAAGGTTCATAAACAGGATCCAAAACGCTGTCATTCTTTGCACATATCTCTGCCCCATGTGCAGGCAGCTCCAGGGCCCACAGCTCATCTAAAGCTGTTTCCACACTTCTACCCTGGGAAGAAAGGGCTGAGCTGTCCCTGAATGCTCCCTCCTTATCCAGCTCTTTGGGTACCTGCTCCTTTCCCATACCATTTAAAGCATTTGAAATGGGGACACTTGAGACTTTGGGGTCAGTTCTCTGCTCCTTCTTCTCAGTATCTTTCGCCAAATCATACCCCAGGCCTTGTGCCTCCACACCAGCAGGTTTACAGAGAAGCTCCACACTGGAAGCTGGCACAGCCTGGGAAGTGTTTCTAGAAAAGTCAGGCTTTCTGCTCAGCTGAGCCAAGCTTGCAGAATTCACCTGCTCCCCACGAGCAGGATAACCAGAAGAGCTCCGTGGTGGGGGCACAGGGACTGTCTGTATCAAACGGGGCAGAGGTGGAGGGGCAGCAGGACGCCCTGGCACAGGCAGAACTGCAGTGTCACTGCCTCCCTCAACACGGAGTTCTGCTGAGGGGGCACACATTGGCACTGCCCAGTCCCCACTGGGAGCTGCAGAAGGGTGTTTGGAATGGGGCAGCACTGTTAGACTGTGAGGAGTGTTGGTGGAGTCTGCATTTGCCGAGCTGGGAACCAGTTCTAGGGAGGGTTCAGAAATCAGAGACATAGTCTGCAAAAAGGAGACAGAAGGAATAAGGAGAGAAACAGATCAGGAGAGGTAAGGAGAAGGGGGAAAAAAGCAAAGAATTAAGCATTATAACAATCAACTTCCAAATCAAAAAGCCGTGTTCATCCAAAGCCTTACTTCCAAGAGTAAGGAAAGCAAACAAGATATCAAAGAGCAGAACCAGTATGACATTGTACTGATCTTCACATGACTTCTGCAGCCACCAAGATCCTTGTCCTGTGCCTCCTCCTGAGTGACAGCTCACGTGTTCACCTGCACCTGTGACAGGGGCATGTCACAGCCACTGCGAAGCCAGACACAAACCCAGGAATGTCTAGACTCTGAGTAAAGGTCACTTTTGTAACTTACTAACAGTCAGACATGCAAATTTTGCATTTCAAAGCTGAAAAAATGCAATCAATGAAAGGAACAAAGCGTGACATTTTCTTCTTGCTACACTAATAAAATGCTCCAGTTGGCTGAATTCATGGCAGTGAAAACAAAGCTTCAGGGCATTCACAGCAAGAGCAGATGACATGGGCTTTGTTCTATTCACATCACTAATCTCACCTTGGACTGTGGCACACACTGAATCTATGAGTCTGTCAGTCACTCCATGCCCTTGTAAGCATTGCTTAGGTGGCAGATTAACATCTTTCCCTTAGGCCAAAGTCTCCACATTGACATTTTAATAAAATCAGTATTCATTTTGATCCAAAATACACTCTATGGAGAGCAACTAATGCAGAGGGTTTGGTTCTCCTTGACTTCCATGGTCTTTTGAAAACAAAACATCATGGGTCCCTCTTTTCCCATTGTCCGTAGTTCCTGACTAAACTCTAGGAAACAAACTGGTATTACCCCTTCCTTTTAAAAAGGGAAAATCAGAAGTGTGACTTGGACAGGCTCACACAGCAAGTCAACCTAAGACCAACGCTGAGCCCTCTCAGTTTTAAAAATGTATCCACACAGGATTTCCAAATCCAAGAGCTATCAAGACCTGCTCTGATTCCCAGTCATATTTTCCAAAAAAGCTCAAGCAGTCAGATCCTTATGCTGCCAGGTAGCAGAGCACACAACTTCCCAAGCCCCATGTATGGTATCTCAGTCTCTACTCACCTTTCTGAGATGCTGATCATCAATAAAAGGATAAAATTAACCAGAATATGCACAAGACCTGTCAGTAGATGGAAGAGTCATAATCTTGAGCTGACCCAAGGTGCTGCCATCCTGAGGGGCCAGGAGCTGGCACACACACACGTATTAGCAAAGTCACAGCAGCACTGTTCAGAAAGGAAAGAGCAATAGGAGACCAAAACTCCTTACAGATCACTCTTCTCCCTGAGTAGCACAGCAAGGCCCACAATCACAGCAGAGAGAAAAAGGACTAATAAGTACATTCAGTAGAAAAGAGGCAATCTCCCAATATTCTGCCTAAGCTGGTTGCACCTGTAAAAGTAACCTGGTTCACAGCTTCCAGACTTCCTAATGAAGTCAGTCATTTTCAAGGCAAGACTGACACTTCAGTGCAAAGTCATTATCTGCAACATATTAAACCCACAGTAGTTCCAAATTAAAGAGCAGTGGGTAAGGCCCCAACAGTAAGAGAACAGTTAACTACCAGCATTCAGCTATGCAGTAAGCAGGCATCACATTACACAGAAATGGCAGAGGGTGAAAACACAAGTGCATTAAGTAATCTCAGTGCCTGCTGACCGATGAGCTAGATAACCAAAATCAAATGGACTCTGCAAGCAAAGAGAATGAGCAACTCATTAAAGTGAGCAAAAGATGATAAAAGGGTGATGTATCAGCCTGTAAGTGCACCTTTTAGTCTGGAGTAGCAGGGAAATCAAGCACCAGCACCCTTCACTCCTCCCAGCCCCATCTACTGCCACTGCGAGTTGTACCGAATACAAACTCCAACTAATTATAGACCATATTAAGTTTTTTGTCTTATTTCCTGCAATCACACACAAGTCTGGTACTCGAACAGTAGCCTTTCATCTCTCACCTTTGCAAAGACTCCACTTCTCTCCCTTATATTCTGACACTGGCACAGACCAGAATACATTTTAACAGACAACCTAATGCCACTAGCTGGCACAAACAGAGCAGGTATAACCAAACAAAAAGGACTGAAGGCAAAATGAAGCAACCTGGAGGGCAGGACAAAAGGAAAATAACCTAAAAACAGTCAATGACATCATTAACAAAAGGAAAATGATCACAGAAAATACGTTATCTGTGCTCCAGGAAGAATGTCTAGACACAGATGATCTCAATGCCTCACAAAAATACTAGTGCTGTGTTTGCATAGCCCAAATCTTAAAATGTCGCTGCATTTCAGTTTGCTCTCAGAGGTCAACCAGAAACCAAGCCAGGGAGACAGGCAGTATTACAGAAAGCAGCTTGTCTCTGTCACACAGGTTTTACTGGAGATTCAAGACTGCAAAGTATTGGAACACCCACACTTAAAATGTCCCCTCCTTGTATCTTGCCAAGAAACCCTGTGCTGGCCAAGGTCATTCTGAGTTGCCAAGAGCTCACCTGGGAGCAAAGGCTGGTGGCAGCAGCCACACCCTGAGCTTGTTTTCTGAGCCCTGATAAAAGCAGCAGGGCCACGAGGCCACCGTGCTCAGCTGCCCCAGCACGTGGAAGGAGCAGGCAGGGAATGCCAGCAGCACAAGTGTGAATTCTCTCCAGCTTCACAACACGGCAGGGTTTCAACCAGGCTGAACAGATGCTTGTGGCCATCCTGCACTACATCCTAGGACCTAATTTGGAGAAAAAAGGCAACACTGAGGTGTCAATATTTGCAATTGACTAAATACACACTACACGAAGTCTGGAGAAAACAGTGAGTAACTCCCAGATTCTCACAAAATGGAATGCACGTGCCAGAAATGTTAGACTGAGTTCCATTCCAGCAAGCACAAGGCAAGCCAAGCCCCTCAGAGTGTGTGTGTTCACTGCTGGGTTCTGAACTCACATACTTGGTCACAACTTTGCAAACAGCAAAGCTCTCACTGAGTGTCCCCTTGACCTCTCCTCACAAAACATCTCAGCTCTGGCTGCCCCATCTAAAGTCATCTAAGAGGGGATGGAGCTCAGCTCAGACAAGAAACACCAAGTATCAGCAGAGTCTTCTATATGAGGATAAAACAGAAAGTTAGGGATTTCCTAGGATTAGAAAGCAGACTTGCATGTGTATGTAAGAAAGGCAAACATAACAAAGAGAATATCTAGTATATTTGCTTTCTCCACCTCTCTCAGAACAAATTCAAGTCAATAGCTCAGTAACGCTGTAAGCAAAGCAGCTGAAAGCAGAAAGTGAGATAATATTTTTCATTTTGCTATGGTTATGGGTAAATGAAGTCTCATGAAAATAACCTCCACAGTTAATCATCTAGTACAGGAATGATAACAAAGCTATATGAATAAAGAACGAGTTATCCAAGAACATATGCCAAGTGCTTCATGTATCCAGAAGACCATGGGCAAGCTACTCCTGGGATTATGCTGTTACGGGATTTTTATGTGCTACTTGTGACTGAAATAGCAGTTCTTTTCTAATACAATAGTTTAATTTCCAAACATGATTCTGAATAGTATTTGCCATCCTCTGCCCCGACAAGAGGCTCAAATTTTAATCCCATTTTGAGGTGAATAAGAGGTTTTGCCTTAAGACAAAACCTTTGAAATCTCCAACTGTCTGATGCAAGGGCTTCAGTGCTCACACCACATGCCTGGAAAATCCTTCTCAGGGAAAGCACATCAGGGTAAACACACTCCACAGAGGAGGGTCATCCCACAGAACAGAGGGGCCTGTTCTCTGTCAGTAAGCAGAGCAGTGCCCCGTGCCCCCTCCTTCTCATTAAGTTCTAGCACAGCAAAATAATTCACTCTGTACTGAGCAGTAACAAGGCTCATTATCTCTGGCAAACAGACAAACTGCAGAACTGAAGCAAAAACAGATCTCAGAACTGCCCTGCCCTGCCAGTGATGAGAATTTATAGCAGTCAAGAACACCTACAGCAGCACTCAGAGAGCACAAATACACCACGGGAAGTTTCTCAGAACAAGTGTGAGAGGTAAAGAGGGCATTCTGAAGACCAAACAAGGTCAGCAGATGTGGCTAACAGGCAAGAGAGACTGGGGGTGGGGAGGGACAAGATGAAGTGTTAAGTCACCCTGACAGGGTACCTTAAAGTCAGAGAGAGATGCCATCAGCTCGTCCAGTTCTCGTGTGGCTGAAGAAGCAGAGATACGGGTCTGCTGCTGGCTGGCCGTGACCCTCTGGGGGCTGCTCACCTCACCCTGGCTCACAGTGATCGCAGGCCTGGCGAGGGGAAAAAAGTAAAAGAAAGTAAAAAAAGAGTGTGTTTAAGCCTGGGAGGGCACTCGTAGACGGGAAGTCCCACTGCTCCCCCAGGCAAGCAGAGAATGAGGAGTTTCCTCACACAGCCCATTCTGGCCAGCCCTCCCCCAGGCCCAGCTTCCCCAAGGTGCAGACTCTGTGCACACACAGACCAGGTCCTGCCTCTCTGCCCAGGTGTGCACACACACACCACCCACTAACAAACAAATGATGACCAAACACTCATTTTGTCAGACAGTGGATATTTGTGGTCAGCTGAATTTGAATAATCCATGCCCGACTTGTGCATTCTTTCATCCAGAAGCAGATAACAGAACTCCAGCATCTTCATGTGCCCACTTGACTTCTGACCCTTCAGACAAAGCCCATCTTCCACCCATTGCTCTCCTGCAGCAGCTGCCCCTACACTGCAGTCACCATTCCCACAGGAGCCTGTCCCACCCCACCCAAGCCAGCAACCAGCAAAACACGACTCACACTGGACTCGGCACGGAGCTCTCCAGCTCATCCAGCAGGCTCTCCACGCTGGGACGCACATCTTCGATCCCACGGGCACCGTTCCGCTTGGGCTTCTCTTTGGTCGGGGGCGCAGCCTTCCCTCCCCCAGAGCTGCTGTTCTCTGGGACAACGTAGTGAGGTCCAGCCACGCTGGGCAGGGATGGGCTTCTGCCAGCTTCATCTGAAGAAACAGGAGCAGAAAAGAGCCCTTCAGAGTCCCAGTTCCACATATACCTGCTAATCACAGGCAAGAACAGCAAATTGTCCAGAAATCTTGTGGAACATCTATCTTTGAGGATATTAAGAACCTAACAGTGCAAGGGCCTGAGCAACCTAATCTAACTTTGAAACTTTAGTTAGAGCCAGTTTTGAAGCTGGCCTTGCTTTGAGCAGAGTGCCACACCCACATTAAACAAATCTTTGATCAAGGGCTGGAGGGGTCTCCCTCAGGAAGGATGTTGGAAGGAAAAAGCAGGTTGCTATTCTGAGAATAAAACCATGCACTCATACCAAATGTCTTGCTATTCCATACCTGCTGGGAAACCACTGGCAGGAGTGTGTTGAACAGCATTCAGTTCCAGAAGGAGTCTGTCCAGTTCTGAGAGGTTGCTGCCCAGAGAGGAGCTGGTCATTGTGGGAGATGGTTCCGCAGACTTCTGCTTGTTTGGGAAACTAAAGACAAAGGGAAATGTGAAACTTCTGTGTCAAGATACAGCAGAAGGATGGAGGGAAACTCCTAACAGATTCCCAGACTTTACACAGGTACTGTTCTCTTTCAAGCTTATGCTTTTAGCTCTGGGGAAAGTTAGACATGTGCTTTGTGGCATGACTAAACACAGCCACTGCTTAGTCACATCTCCAGCTGTCGGTTACAAAGAAATAGCACTGATGGACAGGGCCTCTGATTTTAGGACCACGAGCTGCCCAGCCCTGCAGGAAAGAGTTAAGTGTCTGCGGATCCGAAATGCACAGGACAGCAGCAGAACCATTAGCTCACATACAGGAAAATTACTTGTTTCTGCTGACACCACACCAAGCAGCAAAATCCCCCTCTCCCTGAAGCGAGGGAATGCAGGGCTAGCACAGACTGCAGCGAGAGGCAAAGTACAAACCTCACGCTCTCAGCAAAAACCCAGAACGCAGTCAGTTATGTGATACCCTCTTGCAATACTCAAGGTCTCTCTTCAGGTCCTCAAAGCTTTAATTTGGGGAACTCTAATCAATTCATAAGAAAGCAATCTGATGTATTTTCTGCTGTGTTAAATACACAAGAATGTATAAAAAAACTGGCTGTAATTACAGCTTATCTTATATGGGTGATACCATCCACCACACGGAACTGTAAACTGTTGCAAAGCAAAACTTAGCACCAATGCAGGGATTTTTATAGTAATTACACTGTAGTAACAATCTTCCTTCCATTGTCAATGGCAAGGAAATTTTTTTCTCTTAGTTTTACAAATGAAGGAATAACTTCTAATGCTCTAGAGGTTCTTATTTTATCAAAAACATAACTTTCCAAATCCAAAATTGGAACTTCTGCCTTGTGCACAAGCACATTATGCTCAGAAAGTTAATATATAACAGGTTGAAGAACTCTGACACCTCTAACACCAGTGAGAATTATGAATTCCATAAGGTCACTTATTATCCTTCTTACTGAAAAACAAGAAATCCACAACTGCAGTCTGAGTGGAACATACTTCATCCCAAAGCAACACACCAGCTACAATTCACACCAGAACCAAGCCATGCCAGACCCTTGTACAGGAGAACTTATGGCTGTAATTACCTCCATTTGGCACTAATTGCATGCAGTCATCTGAAAAAATTACAATTACTGCCTCCAATGGGCCATCTCTGGCTAGGCCTGTCTCTCCCCAGAATTAGTTCTGGTTGGAAGCAACTTCCTGCTCAGCAGAAAGAGCTGGCATGGTTAAACGTGACACCAAAGAAACACCAGTCTCCACATTGCAAAGAGGTGCCCAGGATGAAGTCCTGACAGCCTCTTCCTCACTCATCCCCGTGTCAGCAGAAAGGCCAGTCCTGCTGTTCAGGCTACTCCTCCAAGCTCTCAGACTAAGAGCAGCTGCCTTTGACAGATAACAAGTTTATACTCACAATCACCTACTGAGATGGAGATTGTAAATTCAAATTTACCTGAAAATTGAAGTCCCTGCATATCCTGTCAGGCCACGGGTACTGAGTTCCCTGGGATAATTAACCTAAAGGCCACCCACCTCCTAAAGAACTTTTGTGCTGCTTAACAGGAGGCTGGATTTGTCACTTGTGTCTGGATCATATCCTTCACAATACAATGCAGATCCTGCTCTGTCTGATGGACCCTTAATCTCTTGCAGCTGAGCAAGCCAAAGGGCCAGGTCAGCGTTTGAAGTGAGTATGAAAGTTAAGGTGGCGTGTTACAAAAGAGGTAATCAGAACTGACACAAGGCAATGTAACACACACAGGGAGCAGTGCTTGTTTCCACTTATAGAAGACAGCTTGAGCCACAGCAGGCTCAAGTTGTGAGTCAGGCTTATCTCTTAACAGGGCCAAGATACCTGTAGACGTGCTCCTCTTCACTGGCACGGGGAGAAGGAGAGCTGAGCCCGTCCTTAGGAACTGAGGCACTGGAGCTTTTGGCACTAGAGCTGTATATAGGAGACTGGGACTGAGGCTGTGGAAATGAGATTTGAATTGGAAACAGAGAATACAAAGCAAATATGTACACTTCTGCATTGCAAACCCACATATGGACAGGGCAGAACAAAGCCCAGCAGAATTAAAAGTCGTCTGCTCTTTAGTCAAGCCAGCCTTTATCAGATCAGCTACACCAGGAACAACTGCCCTCCACTTACTTCAGACTTGCCTATGAGTCGCAGCTCTGTGCTGGAAACGCCCGGTCTGCTTCCCACAGGCTACAAGGCAGATGACTAACACTAATCTCATCACACACCATTTTGTCAAACAATGACCATGGGTTTCAAATTCTTTTTTTTGCCATTTGCTCCAACCAGTTAATTCTAATAATATCCCCACTTCCCCCCATTGCCCCACTCTGTTCATAGCCAAACATCCTCATTTCTTCCTACTCCTCCTCTTTCCTTTCTCGAGAGATACTGCACCCACAAAACAAGCATGCACCCTCCCCCACACACACATTCACTTACTTGCTGGTGAGTGTATCTGGGTGTGTTGGGTTGCCACTGGTCTGAGGGGTCGATCACAGTTCCATTGAGGGCCTCATTGGAAGGCGGTGGGGGCACGGGAGGCGGCACGGCGATCTCCTGGTACGTGTGGTTTCCAGTTGGATAGGAGTAAGGCGTTTCCTCTGTGAGAAACACTGGTCGCTTGGAGATATGTGAGGTGGTGGATTCCAGGTCTGCCAGTAAGGCGTCTGCAGGAAAGCAAAAACAGAAAAACCCACAATGGTAAAAGCCTGGACTAGAGTTTTGTCTCCTTATTCTCATTCAATCGGAAGGTATCAGAAGGTTTTGGGAAGAATTTTCAACCAGGGTAATCTACCAAATGCGCTGAAAAATATTACTGCTGCCCAGGAATGAACAAGTTAATCAAACTTCTACTACAAAGAAAATACCAAGATGTAACAAAGCAGCCAGGAAAGCTGTGTCAGCCCCAGATTTTTTGCTTAACTGGAAAACCACCCAACAACAGGGATCTGTAGTCTCACTGCACCCTGCAGAAGAGCAACCTAGGCAAAACCTGCCCGGAGATCTACTCGAAACAGGATATTGACACAGACTAATTACAGGCCCCACATCATCACGGAGTCATTTACTGTGGCCGCAGGCACTGCTTTCTGCAGGAAACAAGATCTTGGGAGGTGTTTTCTCCAGAGTCTAAGGTAGTGGAAGAAGCGTGAAACGTTCAGATCAGTTCAGTGGTGCAGCAGAAGTACGTGTTTCAGTCCTCCTAACAAAAATCCCCCTCAGTACACCATACAGTTAACTAGTTTCCAGAGGCTGCCAGGTAAACGCCATTTCTCCTACTGGAAACAATTCTCAACTAGCTGGGTGGAGACTGCTCGCAAATTCCTGAAGAGAAGGAAAACTTCCACCAGCTAAAACACTGTCACTCATGCCAGGGAGAGGGCCCACGTCACACAGTTAGCACCTCTCAGAAATCTTAAAGCAGAAAAACGCTCTCCCTCGAAGACAAGGCATAAAAAGGCATTCTCAGCTTTCCAGATTTCTCCCTGCAAACTACATGCTCTGCCCATTCCCAACCCTGCCCTCCTCTGCAGTGACTCGCAGGCAAATCCCAACCTGTTGGACCTTCTGACCTGTGAGCCCACCCTGCAGAGCCCACTGCAGTCCCTGGTGGGGGAACCCCAGCGAGCGCCTGCAGGTCTCTGCTGTGCTCACTTTCTAAAGAAAGCCTCCCTGGCTGCATTCCCAGCTTTCTGCTGGGGCAGCAGCACCAGAGCACACCTCGTCAAGGCTGTTAGAGAGGAGCTGGCTCACCAGCAACATGGGCACCCTGCGCTGTAGGAGCATCAGGACATACCTGGCAGGTCCCTTCGGGGATGTGGAATTCAGCCAGAAAACAGCAACGCAACTTCAGCAGAATTAGGAGGGGAGGCTCCCCGCAACCCCCTGGGTGTCCCTTCCCCAGGCACAGACCCGGCTGTCCTCAGACAGTCTCGGCAGAGTCTTCCTCCTGCACAGAGCAGCTACTCAACACTCGGGTTTGGGGAGTGAGGGCTCAGCCTGAGCGTGGCCATCCTGCAGTGTCCCCCACGCGGGTCACAAGGAGCTGGACTTATCTGGTGGCACCAGAATAGCAACCAAGCAACTGCTCACCCTAATGGCTGCCCACGGCTCCCAGGGCAGCACCTGCCAGCCCTGAGCCACCCCCTGAGCACAGCAGACAATGCACTTAGGACAGTATTGCATTATGAGATGAGGAAGGTGCTGCTTTTATAGTCGCTCTACCAAAAGCCAAAGCTTCACAAAAGATACAAATAAGCGGTCCTGCATTCAGAGAACAGAATACAGCCATTAACAAATCAGATGCTACATTATATTAGTTCTATACACCTTTCATTTAGTTAAAAAGATGTTCCAAATCATTTAAGTCACAGGGATCTTCCTACAGGGGCCAAAATACCCCAGAATCAGAGTCTCTGAAGGGATACAAGTATTCTGCAGCTGGAGGAAAATGAACTGAATCTTCTTTTTAAGCAAAAGAACAGCTGGTGGATTCCAGAGTGAAAGGCACATACCTCCAGGGAACTGTGGATGAGCTGCAATTCCTACAGTCAGGCAGGTCCTGTGACTGGAGGTTTCGTGCACACAACCTCCCAGAGAAGTGCTGGCCGAGAAGGAGTGGTTTTTGCTTCTCCCCTCCAATGACAAAGGCAAATCAAACTCCACCAGGAAGTGACAATCCCGTGGGGGTGTTGGGCTCCTCCAGCCCCGCGGAGGGGACGCAGACCATGTGCCCCCTGCAGCCCTCGCTGCAGGACAGGCAGCTGTAACTATCTCGCCACAGAAGTGCCCCGCTCGGCTCAGCGCTGTGCTGGATGACCCGTGGGACAGAGACCCGCTGCCCTTTGCTAAGGGCACAGCGAGCTCGGCTACGTGTGCCCGTGTGCTTTACAGGTCTGCGGAGGGCTCTGGAAACACCAGGAGCACTCAGCCCCACGGCTGCGAAGGAGTTAAGGTTAAGGATTAACTTCCCCCACCCCCTCCCCCTTCCTGACTTGAGCAAACAGGGCAGAGCCGTGGAACGGGAAGCGGAGGGAGGAGGGAAGGCCGGGGAGGAATGGCTCGGTTACTCAGCCCAAACTCCAAGTGTACAGCTGATACCGGGGCAGCCGCACGAACGCACCGCCCGGCGGGGCAGGGCAGGCGCTCACGCACCGGTTTCCCGGGGAAAAGGCCCTCGCCTTGGGCTTGCTCGCCCCCAGGTCCCGCAGCCCCCGTGTCCCAGCTCGCAGCCCCAAAGAGGGAAGCGTTGGGGTGTTTCCGGATCCAATCCCACCAGCAACCACAGCTCCCTGAGGCTCTGCTGGCAGGGGGAGCTGGGGCTGTTTAGGGGGTCCCAGCCCGGCGGCAGCAGGTCCCCAGGGCAGGGGGGCATCGCCCGGCCAGGGGGAAGCGACCCCACAACCACAGGCTGCACATCCCTCCTTGGAGGGCAGCCCAAGGAGTTCTGCGGTCCACAGCGTGATCTCGGGCAATTTATTCAAAACCCAACCAAAAATCAAGCGAAGGGATTATTAACGCTTTGTTTTCCACGCAGCACCTCACCCCAAGAGGTCCCATAGCACTGTGCATTCATTTAGGATTTGTGCAGTTTTTAACACTACCAGAGGACAATGTGACCTAAGAGACGGCGGTAACGAAGGGAGATTTATTAATGGAAGAAAGGTGTGTCACTGTCCCAAATGGGGCCAGCAGCTGTAACCCGATGCACTGTGACAGGGATGCTGTGCCTTGTGCACTGCTGCACCTCGTGTCACAGCACTGAGTTCACTACAGTGGCTGCTCCTCAAATGCAATATTAAATGCTCAAATAGAAATATTAAAGGCTCAATCGATTTATTGGGTAATGAAGTGTTCCTGCCCAAGGTGACTCCTGAGGGACAGCACTGCAGGAGGTGTTAATCATCC
This sequence comes from Sclerurus mexicanus, assembly GCA_013396755.1. Classification (NCBI taxonomy): domain Eukaryota; kingdom Metazoa; phylum Chordata; class Aves; order Passeriformes; family Furnariidae; genus Sclerurus; species Sclerurus mexicanus. The sequence continues at coordinate 557,329 of VWZF01005400.1, forward strand.
ATTTAGTCCCCCCCAGCCCGTAGGAAGCAGCAGATCCTAAGGCAGCGGCACAGGCACTGCCCCGCAGTGCCTCCCCCTGGCCCCGGTTCAGCCCCGCAGAGGGGAACCTGTGCCTATCACAGGCACACAGACTCTGTGCCGGTGCCACGTGTGCTGCGTCTCACAGCAGCGCACCCTGCAGCCACCGCACACAGCCACGCACCCACCTCTCCGCACTCCAGCCACTGCCCCAAATACTCCCTACGACACTACAGGCGCAGCTCTAGGAGGCACAGTCCCCCAAGGATAAATGCTACAGATTTATTTAAATCTCTAAAGGATAGATTTGGCGATTTGCAGCAATAAAGGAAACCAGACAGGATTAAACTAGACCATCAAGCCATTGCTCCTCCACGGGATCACCCCTCCTTCCACTCCCACCCCTACAGCAAGCTGCTAACACAAGCCACAGATGAAATGTCAGCTCACAGACGTGTGGAAGGAGCAGAATCACAGTCCAGTTTGGAAAGCGTCGGTAGGGCTCAGCCTACCCACAGGCATGGGCTGCGCATATAGAAACCTGCATTTTCCACTCCATTAACAGTGTGCTGCTCAGTGGGGTGTGAGAAGGAATACCTGCTAAAGCATCACCGTGGACACTCCTGCTTGTCAAGGCTATGCTGGTGCAGTGACAGAGCCAATAAAACGCTAACTCAGCACAAGAGTATCTTAAGAGTGTGCACAGCTGGTCCTCCAGAGGCTCATGTAACTTGGCCAAGCACCTGATAAAGCTGCATGCAAACATGAGACAGAAGGACAAAGTCCTTCTCCCTCCACTGGGCAACCCAAAAATTACATGCTCAACTGAAAGCACATTCAGGCCCGAGGGCTACTCAAGCCACATCCTCCCCAGTATGGGAGGACACTGGTATTTGCATTCAAGTGTTTTTTCTACATGAATTTTCCTGTGGGGGACGACAGTTAAAGAATGATACCACGTTTGATACCTTTACTGCTATAAAGCACAAGGCACCTGGAGGTCCAGGGACATGATCTTCCTTCCCTTTCCCTTCCATCCGTTTTCCCAAAAATCATTACTAACTAAGAGCTTCTTGGGATTCTGGTCGACAAATTCTCCACACAGCTTTACACCTGCATTAGATATATATGAGTGACCCTTAATACCGCCTGTGTTGTCAAGGGAGCTCCCAGCATCTGCCAAAGCTCTGCTGCTCATTTCAGCAGCTCAGGACAAGAACTCTCAAGCTGATCCCCAATGCATTGAACTGCTCCGAAAAATCCCTTTTACCAAGAAAATTAGCAAGATGGAAGAGCAGGACAATACCTCAGGATAAGCCCCATTTCCCAGTCCAAGCTGGACTGAAAAGAGCAGTCACCTCCCCAGTTATACACGGCACATTCCTGCGCTATCTCCCCAGCCCACACCTCTGTGGCCGAGCAGCAGCTCCCGCATTCCAGGGCTCCCCGGCAGGCTCCTTCTGCCACGGCTGCGTGTCGGCACTCGCTGCCCTGCAAAGGCAGTATCCTGCAGCAGGAACGCCCGGGCGCAGCCAGGGGCACATTCTTCAGCTTCCCACATCCCAGGTTTGTCTGACAAAGAGCAGCAACGCCAGCCTGGGGAACTCAGCACTGCTCTAAGGGATGGAACGGGAATGGGTAACACCAGGGCCCCTTTCTCCTGATGCACACATCTACACGCTTTTCCAGAAATCTGAGCTGCACTCAGCCTCCTTAAAAAAACGAAGTTACTAAGAAGAGAAGGATAGACACATATTTAGATGTATCTTCCCATGCATATGGAAACATTCTTTGTTCGCTCTCCCTTCCTGTGCATCTCAAAAACGCTCTCGGATTAAGGTGACACAGTGAAGCAGAACATTATGCATTAGTTCTGTAAAAGCCTCCACGACAAGGCATCGACAAATTCACAGTTGCCAGCCAACATCAAGCAGCTTTTCAGTGCTAATCCGCCTAGGATTTTTCTGATTTTTTTTTTTTAATGAGGCAATTTAGAGAAATCTAAATATGCTTTCCTCTGACAAGGAGAAGCCTTCTACTGCTGTGTGTCCTGGGTAACTCCCGCCTGTGTGAGGGCTAGAGACACAGCATCCTCAGTGAGCTGAAAGACAACAACATTATTGCCAGGAGAAAACAACTTCAGATTTCCATATGCAGTTCATCTCTCTCAAGAACTGAGGATTATTAAGCCACGCTGACACAGCATTATCAATACACTAAGTAGATCAAAAGGGTGGCGGTTAATTTTCTTCTACATCTTATCTACTGCTGGGAAGGAAATGGAAGCACAACTAAAGCAAGATACTTCAAATGCCTCAGATATCAGCCTTTCATTTTCAACAGCTGAAAGCCACATCTGTGCACCCATCAAACTGCATGTTCCCTGTAGCTCTGCTTCTTGCATGGGACATCTGGAAAGTGAGTGCCACTGGAGACAGGATTCCTCATCCAGCCACCACACAGAGCAAATGCTTTCAGGCACAGATTCCCATCTCCCCCAACATCTCTGGTGCCACATGTCCCTGACAGCCCAGACACAGCACAATGGGAAATCAGGATGAGAATTTGAGCACAAAATACAGTATTTCCTCTACTGCAGCTGCACAGAACGGGTGCGTGCATCTCCCCTGTCCTCTCCCCCCACCTCAGTTTACCCAAATAAGTAGAGCTGCAACAGATTTTTCCTGGTTTAGGCAGCAGAAGACTCCCAGACGATTGAAAAATGGAAATAAGAAGGAAAACAGCCGTAAGGGCAGCTCTAAATGAGGACATGGACTTTACATGGTAGCATGTCTCATTCAGAGTAAGGCAAGTCGCAGACCCCTCATATGCAGAATCACAAACCGTTCTCCAGTTCTTTTCTCTTAATACCTGTAAGGTGCTGAATTCAAATCCTTGATTTTTGCTATCCCCTAAACGAACAAAGGGAACTGAATGTCCAGAGCTGAAGTCTGAGCTTGCAGCCTCATCTGAGCAGCCTCTTTGCAAAATCCGTGAATCCAGACTTTAAAAATCTTACTAGGTTCAACTAAGTTCTTCTCTCCCCCTCCTTCAGGAGCAAATGAAGCTCGAGCTCACATACAGGGTGAGCTCAAGGTGGTAACCCAATCCCTGGCATGACAGTTTTACATTGTGAGTAACTGCAGAGGAATGGGGAGCCTGGGTATATTTAACCTATTAAACAGCCTTTCAAAAGAAACATTTGCAGTGCCCCAGAAGAGCTGCATCAAGAGGAGTTGTTGGAACCTTGCTGTGGGACTTCACTGCCCTAGAGTTTGACTCCAGAAGGTGTGGGGAGCCCCAAAACCCAACACTGATGGTAGGAATTCCCATTTTAACAGCAATTGTGACTTTTCTTGGTAAAATGGAAGAGTATCATCAAAAATAGGAAAACCCTGAACAGGTGAAAGGCATTGATTTCCAGGTAAAACACATTGATTAACATGTTCTTAAGGCTTTATATTCTAATCAATGCTTTTAAATGCAAAAAGATCAGAGACTGCAAAAGCAATAAAACACAAAGACTACATTCAAAAAGCGACCTGAAAAATTCAAAGTGCAATTAGATGCTCTTAAAATCCTCAAGTTCTCCGGTCCACATGTATAGAAAGCATGCAAAATAGCTTGACTTACATTTGAAAACATTTTAAGGAGATGACATTTAAAAGTCTTCCAAAATTTAACCAATATGTCCAGAAGGCGGTTAAAATACAGGACACATAACAGCTCTCAGCTTTCTCGTGAAGCAGGGACAGATTGTTATTTAAGATACAGGAAAACTCAAGACACAAAGGATAAGTCATTTTCCAGACCTAACAACTGCTGGAGTATCAGTACAGAGCAGCCACTGGGATTTTTACTTCACGTTGCCTAGATCTGCCCAGAGGAAGTTCAGATTGCAGGGCCAAAAAAATCCCTCAGCTATTTCTTTAATGTACTGATGCTTATTCAAAGCCCTGTGCTTTCTCATTACCACAAGAAACGTGTCACTGTTTAATAAAAAGAATGTCCAGACTAATAAGTGGTATGGTGAATTCCAATAAAAGCTTAACAGCAAAGGCAGCCACCTAGGAGCAGTGATGTCTTGCTCTCCAAATCAGGTGGTGGCAGCCTCTGTGAATCCTCTGTGTGCCATAACTCCAACACGAACAGCCAAACCAGTCAGCTTCGCCCAGTACAGCAGCCCATACACCAGCTCTGACCACTATCAGCAAATGCCTAAACAAAGACAAGACACTGCAGTGTGAGATGTGGTCTGCACGAGCAGCTGCAGCAATGGCTGTGGCTTCCTGTCCCAACCACTCACACCCAAGCTGGAGAGTTTATTCCGGAGCTTGTGGCCAACTAACTGGTCACAACTAACATGCACTACTACCACCCCAGGCACAGAGTTGTGAAAGAGCGTGCAAATACAGCCTAGGTAAAGCAATTTCAGTAACTGCTCATCAGTAACTACTCACTGCACATTTGGGGATGAAATGCAAACCCGTGGGTGCTCTGGTGTGCTGGTGTTCCAGCAGAGCTGACACCATCACCCACTGCCAGTGTAAGGGAAGGGCCCAGGGACTCCTGCACTGTGCAACCCCAGGCTGTTCCTGGAACTTGCCCTGCTGACCACCGGATGCTTTCTAAACTAATTCAACTTACTAATCCAATAAAAAGTTTGCTGGGTTGTTGGCTTGGTTTTTTTAGATAAATGTATTAGGTTTCTTGGAAGGACAGTTCCAACCACCCTCTGACTTAAGCAGCTTTTAGAAAATGTATTAAAAAGACCAATGCCAGAATTGAGCCCTTGTTCAAGTGAGTGAATAAAACTTCTGCTTTAAAAGAGAAATGCCCTACATTCACCTTCAAAACTCAGGCCAGGACATAAATTTGTCCATGCCATCCAGCCCATCTTGCCATCAGTTGAAAGAAACCTCCCATCCTCCTGTCTGATTGCCATAATTCATCTGCATCTCAGATGCAGACCAGAAAAACTGGAGCCTGAAAAGATGCAATCAGCAGACAGCACAAACTGAAATGCTCTTACATTCTGGAGACATCCCTCACCATTACCTGCCACTTCCACCTGAGCCTATACTGACATCTTATTTTGGCTTTCCAGCCCCACAACTGTCATATGCTCAGTCAGTAGGGCTGCACATATCATGCACCCACTCGTGCTCTCTCATTTGTGCCACTGAGCTTAATGACAGAGACTCCTGACCATAAAATTCTGAAGATGAGCCAACCTTGTACACTACAAAAACCCAACAGAAGCCATTCTGTGAGCTCAGACCTTCCACCAGATTGCTCTGAGGGGCAAGAGTGCTACTGGTGCGTGTGCTGGAAAACCAAAACGGTCACTGCAAGATCCTTCCTGGCACTGGCCACGCCAGTTCCTTTCAAGTTAACACAAGCACTTCAGTGAAACTCAGGCCTGCCCTGTAACCTCAGCAATGGTGGATTTGTCCACATGGTGAGGGTGCTGGAATGCTGACAGCATCACGCAGGGTCAACAGGTCCCTGTGTAACCCAGCAGGCTCTCAAGGGCACAGTAACACTGTAGAAACCAGCTGACCAGTTTGCAGCTTGACACCAGCAGTCCATGGGAATCACAGCCCTGTTCTTTGAGTAAGAGAACCTTGGATCCACCTCTTGTCATCTTTGATGCAACAGGCTGGGAAATCCTTCAGCTGCTGGCTCTGTTCACATCTCCACGTTGGCAGAAAGGAAACCAGACCATTAATACAGCACACAGGCTGAGAGAGACACTGAAGTGCTTCAAAGATTGAGTCAGCACAGCTTCCTGGATGAAACAAATCCACAGGGCTCTCTGGCCTACAATCCAGCCTGTGTGAGGGAACCACAAAGGATTTTCCTGTAGAATCAGAATTTTTCCACTTAGCTCTTGAACATTAAATTAGACCCCAGCTTGAACAGGCTGCGAGAAATGAACCACCATGTACAAACGAGAAACACAGTCCTTCTGCCTTTCTCCAACTTCCTAAGAAAAACTTTCACCCCCTTTCCACTGTCTCAGAACAGTTCATCAGATGGTTGAGATAAGAGAAGTCTAACAAGGCAAGTAACTGCTTTTATAGTCAGAGAGAAATATTCTTCAGTACATCACAAGTTTGCTGAGCATCCTCACACTGAAAAGGGATGCATCTGATGCTCCAGAGAAAGAAAATACAGTTTTTTTGGTTATCAGAAAAAAAGCTGCTAAACCAAGTGTAGCCTTTTGAAGTTCTTCAGATTACCCTCAGCTGCCCACTCCACTGCCATGGCTGCGGCTTTCAGAAGCTGCCACCAGAATCACTGGGAAGAGCAAACTCTTACTGGCACTGAAGACGTAAGGACAGCACGGAGCAAAGCAAGGCCATGCAATCCCAGCTGACGTTGGCTGCTGTATTCTTCCCATATGGCCTCCAAGGGGAGTACTCGAACTTAGCAGCAGCACTGTGGCATCTCTAAGTTTCAGAGCCTGTTCCCTCCCCTTTACTTCTCATTTCCAGAAGTGCTGGAGCAGGGGGGAAGGGAAGGGTTATTTCCTGCCGTATACAGCATCCTCTTTTTTACAGCATGGCTTTCTCCACCCTTAAATGGAAAGAGACATCTTACATTTTACTTCCCTCTGTTTATAGTCCTGAGCAGCAAAGAGCTTATGCCAAGAAAAAACACCCTATGCTAAGACCTGCTGCCTAAAACTGAAGTCATGTTCCAGCTTACTAAACAAATAAATGTTTTAGTTTCACAGCTCCCAAAGACTTCTGAGAATGTCAGATCCAGCTACACAAGCCTTGAATAGCTACTCACAGATAGCCGACCCACGGTCATATGAAGCTAAAACAGAACATAATCCCTTGCGTGGCTCCTTTCTATGTAGATTCACTGGACTCTCAAATAGAGTCCTGACCAACAGGAAAGACTTTGCAAAGACAGATAAGCGAAGTAAGAAAATGCTTCCACCACTCCATGAACAATCTTCAGGAGGATGAGGAAACATTTGTCAGGGGTTTGCAAGTCATAGTTCCAGCTGATCTCAACCCTTGCACAATGCTGAAGAGCACAAAGCCAGGCTCTGCTTCACTGGACAGAGAAGTTAGGGGTTGCACAATAAGTTTGTGATGCTTCACACAGACATAACCAGCCTTTACTCAGTGCTCCAACTTTGACCTCCAGTGATTCAGACTGCTGTGATTTAAGTATCACTGTCCCCAGATGATTGCTCCACCCACGAGTTGCAGCGTTAATCACAGTGGAATCCATTCTCAGTCACAGCTGTTGACACTCCCACACCCTAAAACCTAAATCTCCACATATTCAATGTTATATTGATATAACAGACTATGGCAGTAAAGCCTGCAGCCACTGCACCTGAATTGCAACAAGGATCATAGATCAGAATCCTCATAACATTCACACTTCCTTGACAGCACAAAAAATCCCATACCTTTCAGAAACGGAGAACCAATATGCAGCCCTGAACAATCCCATATAACATGGCAAGTCCATGTTATATCAGAATAGAAAGCAAGTCTGACTCTCAGGCCTGTACTAAAAATATTTAAGTTGGAATTTCTCAGCCTGAATCTGCAGCCTGCTATGAGCTCCACCTGCCACCAAGTCTTTTGTGAGAATCCTTTCCTTTTGGAAGCAGACTGGTGTTCCGACAGGCAGTTACAGTTAGTCCTGTGACAGATTACAAGGAACAACTATCGGCACAAATTAGAGAGTCTCCATTTCACTCCCTGTGTGTAAACTGTGAAATTGGAAACAGCTTTGCGCTCCGAGGAGGGTAAGTACAGCCTCAGAGTCCTCTCCTAGAGTGGCTCTTCTTGTGCAAGACCTATTTGTGATCTCTGCCTGACAGCAAACACATCCTCAGGCATTTCCAGGAAGACCCAGACAAAGGCAGTAGCAAATGGCCAGTACTGACCCAGCTGTCCCTGGGAGGGAGCTGAGTTGGCTCAGACAAAAGCGAGGGACATCCGCTGTCCAAACACAGCAATGCTCCAGCTGAGCAGGAGTGGAACGACATCCTGGATGGGACTGGAGCGAGTGCCAACATTTACACAAGCCACTAAGCAGTTAATACCATCTCAGTACTGACCTGGGCTGGCCGGCATCCTAGATGGAAAAAAAATTTAAATTAAACTAAAAACATTAGTCACCAAAACACTGTACTTTTTTAGTCCCTTATTTATCCTTAGGCGTGAAAAATAGTAAGATAACCCGCATGCATGTCATAAGAATTTCTATTTGCTGCTGGCTCTAAAAGTTTCTAGAAATTGGGATCAACATTCCAAAAAGTCCAAGATCTGCTCTCTTCTGCCAAAACAGAAAAAAAAAAATTATTCATGAAGACCAAACATGCAGCCACTGAACTGACCTCTCAGGGAAAATTTTCCAGGGCCAAGGCCTCTGGACAAAATACCAATTCCCTCGTATTCCTACAGGAAGAGGGGCTCAGCCAAGCCAGCTATCTGAGGAACCAGACCCTTCCTGCTACATCAGTGAGCAGCCACGCCACAAGCACTAGGTCAAAACACAGCGCTGCCATTTTACAAACATCTGACAAATCTGGTACAAAGGAGATCTCCCTTAAACAAAGAGTCCAAGGATGGGTATAGAAACAGCAGGAAACAGGTCACTGTGGATTTTAAACCAGGGGTCTGGTAAAGGGAATAAACAGAAGCTCAAGGTTTGAGTGCAGAGGTGTGCAGCACCCAGCTACTAACAAGAAACCCTCTACGTGCCCACAGGGCAGATGAGGATGGTTTTTTAAACACTGGGCTGGTATTTGGTTGAGATTTGGGTCTGAGTTGAACTGGAAGTTGTCAAAAGCAGCACTGAGGTTACCCACATTCCAATCAAGGACTTGATCACTCTCCTGAGCAGCTTCTAAGCAGTAGAAATCAGCAGTGGCAAATCAGTGTGAACACATGGCAACACATCTCCAAGTCTCTGGGCATCAGTGATCCTGTGTGCTTGTGCTCCAGAGCCCTCAAGTGCATAGGTTTGACCCCTCACAACAGCTGTAGAGCACTTACCACGTGGAGATCATAATTTGGTAACTGCTGATTCTAACTCATCTAGGGAAGGAAAACACGTCACATTAGGATTTACATTGCAACAGAGCACAGGAGTTCCACTGGACAGGGAGCACCACGGAGTCAAGGATACAGTTTCACAAGATGCAGAAAGGCGAATTAACAGTTCACCACTGCCAAAAATGGAGAGGTTCTACTCCCTCTTCCAGACATGTGCTGCTGCCACTTACTTGCGTAGGCGCTGGCTCTCACAAGACCCCTCTGTGAACCAGTTCAACAGAATATACACCCAGCCAAAAAAAGCTGACTGTCGCCTTTTGGGTCAGAAAAGACATGAGCACAGCAGCCAGCAAGAAGGACTATGTCCAAACAGTCAGAGAGAACAAAAGGGTAAGGCAATCTCCCCTTCCAGCAGCAGCGAGTCCTTCACGCTGACTCAGCTGCCAGCAGGACCACCACCCCAGACACCCCAGCATCTCATACTGCCACACAGGTAACCACAGTCAATCATAATAATGCAGATGGAGAGGATCACGGCAAAAGTAAAAATGGGTTTGGACACAGTCGGAGACAAAATATTGCCAGAGCTTGCACATTCTAAGTTAATTATGAGCCTTTTAAAAAGTAACAGTAACAGGAAAGCATGTGGACCCTATAACCAGTAAAGAGAAGAGCAGAATTTGCAGGGTTATGCAAGAATAGACATGAAACTTGAGGGGAAAAAAAATAGCATCTTTTAAGCTGTGGAAATCCTATCCATGCAGCATAAACAGATCTGAATATAGACCCGGCCAGGCAAAGTGCCAGTCACAAAATTTGAGACACACATAAAGATGATGAAGTGAAGGACTGAAATATTAGTGTAAATTCTGAATTCATTAGAAGCATTAGAAGCACAAATTCTACCCCTGAGATGAAGAGCGCCCTGGCTACCAGCAAAAGGAGGATTCCAGTAACAGAGACGGGCACTAAAGAGACGCTGCAATTGCACGGACACTGCAACTGCATCCATATTTAGAATAGTCTTATTGAGGCATTCCTATCCTGAAGGCTCTTAAATGGGATACAGGAATGCGGACTTGAGAGACTTTAGTCCTTGAGCAGAACATTTTTCATTAGCTTCAGCAACTTCCTATTCAGTAAGTAATAAACATATATGCCAATAGCATAAATATAAAAGCATTCAACAAATGCAAACTTACCCTTAAAAAAACAAAGTATGGGAGGTTTTAAAAGCCTGAATCAATAAGGAGATATGAAGTTCCAGCAAATCTCACCCAGATACTGGGGATGCCAAATAGAAGGCTAGTATACCGAGATGTAAATAAAGACTTGCTGGCTTGACCTGCCAACCACTCTGAAGTGGGTTGTTTCCCTTTTTTCAAAAAAAAGGAACTTGTGTCAAATGTCATATGTGGTTTAACTGGCTTGTTAAAAATCTAATTACTAAGGAAGTACTCACAAAATGGTGGATTTTCTCTTTTAAGAAGTTTTCATTTCTGCAAGGGTTCTCTGCAACAGGGTGGGAGCAGACTTGGAAGCAACACTAAACTCTTTATAAGCCAAAAAACCTAAGTCGTCGTCAACAACTGACTTTACACAAAGCACTGCCAAAAGCACAATGTAAACTCACAGAGCAGGGCAGGGGGAAATGACAACAAAATATTTAACATTTTTCAGTCGTGTGGATCTTGGTACTACTTATAACTATAATAGGTAGAAAGTTTTAAAATTAAGCTTTCAATCTGATGAGCACTGCGCTCAAAGATAACCCAAGTAATTACAGATAGTGGGCAAGCAACAGCTTTGAAAGACAATAGCGTACAAAGGGCCAAGGAGCACATGGTTAAAAATCTAGTTAAAGTGGCTACTTTTCACTTTAAAGCAGTTTCTGGGAATGGAGAACAACGTTTCAGAAATGAATGTGGGAACTGGTCCCCCAGTCTACTTTGGGAGATGTGGGTGGTAATTTGATGGAGACTGCTGATGGCTCTCCAGCTGCAGAGCTCCTAGGGATTTTTTTCAGTACTGGCAGAAGAATGTGGCTCAAGGGTTTCACAATGTCATGACAGAGGCCCGCTGAAAGAAAGGAAATTGTTAGAGCCAGACAGAAAACTAACACTGTTAGAACTGGAGTGTGGTGGAGCCAGGGGATGGAGAAGAGCTGGAGAATGTTTAAGGTTTTCTTACCTCTTCCTACATGAGAAGGTAGATGACCTATTGTTTGTTCTACCTGTCATCTGGCATCATGACAGAAGTGTCAGGCACAAGTCTCTTGCTTGTTTCAGCAGCAGCAAGAGAAATAGCGAGGATTTCTTTTTACCAAGAGCAGTATTAATAAAGCAATTAAACGCATGACAGCTTCTTTACCTCAGTGCCCTGAACACAAGTTATTGTTTTGTTATTTGACAAAGAAAAATTTTATACTGTCAACCAAAGGCTGTTTTACTCACAAGAGAACTCAAGACCACAGAAAACTACAACTGAAAAAAAAAATAAATTACCAAGACCAAAGAGAAAGTAGATTTTTGGGAGGTAAAGATGAGTAAGAGAGACCAATCTCCAGCACTGACCAAAAATGGAAATGCCAGCAATACTGAAATAGAAGCAGCATGAGAATAAACTTCCCTTTCAGAGGTACATGAAATAAATCCTTCTTCAAATTACTTTCTAAAAAAGGGTTTTCACCATGACCTGATTGTTCCACCACCAATCCTACGATAAAAGGCAACAATCATCTGAGATAAGTGGACAGAGTATCTTGCACTAGTCTAGAGAAGTAAGGATTCCCAGTGCCTACATTTCTGCTTTGCTGAAAATTAAGTTGACTTCTTTGTCTTAACTCATCATATTCTTGCTGCTCTGCACTGAACTAGGACACACAGGGAAATGGCTTAGTTTTCCTGTCAAATACTTAGATGGACATGCATTTTATACGGACACATACCTACTCACATCACTATCATCCCAACACCGCTGAATACTTTAAAATTAACCTGATCCACCTCCAACCACAGTGGCATCCACAGCCCACAGAGAAATAGAGGGACCAGGCTCTGCCACTGACACAACAAATGTACAAAGACAACTTCCCACACATGCACAGCAGGGCAACTGCCCCCTCACCAAGAACAATATTCTGCTTCTATCTCCGCCACAAATCCAAGCCCAAGAGTTTAAAGCAGCTGGAATACAGAACAACCCCAACTCCTTTCCCCCTTCCAAAATAGAAAACAAAAAAAAAAAAGAGCTGTTTCTGCCAAGCAAGCACTGAATACACTGCATTCCATTTCATTAGAACAATTATTCAAAAGCCAGCCAAGAATTACATAAAGCTTCCTCCCTGCACCACCCCCAGTCTCTTCCCTCGACCCTCCTCCCCAGCAAACAGCCTCCCAGCTCTGCAGGGATGGGATCACACCACTCTGGGGAAAGTGGCACCAAACCCTTCCCATCCCTTCCCATCACACTGCCTGTTCCACCCCACACGCGGCATTCTCCAAACCCAAGCAATGCAATCAGAGGGCTCCAGCAGATCCGGGCAGACCAGGAGGTCTCTGGGCCACCATAAGCAATCCCATGGTGATCTCTTTCAAGTACTTTTCTCCCTCACATTTGATAGCATCCAACAAATGAAGCCCTTAACCCACTCCTACAGAAAAACCCATGGTAACCTAAGAGATTTTCTAACTCACACAGCCAGGGCTTTTAAGCATGATCCCAAGGCAGAAGGTGCTGGAGGCACCAGATTTAAGCAATTAAGAAGCACAGGAGCAGCACGCCAGAGCAGCTGTGCTTATGAGGCTCTGCCCAAGGGAACTGCTCAGGACAGCCAAGTAGCAAATCTCAAATTAAGCACCAGCAGGACAGATTGAAAACTACAAGCTCAGGGTTGTAAGAATCTGAGTGACAAATTCATCCCAAGCTCCACACAGCCACTCCACAGCTCCCAGCCTGACTGACAGTGCAGAGCTGCTCACATTTCACAGCAGAAATAAAAGGCAGCTTCTTCTGCCCAGCACTGCTCACTCACCCACCCACAACACGGAGTTGGCCACTGATAAGAGATTTCATGACGTGGTTGAAATGGCATTTCATTCCCTCCCCCAGTGCTCCAGCTCTCTGCAGGGATCCTGTCTAACTGCTGGAGCTGCTCAGTGCCAAACAGAATAGTTCCAGCTGTGCATCACACTGCCTAACCAGGCCTACACTGCCCAAAAAAAGTCTCCCACATAAAACCATAATGAACAAGAACTTCAAACCAGAAGTACTACTCCTCAGCACCTTCCTCATGGGGACAACCTCTGCCCAAAAGGGGTGATTTACCATCAGCAAGAAAGAAAGAAACAAACCTAGTCCCAAGGCAGCTGCTGGTGCTGAGAAATGGGGAGCAGCAGATGCAACTAATGGTCAAACAAGATGAGAAGCAGAGACCAGCCAAGCCATCATCTTATTCCATCTTGTGGGGCACCAGTAACCTCAAGTGACGTGCAGTCAGCCTGAGGCTCTTTTGTTTGACCCTGCTGAAATTAGTGGCTCCAACCCAAAAGAAACCTTTGCACAGAGAAGCCTTGAACTTGTTTAGAACCATGAAAGAGGATAGAACAAGAGAGTATTAAGCCCCTAATCCATGGCAAATTATTTACAGCCCTCCTGCCCATAACCTTTTCTACCTCTGGCTTCATTTACTGTCTCCTGCTCTTATTAAAACCCAGCCTAACCACAGTTCCTGAACCACCACAAACTTCCCCATAGCACAAAGTGAAATCCTCTGCTCACCTTCCTCTTCAGCAATAGAAATAAAGCAAGATGCTGTAAGCATCTAGACAGACACAGGATAAATTCTGTCTGCCAGCTCAATTCTGTGACAAAAACATGGGATTGGTTTATTCCTGGAGCCCCCATACAGTCTGATTTATAGCTGAGCCACTTAAAGCACAATTCCCCATGCAAAATGTCATTCAGAAAGTTTATTCCCTGGAGCGCCATTTTCTTTTTCTGATGTTCTTCACATCACTTGCAAAATGTTAGAGGTTTAAATACATGCAATAAACAGTTAAAAACCACAAGAAATCAAGCTACACTCCGCTGCATGCTGCCAGCCAGACACAGTCAGTACCTCACCCAGCAGAGCCATCTACAGAAACGTGGCTATGTAGTAAGAACGCTGTGAGAAGAGGCACGACAAGCTGCATTGGAAGACTTCAGACTATCTCACCATCATTGAAATAACTTGAACTGAATTTGTTCACAGTGTAGAGACAGTCCAGCCCAGGGAAAAAGGAGCCAAGCACTAACAATGCAGGCTGCCTCCCCCTGTGGCCTGCCGTAAGTTCTCTTGGCTCCTCATCTTACAGTTGTCTCAAACTGCTTAGATAAATTTCCCATGTAAATTCAGAATAATTAGTCTGCTACAAGAAAAAGCTGCATTATCAGAGTCTTAAACAGCACAAAAACATAACCTCAGGGCCTCACTTCCTGTAACAAACACGAACACCAAACTTACTCCACAGCACTCCAGTTGCTATTTCTACCTTGTTTGCTCCATCAGGATTTAAAAACATACATACACAGAGGAGAGAGGATGGACTTTGACACTAGTCAGTCAAGAGAGACTGTCCCCAGCTGGTTGCTGCTGCTTTGGGGCCATTTGCAAAGAGAATAAGCATGAATGGGAAAAACAGCTAAGAATAATACAGGAAAGTCATCACCCACCTCCTATTTTTATGGTATATCTTTAGCACACAACATTCTTTGAATGACTTCACAACACTCTGTGGTAAAGGGAACGACTAGAGTAGAACTACTGTGGGGAACTTGGAAGGGAAAGGAAATCTTTTCTCCCTACTCACAGCCTGTCATAACAGAGGATGAAGAAAGGATGAGCAATCAGAAAGGCAGAGAGGGAACATTCAACAAGGCTGAGAATGGAATAAAAAACTTGGAAGTCTAATTCAAACGTGCCACTGTAAGCTTTTCCAGCAATGGTGACCAGAAAAGCTTGAAATAGTTATATTTGGATATATTCAGCTGGAAGCTATTTTAGAAACACAAAGATCTCAACCAACATTAACCACACTTTGCAGGTAAGGAGTAATTATCCCTGTTTAACAGACAGAGAAATAATATGCCTTAAATCAGGGCACATTTTTGAGGCTATGGATAAATGGTTACCTTATGCTATATTAAACATAAGCCACAGCTAAAAGAGGTGGCCTCATCTATTTCCCAGTCCACTGTCCATGTAAAAAAATTACTTTGAGAAGAATCAATTTGCTGACCCAGCTAACTGTCCAGCAGTTACTGTGGACACAAGGAAGGGAGGTGGCAGCAGGGAACACAACACACCTCACAGCTGCCAGCAGTTAAATCAGGTTAAACCAATTTGAGGTCTCCATTTCCACTTTCTCTCCCATCCATTTAACTTCAGCCCAAAGTGGGAAGGAATGGTGCCACTTCTTGTTTCTACTGAGCATTGGATCTAGCAATCTTGCCACAGGGTGAAACAATTCAGCTTATCAATCCAATGGCAAATCATTTGTTCAATTTGGGGTGAAAGGTTGGTTTTCCAAAAGATGAGAAATTTGAACTAATTCAGTCTGGAGCCTGATATCATTAAGTAAACAGTGAACACACAAGAGATGAGGAAGCTGAAATCACCATTTTTGGCTTCCATCTGAAACTAGATGAGATGCAAGGTGAGATTTTACAAACACTGAAACAAGAACAGGACACAAAGGTCTCCACAGTTCCCTACTTAGCATTTTAAAATATAATATCCTAACAGTCATGACAACCTGTACTCGCAGGGCTTGTTATTAAACCTCAGTTAGGACATGCCAAAGTGAGCAAGAAACTCATTCCCCAAACCCTGTCTTGTCATCACAGCACAGAGAAGCTTCCCACGGACAATGTCTCACTTTCAGGCAGCTGGAGTAGAAGAGCATCTTCATTAACAGCTTCCGCATCAGACAAAAAGGGACACACAAGATCAGTACACAAAGAGGGAGGCCGAGACCAGAGCAGGAAACTGGGACCAGAGATCCTATTCAGTCGCACTGATTTCCCACTAGCACAATACAACTGCATTCAGAATCTGCTCTGGCTCCCTTCAAAGCTGCAGCAGATCCTGGATATCACAACTAGCACATTAGTCCAATTCAAACAGATTTGCTTTGTGGCCATGGGTAGGCTTTTTCCTCCCTCTAGTTGCCGAGATTAAGGAATTTATCTGTCTGGCCGTCTTAGCAGCAGATCAGAAAACCAACTCTGATCTAACTAGGAGTGCAGCTTGTTCTGCTGCCAGACTTAAGAATTTTAGCTGTCATTTCTGCAGTTTCACAACTTGTTTCATATAATAAATACACTTTGGAGGGAAAGAGCTGGGTTAAAAGGGGTCCAGAGAAATTGAAGTATCATTCTTCCCTGGGAAAGAAAGAAAAAGTAGAGAGAGAGTTAAAGATGTATGGGAAGCTGCCCATGTCTTTCTCTAGTGACAGAGATGGTGTCGGAGGATCAATTTTAACCAGGAGGGCAGCTGGACACTTGGGATAAGTTGACCTCTCCCAGCGAGGGACAAAGGAGCTAAAGACAGCACAGAGTCCAGCCTTTCCGTGGAAAGAGAGCAACAAGAAAAGAAGCCTCTCTCTGCACTGCACACTGCTCGAGGCAGAGGACTCCCTGTCTGAGTTGCTCAGGACAATGAAGTCCCTGTTTTACGAGGGGTCACAACAGCTAAGGAGCTGAAATAAGTCAGAACCCCATTGTGCAGAGTATTAGTTCTGTTTACAGCCTTCTCGCCCAGCAGCAGGAAGGACTCAGAAACCTGAGCAAGTAGAAAGCCAAGGGACCAAATTACTTTACCAGTGCTTCCCCCCAATACCATCTCCTGGGCGTAGCTGACCACGAGCAATTTCACAGTAAACTTTCAGTCAAGTAAGACCAAAACCCACAACATATGACAACATATGACTCCCAGACTGAAGAAACTGAGTCAGAAACAGGCAAGCATTGCCCCCAGAAAAGGGATAGACAGCACCGCCCTGCAGAGCACAGCAATCTTCCAAATGTTAGGACAGATGACAGATGGAAACACATGCACCTCCCTCCATACTCCCATGAAAAATCAACTGCAAGATTGCTCCCTTTAAAGTCAATCTTGAGAGGATTAAACACAGAAGAGAGGGTGGATCAGAGTTCCCAAAACAGAGGGAAAAAACTTCTAAAGAAAAATCTCTTGTGTCCCAGAACCTTTGCTCCTGGAATTTTGAAGCCACATTGCTAGACAAACCTTCTGGAGCAGAAGTGAGCAAGCACACCTAAAATAAGAAACTCACAGTCTAGTTTACATGCACAGTCAAAACACTGCCCTAAATATGTTCTCATTAAAACACAAATAACTTCTTTGTAAAACACCTTTTACAAGCTCCACTGAATGCTGTTTTGTTTTTGATTGCACAATCCAGTTTAAAAAACTCTGAAGCTTTTAAAAATTAAAAAAAAAAAGTAGCAGTGGAGAAAGGAGAATTTCAAAGCCATCAAATGAAAGCTTCTAAAAGCAACACCATTTCTGTTCAGAGTAAGCAAAAGGTTTCCCAGTAGTGTTTGCAAATAACCCCTTTCAGGAAAGGCTGTAAAAACATTCAGAATCGAAATCAAACAGTATCTGACTAAAGCAAATGTCAAGTTTCTTTTCTCTTACTCCTCTCACCACAAAAGACATGACACATTACACAAACTAGGTTTCTTCCTCCACAACCAGCAGATCCTAATGGATCTGTTCCCACATACCACTTAGACAAAGTAGCACCACAGAACCAAGAATAATTCAACATCTAATTCAGTATCTCAGATTGTCTAAAGCAAATATATGCGGTTGGTCACTTGTGTGCTGGAAGCACAGGCTGTGCTTTGGCAATCCCCTGAGAGGGATGAGATCCTCAAGTTAGGATCGTCACTCTTTAGGACAAAGTTGTCCTCTCTGTGCCAATTTACAACACCACAGAATGGCAAACTCATTCAGCAAACTTCCTGTCAAACTCCATGCACACCCGCAAAATACACTTCCTTAGAGAGATCTGAGGAAGACAATCTGGACCAGTCTGGTCAGCTGCTCTCCTCCCCCTTTCCCACCATGGACTGTTCTAGTTTATGTCCAGCCCCAGCACTGCACATCCTGTGCCACAGAGGCTCCCACAGATCAACGGGGTGCACAGTTCCAGCCTGCACAAGCAGTTTCCCGTGTGAGCTGTACACTGGAACATCACTTCTTCAACAATCAGGGGGGGAAAAAAAGGAACAAAGTTTGGTTTTTTTTTACTTCAAATGAAACCCTACAGCAAGACAAATCCATTCTCATGTGTTTCGTAACCTCTCCAGCCTAAGAACAAAACGGAGATCCTTCTGGACCTCCATTTTACAGTGCACAAGTACACACTGATCAAATCCTCCATTTCTACAACAAGGAAGGAGATTTTTGATAAAGGCAGAGAGTTAAAAACGGACACACCAATGGGCTCTGTGAGAGGTTCCCTGATGGCCAACAAGGTCCATCACTTAGTAGTTATTTCTGCACCACACAGATTCAGAAGCAGAAACATCTAAACTGATTTTACTTGTCATCAGCTCTGAACCTGCAAAGCATGTTAGTCCCAGCTCAATACTAGCCAACTTTGGGGCCAAAATGGCCCTGGAGCAGTGCAGCCATATCCACATGGCATTGTGCCTGAACCAACAAGTCCCGCCGGACCAGCCTGACTCTGGGCAGAGCCAGCACAGACGTCTGTATCCATGGCACAGTTAATCCACAACTCAGATAATCCAGCCATAGATAATGAGGAAAGAAAAACAAACAACTCTCACTTCAGTTTGAAAGTCTGACTTATTTCAGGGGAGTTGTATCAGCACATTGTTCCCTTTTGTATGCATCCCAAGGCGAATGGCTTTAGAGAAATTAAGTGAGCCATTTGGGGGTTAACAGTGATTTGCAGAGGGAAAACAGCTGGTGTGCTTTTCCATGGTGAATTCTGTACACCAAAGAAAAGCTTAGAGAGCAAAAGGGTCACACTTTTTTTGTTCAACTGCTTACTGTTAATTAGATCTTGCCCAGTCTGAAAGGCTGCACAAAAACTGAGACAAACGCAGTGTAATTAAGACTTGATGAAATCAAGTTGCTGAGATTAAAAGTTCTATTTTCAAAACCAGATCACAACTTCTGGTTGTGCCAATACATTTAGCATTTCAGAAGGACAAGCCATTCAGATCTTTTTCACAATTTCTTCGCAGTTCACCTCTAATCCTCCTCCAGAAGAAAGGAACAATGTGATGAAGCTGCAATAGCCTGTTCCAAAAGAAGCTGACTTCCTGGGAAGTCACATTACCACTGTCCAAGGAATGTAACAGTTGCAGTGGGTACAGTACAGCTACCACGGTTCACTAAAGAGCATGTTGATGAGACACTAAACTGGAGACACCAAACTGACCCTAAAGAAAGAAAATTTCTGTATGCTCACCTTGAAGGGCCACTCAGCAAGTCAATACACAGACTGGGTGAATCCTGTTCTGACTAGCAACGCATTCCTGAGCAAGCTAAGAGCATGCACCAAATCTCCCAGAGATAACCAGGCTGAGGGATATGAGAAAAACAGGTAAACAGAACTGTCTCCACTTAAAGAAACAATAACTGTGAGAAGAAGCTGAAGTGGAAATTCATTCTGTTTCCACCACCAGCTGTTCCATTCGGGCAGAGGGTGAGGTTTCACTCGCTAAGGATGAATCCGTCGTGGTGCACCTCGCACCAAGAAGCCACACAGCAGATGGACTCCTTGCCCCATGAGTTTTATCATTAGCACAATTCAAAGTCTGTTTTCTGAAGGTGTGACCACCAGCTTTATGCCAGCACCATAATGTGAGCTTCCAGGTCCAAGAGTAAATAAAATTTGCTTGGATTATATCTTAACAGAACGTCTGGTTTCTATTAAAGGTAGAATGGAAGTAACGGATCACTGCCCCTCCCCAGTGTCTGATTTAATCAGTTTCATAAGCGGAACTCAGTCACCCTAATGTGTCCCAGAGCACAAGGGATTTTGGCAGATCCACACCCTTTCCGGCTTAGTACCAAAGGAACTCAAACTCTCTAGATCTTTCCCGCGAGACCAGTTGCCTGACATTTCCACACTGCCCGGTTTCGGATGGTTGCCGCACACCTGGGAGAAGCAGAGGAAGGACGAGGATGACCCCTGAGCCCGGCTGGGCTCCGCTTACCCCCGAGGTCTCCCCACTCCCTACCCGCGCAAAGTTCTG
>VWZF01005400.1:578207-595003 GCA_013396755.1 Sclerurus mexicanus
GCCCCCGCCCGCGGGGCCCCCCCCGGGGGTGCTGCCGGCCCGGCCCTGCCGCGGAGGAGCGCTCCCGCCCGCCTGCCGACCCCGCGCACGGCCGAGGCTGCCCGGGGCCCGCGCAGGAACGCGACCCTTGGGCGGAGGAGCAGGACCCTCCCCAGGGCAATGTTCTGGCACGCCGTCAGGCTGGGTGGGTGCCGGGGCCCGGGGGAGCCGAGCACATCGCAGGGCTGTGCCCCAGAACCTTCCAACAAATCGACATTTCTGAGCCCCGGCTGATTAGCCCCATGCAAGGGAAGCCGGGCAGGGGAAACCTCTCCTGAACAATTTTCCACAAGCTGTGGCCACCATAAAGGAAAGTCACCAAGCACTTCTCCTTTGCTGTGTTCAAAGATGGTAACAGTCCTCCTGGATTTATCATATGATGGAGTACCTTGAATCATTTCTCACTTGCTTTTCCTTTCAACCCTCTATCAAACCACACTCCAAGGCAGCGAAGTCTTTGCCTTGGCCGAGCCTCAGCACAGCTCCACCCTCATCAGAGCTAGTGTTTACCACTGCACTCTGGCCAAGTCGACATGGCAGTAAAAGCAGTTGCTGAGCCCAAATGTTCAGCTCCTAATCAGATGAGAGATACACCGAAAATTATCAGTGTGGGAACCACTAAGGATCCAGGAAACATGACTCTTGTAGCACTTTTCCTTAAAAAATTACTACCAAGTCAGAGAATGTTCCCAGAGCTGAACACCACATGTCCTGTTGTTGAGCTGTTACGGGATTTTGTTTCCATAAAAACAGAGACCATGAGGTCAGCTGTGAGCTGTGAGCAATCTCCAATGCTGTATTTTTCACTCTCTAGGCACAAACGCCATTTCCCCTGCTAGCACAAGTCAGACATCATTATTGCCCGTGCAATAATGATAACTATCACAAGGGGGGCAGGGAAATACCCCCTCCCTCATCCCACCAATGCTTATGAATAGTCAACACCCTCCAAGCAATTCATGCCAGGTTTTACTCCAAATCCAGGGCTTGTCAGAAAGTGACATCCTTACCTAGATCTAAATAAACATAAGCAAAGACTTTCATAGTGTGCTTCACCATAGATGCCAAGGACCCCACCTGACACCCCCCCTTGCTGGTGTCCCTCAGCAAAATTTAAAACATTATTTGAAGGGACTGTTACATTTTCTCAAATCCAATCAATGATGACTTCAGGATGTGTCCCTCCAGGTGCAGCAACATAAACCACTCTCACTGACTGGATGCAGAGCAGACCTAAGGTTATCCAAAACATGTCCTTTGCTGGGATATGTATGTTTCCTCTAGCAACACAAAAGTCATTTTTCTTGGCTTGGGTTGTATTTTTACCTCTGCATAAATGAAGTGCCCACTGTGCCCTGTTCATATTGTAGCCTAGTATGCAATTTTTATCTTCAGCTTCCCACAGTGTCCTTTGGGAGTCTAGAAGTGAGTGCAAATCAAGCAAGCAGTTTCTATTGTGTCTCAGGGCTGAAATTAAGCTGTCATAGCACTAGTTAGGGTTGCACCTGCAAGAAATGGGTTG
Organism: Sclerurus mexicanus; assembly: GCA_013396755.1. Taxonomy (NCBI): domain Eukaryota; kingdom Metazoa; phylum Chordata; class Aves; order Passeriformes; family Furnariidae; genus Sclerurus; species Sclerurus mexicanus. The sequence goes on from VWZF01005400.1 coordinate 579,769, forward strand.
TGTCCAAGCTGCTCAGTGTTAAAAAACAAAAAAAAAAATAAAAAAGTCATTACATCTAAAGCTTTGCCTGTGGCTTCAGCACTGCTTTGATAGAGTTGGGTGAGGTGGGAAGGCAGGGCTGCCATGTGAGTGATACTATAGTAATAGTGCTTTTAAAAACAACCTTGTTCTCACTGCAGTGCTCATAGGCATGTGCTGTTCTTAACTGAATTCTTCACACACCAACATTTCTTACTTAAAATTGCCAGTTCCTAACCCTCCTGTCATTGCCTAAGGAGTAGGGGCAGCTTAAAACTCGGTGGTGTGGGCTCAAACTAAACTCAAGCAACACCTTGGAACTACTGTTCTCTCATCACCTACCTGCTCTCTGCCTCAACCTCTCACTGACTCATGAACATCTGCATGCTGCTCAAGTGCCATCCTTACACAGCCAGGCAGAAGCAGCTGCAGTTCTCAGGTGATGGCCACTTCCAGCAAACTTTCCCACCAGAGCAGCATACCCAAGGTGTGCCCAGAGGTGTAAGTGATGCTGAAAGCAGCTACACCCCTCCTAACTGGTGTTGGATGGGAAGCACTAGGGAATGAATGCAGGCAGTGCATCAGAGAAATACACAGGGTTTCCTCTTATGATGTGCCCTGTGGCTAAGACGCATTATGATTTCCCCTTATCTTTCACAGAAGGTGTAACAAGAAGTTATGATGCCTGTTTACAGACAGGAAACGGGGCTGGGAGCTGGAAATTAAGTCAGGCAGTGAGTCAACATCAACAAATGTTAGACTTCAGGGCTTCCTGTATCCACACAACCCGTGTTCAGAGTACTCCTGGCTCCACACAACCTCCGTTCAGAGTACTTGCTCAAGGTATCTCTCCCTCTTGTCAAAGCATCATTTACCAGTTACAGATCAGCTTCCTAGAAGGGTGGCTTAACCCCTACACATTTGACACTCAGACTGGATGAATTAACTGTCCACCTGCCCCCTTCAGGGCTGTAATCTCAGACTGGCTGCCAAACAGAGAAGCTATCCAAGCTCATTTCATAGTACCACTGATGAAAGGCACCATTATTTACAGCAGATACTCATCTCAGAGAAGAGATATGAAGCTATACTGACTTGTAAGGCATGTTTAGAACTTACCTGTGCACTTTCCAGAGAGTGACTTGAAAATGCAGAGCGATGAGGATGCAGTGTGTCCTCTGTTCTGTGCCACGTGAACATAGTGCAAGGGGATGTAGTTCTTTCTTCAGGAAGAAAGAAAAGAAAGAAAAATTCAGAGCTTTAGGCTTAAGGCAAGGGCAGTAAATCACAACATGCAACTTCCCCATTCAAGGTCCAACTTCACACTTGTTGAAAGGATCTATGCCAGCAAAATAGATTTGGGTTCTGACATAAGATGTAGGACACAACTTTGCAATGCAAAGTGAAAGCACCACACCAGGGCATTATCACAGACAATTCTGGCAGAACAGATGAGAAACAGTGAAGTGATAAAACCAATCCTTATCAACTAATCAAGAAATTACATGAAGTGTATGATTCACTGCAAACTACGTATGCCTTTGCTATTTACCAGTGTGGCTTATTCTGCAAAGTAATGGTACCCTATGCTTCAGGCTTTGATTTCAAATTGATATTGCTGGCAGTGGAATACAAATGGAGGGAGGGAGGGGGCAAATGCAATCTCTGAGGTTTCATCATCACTCTTGTGTATAATACCCCAACATAAGTGACTGTTACAAAAATAAAAAAATTGATAAAGAGGGAACACTGATGTTCACCACTAAGTTTCCTACTCTGCCTAGCTGTAGTTTAAAGCAGCTGCCAAGCTCAGGGTCTTACCGTCAGGGCAGGGGCATCCAGATGGCACACACGACCATGCAGAGAAAGTCAGAGGCAACCTGTCAGCAGCATAAGCTACATCTAATTCAGACAAAGTGATGGACAGCAGCTGCTTCCAGCTCCACTGGAGACTCAGCCCAGGGAGCTGGTGTGGAATGGTTGTTAAATCGCCCTCCACAGGGTCTGCTTAGGTATTAAATAAGACAACAGCTGCAAATTAGAAATGGATTTGGTTTACTTATATAATAGGATTTTACACCAAACTTGGCAGCTGCTTTTTCCAGAGTAAAGGTTTGTGATTTCTTTGACAATAAGGAGCCTTTTCCTTTTTCTTTTCAAGTGAGTGATGCCAATGGATATACATAAAGAAATGTACACAAAATGGAGGTTACGGTACTTTGCAGTGAAAGCTCTTCCCTAATAGGTTTTGAAACACTTCTGGAGCCAGTCAAGCACGATTCAGACTTTCACCCAGTTGCTCCAGAAATGCTCCCTCTCCTCCCTTCCTAAACTTCCTTCTGAGATCAAGCTCCTTAAAGAATCCTCCTCAACAAGAGCTACACGAGAACGGCTTCTCCAGTACCTCAGTCCCTCCACTTCCATTTTCACTGACCCGATTCCTCCTTCAGCAGCTTTGAAAGAAAAAGGCAAGAACAGAGCTTTATTAAACCACGTTTTTGGCAAGAACAACGGCTGGCAGGCTGAGAGTGAACAATGACATACTTATCTCCAGTAATAAACCTCTACAGCCTTCCCCAACCGCTGTAGCAGAGCCCAAACGATCTCCTAATCCACACATTTTCCATCATTTTTGTTTTTCTATTTTTTACACCGGTATTCAGTCTCCGTAGAGACTGTCAAAAATTGCCAATGCCGACNTACCCCCGGTGCTGAGCCCCGGGGCGGCCGCGAAGGATCGTGGGAAGCGGTATGCAAAGCAGGAGCGACGTCAGCGCGGCAGCCCGGTGCCGAATGGAGGGTCCTCTCGGTGCCGGATGGAGGAGGGGCCCCCCGGTGCCGCGGGACCCCCGCCCGGGCACCCCCCGGGACCTGCATCCCCGGTCAGCCCCGGGCGGCCACAGCCCAGCCCGAGTCGTTCCCCGCCACCTGCTCCTGCCAAAAACGTGGCTTTGTAAACTGAAGGCGCTTTTACGTCAAAAGTTCGGTTCTTGCCTTTTTCTTTGAACGGTGATAAAGGATTTGCCTAGTGAAAACAGAAGTGGAGGGACTGGGACCCGTTGAGAAATATTGGCTAGGAAAAGCACATACCTTTTGGAGTACTTTGCCTAGGCACACACCTCACATATTTCGAGATCTATTTTTTAACCACCTGAAACCAGCCTCTGGCGAGGCTGTCAAAAATTGCCAATGCCGACTATATTTCAAGTCGTCATGGCGGGGTATTGGGAAAAGTTTTCAATTAGCAATAATCGCGCCTCGGATTAACCTCATTGGCTACGATACTGCCACNATGAGCGCCAGGGAAAGGGGCTGCCCCAGCCGGGGTATCGCCCAGAAATCGCCGTGTCCCACCGCGGGAGGGAGCGCAGGGAGCGCGGCGGGGCGCTGCAATGAAAGGGGGTCTGCGGGGTGGCTCCTGCCCGCGCCACCCCGGTGGCACCAACGCGAGGTCACCCCCACAACGGTTTAAAAACACGTTTAGACTATTAAAATCAGAGTCACTAAAAGTCATTGAGACTCACGGAACTGCCAAAAAGGGTCGCGCCCCACACCTCCGCAGGGCAGCCGGCACAGCACACCGAGGGAGCGGGATGCACTTCTCCGTCGTGAAAATTACACACGCTGCTAGGCACGGGCACGGCTCGCCGGGGCTTTGAAATAACTGCAACAGGCAGGAAAAAGGAATTAGGAAATCTTGCAATGTTTTGAACTGACTAGCAAGAGCTCTTTGGTGAATGCATACGAAAAGCAGTACAAATTATTAGAAAGATCCCATTGCCTGCAAGACAGATGAGCATCTATTGTCAAGCTGCCAGCGTGCAGCAGACTGGCCTTCCTCCTATTTATTTGTTCCTCAGAAAAATAAGGCTCCTTTTTAAAAAAACAACCACCACCACCCCCACAATAAAAATTAAAAAAAAAAAATCACAAACCCCTCCTTCTTGCCAAGCAATTGGTACAGTTTATGAGATGATTATCCAGGCTGAAACCTGGGCCAAGCAGAGGCACGACGGATTACTGCCAGGGCAATGCAGCAGGCAGATCCACACAGCCCTGATTCCTGAGCTAGAAGAGACTTAACAGCCCTCAGTTTATTTTTCTCCCATTATTTGTTTAATCACATTTTAAGCCTAAAACCTGGCAGTATCAGTGAAAAGAAAATGCATCTTTCATAAGGACAAACATTTACAATGCATTTTATCAAAGCCATGGTAAGCATTTGTATCAAATCAAACTGGATTTTAATCTTGCACCTTTCCGCGAGGGCTGCTGTGACGTTTTCAAATTGACTCAGGTGTCAGGATGTCAGGGACACCTTTCCCGCACCCCCTCCCTCTTTTTGGAGCATGGGAAATGTAGTCTTTGTGCCCAGGGCTCCATGTCTCCGCGAACTACGTTTCCCAGAAAGCTCCTCTCCGGCAGGCCAGCCCTTTCCTTCCGCGGCGGGCACGGCAGCGCTGTGAGAGGTGAGTGTCCAGGCTTTATTCACCGAGTGCCTCCTGTTCCATTACATGGCTTTATTCGGCTGTTACCCCGCTGCCCCACTGCCACAGCACAGGAGACGGGGATGACATGGGAGTCCCTCTGGATTTCTGGCCTGTAACCCCTCCTAGGATCCTGTTTATCTTCTGCCTTAACCTTGCCTCATCTTTTCCCGTGGAGCATCTTGAGTGCATTTTAAAAACAAACTCAAGCCTCAGCTCTCCATAGGTGCGTTTAAAGAGTTTCACTTATTATCTCAGTAGTTATTTTTTTTAAACTCAGCACTTCTATTTTAAAAGCAGCTTTGCATTTGTCAGAAAATATCCTGTCCTTTGTAACTTTCTCTCCCCCACAGTCCTTCTCTGGTTCATGGCAGCTCTCAAATGTATGTTATTTTTGCCTTCTTTCTCTTGTGAGCCAACCCGTATTACTTTTCTATTTCATTTCCCCTCTGAACATTTCCTTCCAAGAGATCTTTTGATGATAAGGGGCAGGAATGAAGAGTTTTCATCAGTTAAAGCAATTTAATTACCATGAAACTGGCTTAACAGCCTTTGGGGAGCATCATGGCAGAGGTTATTCTCAAAGCAAATTAGTTTATTGGGAGACTTTGTCCCTTCTAATTAATTCATATGGGAAATGAAACCTCTTCAGAGGGAAAGCCCAACACAACTTCTGCTAAACAGCAAAACAAGGCAAAAATCATTGCAAACAGAATCCACTGCTTAGATTTAAAAAGCACTTCAGATTATGGAGGCAATCCAGTCTTGCCTGTAATTCAACTGATGATTATGCAAAGCCTTGAGAACTGGAGATTAACTGAGACAAATCTATTCTTTGCCACTAGCATCAATTGAGTATCACGATACAGCTGAACACCCAAACTTTAAATGTATTTAAATATTGCTCCATTTACTGTAAGACCTGGTACTTGAGGGGGGCTGGGGGCTTGAGGCAAGGCCATTTAGATGCAGCAGGAGTCTAAAATCCATCCAGGCACTGAAGCACAGGTCATCAGAAGTACTGAGGTGCCAGCCTTTTAGACAGGTAAGCTCCAAGACCTCTGACCTCACCCACACTGCAGGTTTCCTGTGGGCGGCAATTTATGAAACTGCCCATATTCTTTAACCACTGACAGCTAGCACCCACAAAAGAGGAGATGCTAGAGGCACGTACACAGCGTCCTTGTAATCTTCAGTCCCATTTCAAGGCCCGTTCTGCACCAGGCCTTTTGTTAAAAAAAACAGCAACAAAACAACCAAAACAATACCACAGAAAAGTAAATCCAGTCAAGGCCTTTATCCTGAAAAAAACAATATTTCAAGGTTGTTTTTCTTTCCCTTCCCACAACACATGTTAAGGATGGGGTAAACAGAAAGGACTGATTTGGGGCAGGCAGAATGTTAAAAAAGCAGAGCAAGGGTTTCTTCTGGGGCGGAAACAGCCAGCAGCTCTGGGGTGGGGTCCTTGGCCTTACTGTCATTTCCTGCACATACCTGGAAAAGACTGCGTGCTCAGGTCTTTCTGGGCTCTTTCAAGTCCTCTTAGGCAGCTGTCCTTCACACTAGGATAGAAGAGCAGGAACCCTGCAAGTCAGGGCTGTTAACTTTGTCCTTGTACCTTGAGCAGTGCTCAGTGCTACCATCTGTCCAAAGTACTTATGAGCATCATTTTCCAGAGAATCCCAAAAAAATGGCATTAAGTTCATGTTCTTTGCTTTGTTTTACCTTTCATGTGTTCTGTTCTCGCCTTTTAGCTGAACATGTTCTCTGCCAGGAAGTTGTCTGGAGTTCTCAGAGCCATCAGATTCCTTCATTTCAGATCCCATTCTGTATCCAGAACCTCTCCAAACTTGACTTTCGTGCCAGCCTGTCTTCCCCCGGATCCCGTGGAAATAGAGGAGCTGCAGCGCTTTGTTTCTAACTCCAAGAGGCTGTTTGTCATGACGGGAGCTGGAATCTCGACGGAGTCAGGGATCCCGGATTACCGCTCCGAAGGGGTCGGGCTCTACGCCAGGACAGACAGACGGCCTGTCCAGCACGCAGAGTTCGTTCGCAGCGCCAGCGCCCGGCAGCGCTACTGGGCGAGGAACTTTGTGGGCTGGCCCCAGTTCTCCTCCCACCAGCCAAACGCAGCACACCTGGTTCTAAGAGACTGGGAGAAGCTGGGGAAGCTGCACTGGCTGGTGACCCAGAATGTGGATGCCCTTCACACCAAGGCCGGGAGCCAGCGCATGACAGAACTGCACGGCTGCACACACAGGTACAGCTGCTGGCACAGGGAGGTTGGTCACTGCCCCAGGCCCTCGTTCAGACCCTCTTTCAGGGTCACCCACTGAGAAACAAGGCAAAATGTCCATGCTGTGTTCCTAGAGATGACGTGCTCCAAGGCAGTGCTGGGCTGGGGTGGAGAAAAAGATAATAAACCAGTGCTGTTAACAGCACAGTATTTGAGAAACATGACCAGTACTCTGTTTTTTCAAAGCATTATTTGGATCTCTTCCCTTGAAGCCTGTATCAATTTCCCCTTTCCTTGGTACAGCAAATGTCCTCTTAGTGAAGAGGACAAGGGGATCCTGAGGATGCAAGGATTATCCACCAGGGCTAAGCAGAGTGGATAGTGCCAGAATGGCACAGCATGAGTGGACTGGAGAAGGGCCATCACAGCCTGGCTGGGATCACCCATGTTTCCAGATGAAAAAGCACAGCCTGAACTGGGAGAGGGGATGCACAGGGTTCAAAGCACTTCCTCTAGAGCATTCCTACACAGCAGCAGTTGGAGATAGAAAGCAAGCTCCTTGATCTGCACTATTTGGTAAATAAATATGGAAAATTATGACAGGCCTCCTAAGGAACAAGTTACAGGCTCCAGATCTTCAGCTGACTGTCCATTAAGACTTTGCTCTGAATTTCAGGGTTTTCTGCTTGGCCTGTGGAGACCGAATCTTGCGCTCTCAGCTTCAGGAGCACTTTGAAGCTCTGAATCCTACTTGGAAAGCTGAAGCATTTGGTGTGGCTCCAGATGGGGATGTCTTCCTGACAGATGAGCAGGTGCGCAATTTCCAAGTCCCAGCCTGCCGTAAATGTGGTGGAATCCTGAAGCCTGATGTGACATTCTTCGGAGACACGGTGAGCCAGGAAAAAGTGAGTTTTGTGCACCAACGCCTGGCAGAATCAGACTCCATGCTGGTGGCAGGATCCTCTATGCAGGTAAGTAAGTCTGCCTCCCACACTGAATTCCTGCTGTCCTGCTACTCTGCCTGCATTGATCCTGGGTCCTACAATGCAGGCTTGTGGATCAGATCAGCCTTTGCAGAGCTTCTTCATATTTTATTTTTACTGTGCTTGGAATCTGGCTCCACAGGCGACTCGTTTGTGCTTCCCTGTCACTGTTGCCATTCTACTTCATGCTGCCATAGATAACTCCATTCAGACCTCTCTCTGCTGCCTCCTCCATCAGGACACTGTAGGTTTACAATTGCCCATAAAGCAAACATACCTGGCACAATTCAGTCCTCACATTATTTTTTCTTGAAATTTTTAGCCTTTGGCAGCTTTTTAGGCCTCATAGCATACTGTGTAGAATTTCAGATTTTAGTAATTCTAATTCCTTATTAAATACTCAAAAAGAGAGCTGAAATAGCTCTCCCTACTGCTTAGGATTGTCATTTGTATCACAATGCATTTTCTCCATTAGCCTCTTATAGATAAGGTAAGGTAGTCAAACAACAGGGGTTTCAAAAACCATAGAAGCTTTTGTAATACTGTTTGTATAACAGAATTTTTTTCAGGAACAAGTTCCATTACATTAAAAAACCCCACTCTAACACCTCCCAGAACAAGATAAAACCAAGGCTGCCTGATTGTGATTCTCGTGGCTTCAGGATACTGGAGACAAACTCCTTGAGCTTGCACATCTTAAGCTTATAATCCTTTGTACAGGAATGATTGAAATGCCTTAGGTTTGTTCTTGTACTACCTAAGCTGGGCCATGTGAGAACCATCAAAGTGCAGCATTTAAGTACCTATGATAACTAATAAAAGCTGCTGCAGAGATTTACTAAAAGACAAGGATGTTTCCCTTCAATGTGCTATGAAATTTCAGTTTCTGTGAAACTGCAAATCCTTCACTGACAGAGGTTAAAAGCAGTTCTTTTCTGTGCACTCCTGAATGAAGACATTTCCTACCTGAACCCTGTATGTACAGCCCCTTTTCCCACTACCAACTGCAACTATTTTCCTTTGCTTACTCTTTTCTGTAGCTCTTCCTTTGCCTAAGCTGCCAGTAATTTTGTCTTCTGGTATTCCTGCAGGTATACTCAGGTTACAGGTTTGCCCTTGCTGCCCGGGAGAAGAAGCTGCCAATTGCAGTCCTTAACATTGGGCCCACCAGGTTAGATCACTTTGCATCCTTAAAACTGAATTCCCGCTGTGGAGAGCTGCTGCCTTTGATTGTTGTGCGTGACCAAACCAGCTGAGCTCCGGTAGCTATCGGGAGTAAAGTTATTTCTGCAAGGTGAGTACCTTCCCTGGTCAGTCACCTTGCAGGGTAAGAAGATGGGGTCCTGGCCAATGCTGAGACTGAGATGTCCTGACTAAAAAGATGTTCCCACACTGTGCAGAAAAACTTGGCTGGAAATTTTCATCTCTAACAGTTAGGCTCTGTTGTGATACTGTTTACCATGGTCACAAACAAAAAGCATACGAAGTGCTAGTGCTCCCAGAAAACTGGGCAGGAGTAGCCAGAAGACTCAGCAGTGTTGAATCCCAATCCATTTGTCAGTATGAAAAAACTACAGGAGATCATCTGTAGCTCCAGAGAATCTGATCACGCTGTTGCCTTTGCAACTGGCAATTCAAAAGCTGTTCCTGGTTGAATTGGTCCAGCTAATCCTAATCAAACACTGCCGTTTAAAGCAATCAATTCCATCGATAAAGCAGCTTCTTCCTTCCACCCCTGCAGGAATCATCCTCTCAGAAAGGGGAAAACCTCGACCTAAGAGGCAGCTGTGAGATCCAGTGCGTGGCCGCTGAGGACACCAGGAGAGGGCAGCAAGCCTCGCACGTGTCAGCCTCACCGGTTCTCTCCACTGAAAGCACCTCCACTTAGCAGGAAACGGGATGATGATGAAAAAACACACTTTTCTGCCTTACCTTGCCGTGGTAAACTGTGCCTTTTCATTCACTGGGACAGGATAATCAGACTACTGTATCTGAGGATGAAATACCTTAATTACAATTGTCCCCAGAGGAGAATGAGGGACAGGGATTTTGACTAACTTGAGGCTATAGCACAGGAGGGCAATGTGGAAAACCAGGGCATCTTCTGGAGGATCCAATATCACTAGTGGGAAACTAGAATGTGTAAAGAGAAAAAGGAGGCAAGAGGAACTGCAGTTTTCATTTTAAAAAAAGGTTCAGAACAGAAGCTGAACAGGAACACTGCTCTTGTAAGAGATCATTTGGAAGCACAGACTATAAAGCTGGCATCTTCCAGGAAGGAGGGAAACTCAGCGTTTCTCTCAGCTGTCAGTTGACAAGCTAAACTGCTTCCTATTTGAACCCTTTAAAATTAAATACTGTTGAAATGCCAGAGGAGTTACTTTGAGCTAATCTGACCAGCACTGCTTTCAGGGCGGCTGCTACGTTTTCCAGAATGCATTGTCTGAATATGTTATTTAATTAATGGATAGCTAAGTAGTGAATTAAAATTGTTTACAAGATTGATACTATTTGCATTGTAGTTTTCTCTCCCTCCTGTGATTTATTTAAGTACACTCTCAATAGCCAGTTTAGATTCATTTTTTTCCACTGCAAAAATGCAGAATGTAATTACTAGCAGCTGATGAATTAAGAGGGAAATACAATTAAATCTGTACAATAGGTCTCCCTCAGGAGGTAATCTCAAGCTATTAATAGATGCAATTTCCACACTCCTAACAGGAGATCCATCACTACTGAGCAACCATTTTTTGTTGATCCTTAAGGTGGTATTGTAAGCCATATCAAACCATTTACAGAGTAAAAGGCAGAACCCTGCACAAACTAGAATACTAAATTTTTGGCTTGACCTTCTGCGTGAATCTACCACTCCCCTTCTGGCTATGAGAGGTATTAATTGTTGAGGTTTTTCAAATGCCCCCTCCTACTCTGCAAATAACATGTCCTGTACTAATATTTTGACAAGAACTGTAACAAGCAGTTGGAAACAAGGATGACAGAGTCATCTGCTAAAAGGTCAAGTAGCAAAGCAAGGACAACTGACCACGTGATGCAAAGTTCTTTTTTGCTTTGTTGTTGATTCAAATTCATGCCAAGCAGAAGCAAGTAAAGCACAGAAGATAAGGGATACATAGGCACCCAATTTCTGCAGAAGGGAGAGGGCATTAAGATGCTTAACACATTTTGAGATTTGGCTATTATGGGTCAGAGGAGAAACCAAGTGAGATCAGTTCAGGACCCCCCCCCCGCATTCTGCTCGCATTTAATGGAGACCCCACTTTGGAGCGAGTCAAGTGTCTCCTGTTTGGCAGTGAAAAAAGTTCATAGATGTCACTCTATATTTTTCTGTCCTGTCCATAGTGCAGCTGTCTTGCTAACCAAAGCTTTTGCAGAAATCATAGCTAAAGTATAGCAGTCTCCACGCACAGTGAATTGATTTGTATAGGTTTTTCCGTATAAGAAGAGACACTGATGCCTCCTTAGCAGAGAAACTGGGGCTGAGTTTCTCACCATCCTCACAATCCTCTGCCCCACCTCAAAACTCCTGTGACATTGGTGTGTCAAAACCAGAGGCTGCAGGTTTAGTGCCAGTAGAGCCAGCATTTTGAGAAGCTGTGGGAGCATTGCCAAGAAGTCTAAAACAAGAAAACATTTCAAGGGAAAACTTGGAATTGCCTATGTGACAGGTAACTAAACCTCCCACATCTATCCCTGCCTCTTCTCCAGTGCTGCAGCTGAGCCTGTGGGAGAGGAGCCAGGGTGTCTCTTCAGCATCACTAACAGATGAGTCCCCCAGCCCTCTAGTGACAATACTTTTAAGTCCCTAGGACAATGACTTACAATCAATGAACATTACAGTAAGCTTCCTTTGCATAATGTTAATGAGCATATCCACAAGTATATGAGGCTGAGATGAAGGAGTTCCTTTTCTTTTCCTGCTAGGCTGATCCAGCACTACTAAAATTGACTTCTTTTAGAGCAGGATTAGAGCACTTCAGCTCTTGACATGTTCCCCAAGACACCACTGAGAAGTTTACTCGACTGAGAAATGCCTGAGAGAGCCTAAAGTTTCTGCACCAAAAGCCAGATCTGCATCACTCTAATGCTGATTGACACCTTCCCCTGTCACTCCTTGGGGGCTGTTTGTGTGGGAAGATGCAATGCAGAGAGATAACAGCTATCAGAAGATAACTGTGTCATTGCAGGCAGCTGGCAAAGACCTATCCTGAGAAGTTTGTGTTTCTCAGCTTACTGATGTAGTCACCAGCCTGAAGGGAGTTACAGAAACCTCCAGCATTCAGCACTATAGAATGTGAATTAGCCATGCTGTGGGAAAACAACAAACTCAGTAACATAACTGACCTAGTGTTCATTCTCTCAGCCAGTGCAGAATTTGCAAGAGAGGAGGGTTTTCAAAGGGGAGAAATACTATTCTTGAAAGACTAAAACAAAAGGACCATAATCTTTGTGTTACTGGCTAAAATTATGGGGAAAGAAGTGCTACAGAGCCTGAGCAGTGTTTTCACAGATCCTTTCTTTCTATGTATGTTGTCTGCTTTAAGCCAGTCTTGAGCTCATGATTCAACCCTCTGCTGCCTTTTCTGGCTTACAGTTTTTAGACCAGAACACCAGTATTTTAGATCATGGCTTACAGTCGTAGCTCTGTGCACCTATGGGTGCCAAAAGTACAAGGATAGTTTCTTACCATAAAGTTAGCTGAATCAACAGCTCATGCTCTTTCCTGTGTCTTTCTTACATCTATTCCTCCTGAGGTTTGGATAGAGTAGCTGAGAGTACCTTATAATGGATTTTTCTGCTGCTCCTCTGAAAGTGGGGTTGGAGTTACCCAAAGCAAATAAAAGCCACTTCCTATTTGGCAAATCTTGTCTTTGTTTCTGGGCGAATTCTCAGAGCACGCTGTAATTGAGTCCAGCAGCCTGAGAGAGACATTTCATACACCGAGCTCCAGTGAGGGCAACACAGACTGCACATGGCCTGGAGGGCTTGGTGGCTGTGGTGTAAGTGCAGCCTCCCACAGTTTATAGTCAGATTGCTCCTACTGACACACCTGTTTGTTCACAACCTCTGGAAAACGACCCAAACCCCTGGGCATGGTGAACTTGGGAGGTTCAGGAACCTTGGAGTGAACGTGACTAAATCTACCTTCTGGAGTATGCTGCTTCCCCTCTGACTGCCTTTGATGTCACCCTTTCCCAGCCTTTACAGCAGGAAGGTGAAAGACAGTCAAGCCAGAGGGGCATTAAAACCACTGTTCCAGACACCTGCAATTCTGTGTGCAGTTCCCTGTCCTCTCCCTTCCCACTCAGGAAAGGTACCCAAGTACCACCTTCTGCACCACTAACTAGACAATGGCAGAGAAGAGAAAACCCGAGCCTGAGGGGAATAGCAACAGTAGAAGTGTCTTATGTTGGTCTCAGGCCCAAATAGAAACTGACACAGGATCATTACCATGAGCATAGTTGTTTGCTCTCTGCGTGTCTCACCTCAGCTGGAGCACTTTCTCTTTCATCTCTGCAATGCCCATATAGTTAAGAGTAATTCAGCTCTCCCTGCAGAGCCTGAAAAATCTTGGCCCAGAAAACAACAATAGAGAACAGGAAGATAAGAGGCTGAGGTTTCATTTTGCAGTGTGAGCCCACAGAGACACTATCCCTCCAGTATCTCACGTGCCAGCTGCAGTGCTGTGTAGGGCCTCAGAGCTTCCCAGCTTGCTGAGCACAGGAATACCTTGTGTTTCGGGTCCTTTCTGTCACAGCAGAAGATCTTCACACACTCCTTGTACTCCCCATATGCTGGCAGTAAGTCAGTTCAAGCAATCACTGGTGCTGCTCTTCCCACAATGTTCCTCAAAGCCCTAATGAGCAGCTTTGCACAACCCCTTCAGCCTTCCCACCTGTGCTATTCATTAGGACCTGACACTCCACATTTTGCAGGAAGGTTCCCTATGGATGGGGGCTGTTTGAATTTACTGTTAGGTCTTTCACACCACCAAAGCAGCATGGAAACAAGAAGCATGATCAAGGGACTAAAGTGCAGGCTTATAAAATCTGTATGGAGTAAGATGGATATAAATTGAAATGGAGCCTTCATTTATCCATTGAGTTTATCCATAGAATGCTAGTGACTCTGAGAGAAGTGATGCCAGGAGTAGATACACTGCTCACCTCAAATCTTGAGTTCCTATCACATGCAAGGTTTATACCAACAGTTTCTGAAATGCTTCCAACTGCCCCCCAGCAAACTTCCCTGCTTGTGATGAATACAGCTCAAAAGTACAGTGGTCCTTCTAGACAGTGATGGTATTTTACTTTTTTCTCTACAATGGGGCTTATCATTTATCACTAGAAAGGGATTTCAGTAACATTTACTTAGGAGCTTTACTGTTCTACAGAAAATAATTTCAGAGAATCAGAGGTAGTGTGTGAGCACAGGAGACCTCATCTTGCACTTCCAGTGCTGGGAATAATTCATCTTGGCCATATGGCAGGAGCACATCCAGGATCCTCAGGATTTCTGTGGAGGACCCCAAGTACTCAATGTTTCCAGAAAATTCATGTACACAAACACCCAAGGAAAAATAAGCAAAAAATACTGGTGCAAAACTAGGACTTACTCTGCAGTAAAATGGAATATATGGCTGTCACACACACTTTTTTTTTTAAAAAAAGAACAGTGCAATTCCCCCCTATCTCATTACCATGCTAATGCCCTCAAAGATCCAGTGACCTTCACTAGGAAGGCATTGCAAGTACCTTCCAACAACGTATGAAGCCAGCTTCTTTCTTCTCCCCCTCTTCCCGCAGATCCTTGTGTTCTGCTCCATGTTTAGGAGCACTTCACTCGGGTGAGGAACCAGGGCCTTCCTCCTGCGCTGTCAGCGAGCAGGAGCGAGCAGCCCCTGCCCCAGGAGCTCACCCACACCTCCCAAACGCCTCTGCCAGGGAAATCCCTACTGAGGGCAGGGGCAGCTTCGGCACAGGACCTTGGCAGGGCTGGAAAACTGGGGCAGATACCGACCCTCAGAAGGGCCCCCTGCCTTCCAGGCCGACCTCACCTCCCACCCTGCAGCTCCTGAGCAGGAGCAGCGCTGGGAAGGGGAAGGGAAGGGCTCCCCGGAGGGGAAGGGAAGGGCTCCCCCGGGGGGAAGGGAAGGGCTCCCCCGGGGGGAAGGGAAGGGCTCCCCCGGGGGGAAGGGAAGGGCTCCCCCGGGGGGAAGGGAAGGGCTCCCCAGGGCACGCACACGGGTGTCCCTCGGAGCAGGGAGCAGCCACATGGCTCGAGCCCCTCACGAAGCCGTGCCGCGGGGGACAGCTGTGCTGCGGCTGTCGAGGGTGAGAGTGGGCGAGAAGGGCACTCCGAGGAGCCCCCGAAGTGTGAGGCAGGGCGGGAGGGTGGCCCTGAGGAGACCCTGGACGGTGAGACAGCGCGGGAGGGTTGCCCTGGCGAACCCACGGAGGGCGGGAGAGGGACCCTGCGGAGCCCCAGGAGCG
>VWZF01005400.1:600469-629081 GCA_013396755.1 Sclerurus mexicanus
CCCTCCCCGCCCCCCTTTCATCTCATCAGAGGTCTTAAAATCTTAAATCTTACAGTAAAAGGTGTACAAAAAAAGAACGGAGTCCTGTCAGGATTCTGCTGGAGAGTATTGCTCACGCTGCGGCACCAAGTCCAGGACCTGGGGCTGCTCCTTGGAGCCAGGTTCAGCTCGCGATATTTACATATTATACAGGAGGAAAAAAGAAAACCCCACGTAAAACTAAACCTAGGAAAAAAAATCTTTCAGCTGTAAGGATAGTGTTTTTTTCACTTAGCAAAATATACATTTGTTTTGTTCCATAGCGATGTCCAACGTTTTCGGATCCTTGGAGTTTCACACTTTTCAAAGCCTCACATTTACAAAACAGAAACAATTAAAAACAGTTTCTTTAAAAAAAATAGAAATACAGCAGTTCCTCTCAGCCTTTGCTCTCTCTGTGTCTCTTTCTTCCCTTCAGAACTGCATTCTTGTTACATACCGTGCTTTAAAAACACTGACGACAACAACAACAGAGTTGAAAATATTCAAAACAGTTTCAAAGCCAAATAAAAATACTCCTCAATGAAACCTACCTAACACAATCACAAAGCCAATTCATAAAATATGTCTACTAGCTCGGGAAAGAGCAAACAACAAAAAGAAGGGGCGGCCCCCCAAAAAAAGATAAAAAAATAAAATAAAAAAATAAAACTAACAGCTAATAAAATAAATAAAAGAAGAATCAGTGGGCTGGGGGCAGGGAGGGGGAAGCGTAAACCGTCGGTGGTTAGTAAGAAAGCGAGATGATCTCCTCGGGTTCAGTCCAGTGTGGTCTGGTCAAAGGGAGAGATCGGGGCAGGGCGGCAGGAGCCTGGCAGCCAGCCGGCAGTGTGCAGTTTGATTCAAGAGAAAGGTAACCTTGGCTCATCCCCCGAGGCTCACCAGATCCTCCAGCCGCTCGCTGTCCTCGGTTAGGTCACTGGGGAATCTGTGCGACAGCAGGGGAGGGAAGGGACAGCATCTAGAACAACCACAGCTTTTCTCCGGGGGGTTTTCTTCCAGTGTCATCTGACAGAAACGCTCAATACCCAAACTGTGCCTCAACACAGACCTGCTCTGCACCTCGCTGGCACAGGGACGGGGTGTGGCAGAGATGTTTCCATCTTTAATGGCAACTCACAGGCCTGGGACACAGGATCCCATGCACCATGTGGCCTGTCCGGGCCGCTGCACTCCTGACCCCTGGACGGGCTGGGACACAGCAGGGTCCAGTCATTTCTCCTGCACTCAGCTCAGTGCAGCCCTGCCGGGCTGTCCGGGTTCCTGTCTGGACATTGCTCCCTGCAAGTTTCTGCCCTCCTTTTTGAAAAGCTGGTTGCTGTTTTGTTGTTGGGGCTTTTTTTAATTTTAAGTCAGCTAACTTCAGTCACATTTGCAAAGCAAACGAAAGCCATCCACCAGTTCCCTCTCAGGCCCATCTGAGGACCAGAAGCAGAACTGATCAGATTTTCCTGCTACCCTTCTTTCAGGCTCAAAAAACTTGCTCCTCAGAGACAGGTCTCAGCAACAGTGAGAACACCCAGCTGCACAGCAGAGGCCTCCACAGCCACACAGGTGAGCCAAGCTTATCTCTCAGGATCACCACTGGGTTGTGACTCTGGCCTAACCCTGCAGACCTTTCCTCTTTCTGTCAGTGCTCCATTTCCTTCCTCTTTGTGCCCAGACACAGTCACCTCTCCACAACACTCCCGGCCTGGGGAGCATTAGGTAGGCATCCAACCTCTGGTGCAGAAAAGAGCCCTAGGCTGGCCACAGGACTCCTTCCACAGGCTGGGTCAGGCCAGTGAGCCTCCCAGCAGCATCCACAGCTTCAGCTGAGAGCCCAAGCACAGGGACCAGCTCACAGCCTCACTCCTCTCTCTCTCGTTTCCTGCTCCTGTTCAAAGCTCTTACCTCCTGCCTTCTCGGTCCCCAGCTTCAGTGATACCCATTGGTAAAAGCTGTTGCAATCAAGGGACCCTGTGAAGAAAGAGTTAAAACCCCACTCTTAAAGAAAAGAAAGGTGAGTCACTACCACAACAAATTCAGTCAGGCTCAGATGGTGGGAAAGCTGGTTGCAGTAGGAGGTGCCGGGTCTAAAGAGCACATCAGCCTGCAGAACAACGTGTCAGGACCAGGATGGGCTCTTGGAAAGCCTGAGCCAGATCAGAGGAAGGTCTGGACACCAGGACCTTGAGTGGCGATCGGAAAGAGCCAGCAGAGACCAGGGATGGGGGTTCCATTCTGCTGCATTCTGCACTGGCCGCCTGTGGTCTGGGGCTCAGCGGTGGCACAGCCAGTGCTGTGGTGGGTGGTATTTCTCAACCAGAAATCAGGCTGAGGGGGCTGCCTGCTCCTGCTCACCTCCATCAGCACATGGAGACACAGCCCCTTCCCCTGGCCATGCCAGTGTCCATGTCCCTCCCCCCACAGCGCCAGCAGGAGCACTCACCCCTAGGCTGTGCCCGAAGCCGGTGCTCGGGGCTGGACTGGCAGCGCTGATGTAACTGCTGACCCCTGAGTCCTGGTTGGCGGCTCCATAAAGCTCTGCCATCGGCCCGGGGCTGGTGGTGCCCAGGAAGCCACCGGTGCGACTGGGGGTGGAACCTACAGCAGGCAGCAAAAGTACACAGTGAAGATCCCAAAAACGCAACCCCGTCCCACGCCCCTCCCGCAGCCCCGGCGGAGCTCGGCGCCAGGGCCCCACCCTGGGGAGGGAAGGGGCAGTCACCTGTCCCTCGCACCACGGCCGCCGCCGCCGCCGCTGCCGCCATCGGCCCATACGCAGTGAGGGGGATTGCTGGAAGAGAAGGAACAGGCATCTCAGGGGCACTCTGGCTACAGGGGAAACTCCTCGAGAGGAGCCTTCATTTCCCACTGCAAAATACCGGGCCCACACGTACATATGGCCTTAGTGCACCACGGAGGACAACAAAGGATGACGACGGGGAAGTGCACAGCCGTGCCTTTATCTTTGTCCTTTTGCACAGCCAGTGTCTGGGGGAATCCACGAGCCACGCTCTGCCAAGCCCGCACCCCAGAGCAGCCAAGGGCACGATGTGGAAGAGCTGAACCAGAAGCGGGCAATTTCAGATACATCCTGTCACTACTTAGCTTGCAAGATGCAGTTAATCTGAAGCTACAGATCCAGATTTTGGCAGTAAATGTGGAGAAACACAGCAGCTCAGGGACAGCAGCTGAAGCTCAACATCCTAAGGCTCTACCCCTCCTCTGTCTCTTGGTAGTATTCTTGAATAACAGTTTAATAGCCTCTTTCTCCCTGTGTCTCTGCTCAAGATCCACCATCCTCCCCATGCTGAGTTTTGCTCCTGAACTGCTCAAACCCTCATTGTTCATTGTAGAAAAGCAGGAAACATGTACCTAGGGAGCAGGAACTAGAAATGGCTTAATTAAAACAGTAAGTCTTAATTTATATGTAGCAGTTCTAATTCCCAACTCCACTGCCACAGGCATCCAGCCCTCAGGGCAGGAGGCATCTAGCCAGTATGTTTCTCTTTGCCCTTAAAATGACTGGGTCAGCATTTCATGCTTGAATGTGAAATTCACTGTGATTCTGTTTAGAGCACCATAAAAAGAGGTCAGAACAAATCAATCGCGTTAAGGCTGAAACCCAGACTAGCTTATGAGGGAATATTTAGTAGCAGGCACCAGCCTGTTTCAAGCAAACGTCATATGAGGCTTCTATCTGGGTTAGCCGCTCATTACAGGCCCTGGGCCAACGTAGGCATGTTGCTGCTCCACATCACCCCCAAAGATGCTGTTCTGGGAAAGAAAGGCTGCTGGCAGCCACCCTCCTGCCCCATCACTGCTGCAAGTCCCTAACTCATGAATGAATGCGGTTTGACTGAGAAAGGAGGCAAGGTCTTCTAAAAACTCCAGTTCTTTTACCGGGAAAAACCCTCCTTGCTTTTGCAGTCTTGTCTGCTGAGACGCCAGGTTTGTGTTGCAGTGACAGAGCACCTGCACACACGCTCCCTGGGTGCTGGAGCAATCATCCCTGCCCGTGCCATCCCCTCCTCTTGGCTCCCCTTGCCAAGCCCGTGGAGCACAGCCCGTGTGTGCCGCAGCCACTCCAAGGCACAAGGGCCCTCGAGCGCCGCACAGCTCACTGGGCCTTTGTGGGAGCAGAGGGGCCCTGCCCTCCACGGGGCCAACTCCAGCCTATACATGGGAATGGCAGCTCGTGGCCCAGCCAAGCGGCTGCACAGGGCCTGTTTAACAGGAGGTAAGCGTATCGGGGAGGGAAGAATGCCACGATCCCCAGCTGGTACTTCAGTGAGACACTCAGGACTGGAAGCTAACATGGCACCCAGCCAGGACACCAGCATTAATAACTTGTTGTACAGAGCCCCGGCCACCAGTGATAGCCAGGCCCCAGGCAGGTCACCTCTGCTAGGAAAAGGCACAGGGCAGCCAGCGGTGGACACGGAGGGAAAAACACTTTTGCCAAGTCACGAACGCTCCTCTACAAATTTGAGGGGGTTTGCTGAAAAACACACATGTAAATAAACAACTGGACACACATCTCCTTTGTTTGGCAACCAGGAGGCTCAGAGGTGCTTATGCAGCTGCATACATGGTGTCAGGGAAGGGTTTTGTTAAGAGGGAGACAAGGTTTAGTCTCTCCTTACATTCCTCAGGGAAATTTGTTTGTTGGTGGCTGCCAGCCTGAGCATCCTCAGGGACCTGAGGATCACACGGTTCTGTGCCACAGAAACTCCCTTTCAAACCTGTTTATACTGCTAATTCCAGGAGAGCTTCCCAGGAAGTTTTCCCACACCCTTTTACAGAGAAATTCAAACCCTGAAACAGGTGGGGGCAAGGAAGCGCTGGGGAGAAGGAACACCATGGAAATGAGATGGCACATGGGGAGCAGGGTGCTACACAAAGCTGCTTTTCTACGACAAAAACCATGGACAGGACACAGCTGGGGAAAACATGGCCATGGAAGGGAGAGTAGATAGAAGGAACATCATGTAGGGAGAACACACTGCACACACCCCAGGGGCTGAGGATCCAGAGAGTTATTTGCACTGTGAGGACATTGAGAATAGTCCTCTGCTCTCATTTTATTGCACAGCTCCCTACAACCACTGCAGGACTTTGCAGAGTCCCACCACACTCCTACCTGGGAAGCCTGTGTGGGAGTAGTTGGGGAGCTGCACCACCCAGAGCAAGGAAACCATTCCCTGCAGCCCCTCCTGCCCAGGGAAATGGGATTGGAATAACCAAGCCCCCACACCCTCTCCCTCCTCCCAGCACTCCAAATCTCATTCTTGCAGCAGCTCAGGTTAAAGTCATTTGTAGACCTGTGGCGGTCACCCTGCTCTCTGCAGTTTTTCGTATCTGGTTTACACTCAGCCTGGGGTGAGGAGCTTGTTTTTAACACGGCAAACAGCAGGAAAGGACCTGCACAGCCCTTCTTACAGGCAACACACATGGCTCTGATTGCCTCTCCCTCTTTTCAGCCCCAGCTTTGGACAGAGCTCGTTCAGACGAAAGAGGAAATAAGGAATGTTTCCAGTCTAACTGTGCCAGGCTGGGGAGCAGCAACACCACTGGAACAGCCCAAAGCCCCCTTGTCCCCTTCCAGGTTGTGAGTTTAGGAAATGAGTGGGACTGACCTGTGAGCTCGGGGAGGACGGGGGCACTCGGGAGAGGGGTCCGCTCTACACGGAACTCTAAAAATGAAATGCAAGACAGCTTAGGAACTCATCAAACACCCCGAGGGAGACCCCGCAGAGGGACAGCAGCCGGGGTCTGCTGGGGGAACAGCCTGCAGCCAGGCCGGTGTCTTCTTTAAACTGATTTATAACTGGTGCTGAAAGGTGCTGGACTCCTGCCCTGAAGGCTGAAAGAATTTATTTATCCTTAGAATAAATGTGGCCAGGGCAGGGTGAGTGCAAGCTTCACTGTGCAGCCTCAGGTCTGCTCTGCAGCACTGCTCTGTGACCTGGCCAATCTGACCTCTTGGTGGCAATGCCAGCGGGTGCTCCATAGGTGCCACGCTCAGCCTGGCATGGGTTTACAATGAGGCACTTGAAACCGCTGCAGCTGGATTCACGGAGAGCTTCCAGACAGCCAGGAGGCAACAGCAACTTTCAGCCACGGTCAGCCTGGGCTTGCCTCAGGCAAAGAGGAAACTTCCCATTCCCAGGCCCTAATATCAAAACTTCATGTATCAACCATCACACTGAGGGATGGAGTAGGGAAGGGATGCTCAGAGTTGCCACTTCTCTAGAAAACAGCCATAGCACAGCCTATCCCCTGAGTGTGCTCTGCCTCGTTCCCCTGTCTGGCAGAGAGTGGGAGGGAGGAGAGGCCCCACAAAGCTCTGAGCAGCTGCGGCACAGCAGGTTCCAGCCACTGATCATGGAGTCCATGTTCTGAGCACATGGCAGGGTTGGGAGCTTGAAACCACCCAGTTTGCGGGGGATCTGCAGCCCTTGGCGCAGCAGATGCTTTGTGGAGGCTGTGAGTGGTCTGGGTGCTGTTCAGAACACAACTCCAGCCCTGCAGGTGCCTGCGTTTCAGGTGCCCAGGAGTTCCCTGGCACATGGGGTTTAACATCCTGTGCTACTTTCAGAGCAGTGGCAACTCTGGTAAAGAGAGAGAGACACACACAAAGGCAGTGAGACAGGCAGAGCTGCGGGGCCCTTCTGTGTCACAGCAGCAGCCCTACAGAGGAGGCCAGCACAAAGGGCGTCGGAGCAGCCTTGGGCTTTTCCTGCCACTGCAGTGTGAGGATAATCCTAATGAAGGACAGGCTGTTCCCACCTATTCCAGGGCTTCTCCCCTCCCCCTTCCACATCCGTCTCCAATTTAAAGAAAGACCAAACAGGGGAAAGGGTGAAAGGGGCAGAGCCTGGGTCATGGATCATGCCAGGGGCTCCCATCACCTGAAGGCAGACCCAAAAACAGCAGGGAACTCCACTCACCAGGGAACTGGTAAGTGTAGCCAGGTGCAATGCCAGTGTAACTTCGACTCGCGTAGGTGGCAGCTTGGAAGCCTGGATAACCTGCGGGAGAGAAAAGGGCTCTGTTAGTGCAGGCTGGCAGGTCAGTGCCCTCAGTGCCGTGCTGCTCACAAGCAGCACGAGCATCCTTTGGCACTAGAAAGCAGAACCAGGGAGAAACCCTGGGAGCGTGCTGGGCAGAGCACACAACGCGTGTGAGCCTGCAGAGGAGTTTTAGCAGGCCCGTTTAATTTTTCCTCACTCCAAACATGTAAGGACATGGAGATTTCCTTCTCAAACTCATAGCTCTGTAGACTAAGGCTTTCTGATGCATCAGCTGGATTTACAAACGGGATCGGGAGGAAGGGGCATTTGAAGGGCTGAATAGCTCTGAGTCACTTTTGCAGCAGAAGTGCTGGGGAATGCAGAGAGAGCATTTCTTCCCAGCACCGGGCAGAAGGACAACTCCTGCCATTCCCGGGGAAGCTGACCACCTATACAGAACAAGCCTGTGAGCACGCAGGGCACTGACTCACAGATGAATATTTGATTTGAGATCTCCAAAGACATGAATACGTGGATTTCCCAGTGACTCAGCTTGAGCCTTGCTGCTTTAAAATTCAGATGGCTTAGAAAAGGCAAAACCCAAAACCACAGGCTGGAGATTTATTTTCCTTCAATAAGTCAAGTGAAAACATTGGGGGAAAAAATGCCCTTTTGGGGGTTTTGTTCGGTGACTAACCGCTACTCAGCAGGCTTAGCACTGAGAGCCAGGCTGAGTACACCCTGCCCAGCAACACCAGTGATGATCCTGAGCAAACAGTGCTCTTGGGTCAGCTCAGGCCTGGCTCAAATGAATGTGGGAAGAGAGAGGAGCCAGGAACAGCACCCGTGCTGGAAGGATCATGCTGAGTCTCAGATCCAGGCACGATGGTTTGTAGATCTGGAAGTCCAGGCTACCAATGACTTTTTTTTGCTTTTTTTAAATCTTTTATCTGAACACATTTGCCTTGGAAGCACTGACAGACATGAAACCCAGACTGCTTGTCACCAATTTCTCCTTACAAGATAGCCGCACAATGAATGTATAGCTTTCCCTGCAATACCAGATATTTGCTATACCTGAGAGGGAGGGAACGGAGTGAGACAAAACTGAACTAGAATTTTAAGGGCATTTTCATGGTCTTTAAATGGCAGTAGGGACATTTACACAGCCCACTGTTTCAAATGGAAGTTCAGGGGCTCTTTAATCAACTAATTCATCATCAACTAATTCATCATCAACTAATTCAGCCTGTAGAAGAGTGGGAGGAAGATGCCTGGGCACAGATTACTCCACACTCATCTCTGTGGTTACATCCTATTCCACGAGAGGCATTAAGGAATTAGTCGATGTGCTACGGCACTGCAGGACCCTTGAGGAGCTGCCGAGGGGCTGTGCCGGGCCGGCCCGGCTGTGGCAGGGCAGCGGTGACACGTTTGTAGTTTTTGCAGGTGCCACCAGAGGGCAAGTGGCGATCGCAAACAGGTCGCGGCGCCCCCGGTCCCGCTCGGGCAGCGCTGCCCTTGGCCGGGATAAAGCGCTAAGCTGCTGCCTGGCACGGCCGGGAGCGGGGGGAGAGCCGGGGAGCTGTCCGGGGGCTTACCCAGCATGCCGATCCCCAGCATGAAGGCATCCATCCCGTAAGGCATGACTCGGGACCGCCCTCGCGCCGAGCCCGTGGGGGACATCACCTCCTTCGGCTGAGCTTTTTTACACTCCACCTGCCACAAGAAAGTAAGGATCAGGCTTGGCTGTCATGGGCACAGGACACTGGCAGGCCAGGCAGGGCCACGTCCCAGCTCCAGCCGCTGCCATCAGCCCGCTCCACTGCCCTTCCCTGGCATCCCTGTCTCCTGCCTGCTCGCTGCCAGGCTTCCCTTGCTCTGCAGCCACCAGGCCATGAGGAACTCAAACTGCTTCTCTCCTCCTGATGCTGCCCCTAACGTTCTGCCTGGCTCTGCACCAGGACCTCAATGCCTAATTTTCACCATTTCTGCCCCCTTCCCAGGCCACCGCAAGGTTTGTGTAATTTCAAAACCTCCAAGCATGGCACAGTTCCTCGTTACAGTTAGCTCTCCTCCTTGAGAACTCACTATTGTGCTGGTTCACTCCCACGTGGCAAGTTTCTTTCCTAGACTGACTGCTGTGATTTTGGGGAAAAGACTCAATCCAATTCCACACTGCAGAGAAAAATGAGTTGAAACCCAAGTGCCTCACACCCTGTCCCTGTGCCACGGTTCTTCCCTCTCCCACACCTCTATCCCTGCTCCCCCAGGGTCTGCCCCAGACACTCACCATCTTGTTGTTGATCTCGTGGAAGTGGATTTCACACACTTTTTCCACAATGTCTTCACTTTCAAATGTGACAAACCCAAACCCTGAAGAAAAGGCAAAACTCCTTGATCAGGTCAGAGCTCTCACAGTTTGCACCCGATACCCCACAGCCTTTTCATTGGCAGGAGAGAAGGACAGTACAATCAGGCCTCTCTAAAACAGCTGTCATTCATCTTCCCTCTCCAGAAAATCCTGCTTTTATGCACAAGAACAGGACTGTTGCCTTATACATTCTCCTTTCCTTCTCATCCTGTACTTCCCACCCTCTCTGAACCCCACTGCTCTCCAAACCAGGTTTGGGTGTTTTTTCAACTCTGCTATTTGCAAGGCAAAGCACATGGCTGGTAACACTGGGGAGGATCCAGGCAGACGCTCACACAAAGAGGCGGTGGGGGAACCAACAGCTGCTTGCCAGGACATCACCATCCTTGCTAAATACACTCCACCAGCAGGAACACCCTGCAGCTCCCTCAGCAGGCACTGCCATAAAGCCTCGTGTGAGCAGGCACATATCAGCAGTGCAGCTGCACAGAGCGAGGCAGACACAGGCACAGCGATTTGCAAAGTTTCACCAAAGTAAGGTTCGTATCTGGGGTAAGGCAGGACAGTGTGTTCCTGGCCCCTGGCCCACGCTCACACCTCCTTTCTCTCACCAACCCCTTTGCTGGCAGTTTTGGCAAAGCGCAGCTCGGGTGGGCAGACTGAACTCCTCTCAGCTGACTGCAGCCGTTTCCGGAAAACTGAGGCAGGTGGGAGGATGTCTTTAAGCTTGCTGTACAAGCAAGCTGGGATTAAGCAGAGCTTTCCGCTTTACAGAACTAGCCAGTTCCATGGCGCTTTAAAATAACTTTTAAAAGCAGATGGGGATTCACTGCCCAGCACCCAACGTTTTCTCCATGCTGCCAGAAACATCTCTCCATAAACTCCTGTCTGTCTGTGCCCAGGTAGTTTCACACCATTCACCTCAACACCCACGAGAAGAGCAGCTCAGGAATTCAAGAGCAAAACCCTGATGCCAAAACCAGTCATGAGCCCCCTCAGGCCCCCACTAGCCCTGCTGTGCCCTGGGCTGAGCCCCTCGCTGCCAACACAGCAGCTGGCAGCATTCCCTGCTCCTTCCAAAACAACTCTCTAATTGGACCAGTGACTGGGAGAACCCAGCACCTCTCAGGAGGAACAGGGGTTAATGCTTCTTCCCCTTGAAGGTGAAGCTGAAACAACATCCGAGGCCTGGTAGTCAGAGCAGATTTAAGGGCACAGAGAGAGTTCCCTCGCTGCTCTGGGGGCAGAGGTGCTTGGAAGTGCTTCAAACAACACACACAAGAGCAGCCAGCACAGGGCTGTTACCGGCACTGATTGGAAAGAGGCCGAAGCTAAGTTTGCAGGCTAAGCTGTGGCCAATAAATCTCCGAGTTGGATGCAAGTGTCGAGCCCTGCCACGCCACCAGGTAGTCGGTCTGAGGACTCACCAGGAAGGCAGGAGGCAAGGACGGCCATGGGTGGGGTGGGTCCGGATGGCACAAATAGTACAGCCTTGCTCCCATCCTGTAACCAGACTCCACCAGCAGAACTCGGGTAAGAAAAGGTGACCTGGGAGCATAAGCGGGCTCCAGGCCGAAGAAGGGGTGAGGAGCAGGCACTCTTCAGGCTCTCGTGTCAGCTTTCCCCGAGCTCAGATTACCCGGGACAAGGTAAGACACACACTGCAGGCTGGAGCCACGGAGGTGAGCGGGCAGGGGAGGGGGCCATCTCCTCTCACATATCTGCAACTCGGCGAGTTTACAGCACAGGAAACGCACTGGACAAAAGCTCTCTGTGCTGCAAGGGCCACTGGTAAAGGATGCAGATGCAAAAGAATGGGGTGACTGGAGGCAAGATAAAGAGCAGCTGCGACCCGCATCCCCTGCTGCTGGGATACCGACCCCTCCCTAGGCAAGGCAGGAGGCAAACCCTCTGCAGATCCCTCTCCTAGGGCCAGAAGGCTGCTCTCACCTCGGTGTCGGTTGGTTGTCTTGTCAAACATCAGCATCGCATCGTCCACCTGCAAAAAAAGGGATGCAATCAGATTATTGCTGCTGCCACGAGCATCCTCCAGCACAACTGTGAAGAGCTTCCCAGGCCTCCCCAAACCAGAGGGGATCAAGAGTTGACCTTCCGTCCACTGTAAGGAAACAGGGTGTGCACGTACACACACAGAGCAGTTACCACACCAAGCACTTCCCCAAGACACAGCCAGCGTGGTCCCCCCACCAGCCCGGGGCAGGTGCTGCTGAGCTGAGCCCCCTCGGCCCAGCCTCTGGCAGCAAGCGACCCCGATTGTTTGCCTGCGGCTCCAGCCGGGGGGCAAGGAGCAGGGAAGGCATTGTTCCCAAATCCCAGCCTCAAAGGAGAGGAGAATTAAAGGGGGGGAGAGAAGCAAAGCTGGAGAGGGGAGAGGAATAAGGGGCCTCCCAGCGACAGGGGAAGCGGAGGCCTCAGACAACAGAGCCTGCCTGGGAAAGCTGGGAAGCGCCCCCGCCCCCACCCCAGAGGAGCCTTTCCTCTAAGTGAGGTTTCCCACTGCTGGAGGCTGTAATTAGAGCAAATTTACTGCAAGGCCTGAGCAGGGCTGCCTTCCCGGGGGGAGGGGCGGCCGGATCCCATCCCCCAGCCGGCCTGGGGCTTCTCTCCTCCCCGGCGAGCACATCACCGCCTGGTGCCACTTTTCCCCCCATCTTCCCGCGGGTGCTGCCTTGCGGAGCCACATCCGCACCGCTCCGCAGGTCACGCCGAGCAGGGTTAAAAAATACACTTCAATCCCCTCCGTGTAAGCCTCAGTGTAAACCTGTCCCACTGACCCATCCCTCCTCTCTAATACCACTGCCTTAATCCGATTATGAAACTGGACGTGCAAGTGCTCAGGGGAGGTGGCAGCAGTCTCCGGCCAGCAGCTGCCCTGGCCCTCCTCCTCCTCCTTCTCCTCCTCCTCCTTCTCCATGTGAGACAGCCGATCCCCAGGCAGCAAGCCCTACATGCCCCCAGCTCCACAGGATTGCTCCCTTGCCTCATCCCGGGAAGCATCTGCCTCTCTGCCTTCTCCAGAGCAGCCACTGGTGAGGGCAGAGCGCTGCCCTAACCCTGGCACAGGCACCCACGAGCTTTGCCCATGGAGAGCCCACAGCCCCAGTCAGGGAAGTGAGGGACTCCAGGCCTCAGGACAACATGGGACACCCCACTCCACCTCAGTTTCAGGTGGATGGAAGGAGCCCTTACTAATGTTTCCAGTACTGTCATAAGCAGACAGAGCTCATATTTGATGCCCTTGGCCTTGTCTAACACATCCACTCCAGGTGACGACAACCTGGGTCCTGCTCATCTCACATTCTTCCTGTCCTGGCTGAGCCTCCCTCAGCCAAGGTAACAGACACCTAAGAAATGTGCCAGGCCCCGAGCTGGAGACATGGGGGACATAACACAGACTTCACAGAGATCTGAAACAAAACACAACCAGGGAGATGGGCACTGGGGGCAGCTCATCATGCTGCCAACTCCCCATTGCCACTTGCTCCTGCACCTGCACCATTTCCCTTTGTGGTGCAGCACTGCTGTGACATGTTGGGGGGAAACTTGATGTTTCAAAATAGTTCAGGAGACTTTATTGCCTGGGTTTGTTCATTTTAAAATCTAGATCCATTCCTTCACCCACTTCAGAAAAAGGCTGGGAAAAGAGCTATCCTGCTCCCCAGTAAACACTGGGAGGAAGCTGTGTCAGTGGCACTCTGAGGCAGTACCGCTCCCCAAGACTTCAGCCCAGGTAGCTGGAGATCACAAACCCATCACAATGAGAAATGGGCATGAGAAAAAAAAAACCAGTGGCGAGGAGCAGAGTCCTGCTGCTGACTTACTCTGCCTGAGCAGCCCTCTCTCTTCTCAAAGCCTGGGAAGCAGGAGCAATTCCAAGTGGCAGAGCCCAGTGCACATCCACACAAACCCACAGCACAGCAATGTCCTGGGCAACGGCCAGGCACTGCTGTGGTGCTTGAGCACTCAAGAGTCAGGAGATGTGCAACCACTTCATCCCAAACCACGTGCCATATGCAGAGAACTGCAGCCTCCCTCTATCTAATATTCCATGATCTACGATCTGAGCTTTTTACCTAAGGTTCTACTTTGAGATCAGGTGTCTACCCAGCACCCCAAAATACACTTGCATTGCGAAAACGTAGTTACTATAATACATGTACTCTGAAAGCTGTTTCCTGCTATAAACCAAACCTTGGACAGATACCTAGGTGTCTATACACACAATATGTGAAATAATCTCACCCCACTCGACTCCAGGACTTCAGCTCTGTGCACGGCTACAACTGATGCACTTTATTGCCATTAAAACCTATCACGAGCATCTTTATCTCTCCTTCCAAGGGCAGCCTCAGCACAGAGCTCTGATGTAAACCAGGCCCTAGATCCCCCCCAGCTCCTGATACAGGGGGGGACACATCCCACACCCCACACACACAACCCACGCACCGAAAGGGGACGAAAGCACCACATCCATCACACCACACGCACCAAAGCCGACCCTACCACCACCACAACCAGCCACAACTGGGCAGCTATTGTGGCCCTGAACCACCACCACCACCATCACCATACACACCCTCCCTCCCCTTCTCCCTTCCCGGCTTGGCCGCGCCGGGCCCCAACAAAGGCGGCCGCCGGCGGGGCCGTCACGATGGCAACGCGGCCGCCATGGCAGCTGGGGCCCGGATTAGCAGCTCACAAAGCCACCCCACAGAGCTTGGTGCCCCGTGGCCTGTGATGGGGGTGCGGGAGGGCACCCAACGGGGGCCAAGCCCCCGTTGGGTGCCCTCCCGCACCCCCATCACAGGTGTATCGTCATTCCCCGAGGGATTCATCGTCTAGTTGTGACCTAGGAGGGGGCTTTTTGGCAATTTGGACATGAATCAGCAGTGTCCTGGGGGGCACCAGGCCCAGCATCATTGGGGGGTGAGGGAGGGGATGGTCCCGCTCTGCTCTGGGACGGCCTCACCTGCAATATCGGGGTAGTTTTGGGCACTGCAATGTAAGGAAGATATTCAGCCATTCAAGAGCATGCAAAGGAGGGCCAAGGGTCTGGAGGGGCCATATGAAGAGTGGCTGAGGGCACTGGAGGAGAGACTGAGGAAAGACCTCACTGGGGTCTTCAACATCCCCATGAGTGGCAGCTGAGGGGCAGGCACTGATCTCTTCACTCTGGTGACCAGTGACAGGACTCGAGAAAACAGCATGAAGCTGAGCCAGGGGAGGTTTAGGCTGGATATCAGGAAAAGGTTTTTCGGGTCAGGCACTTCCCCAGGGAAGTGGTCACAGCACCAACCCTGTCTGAATTCAAGAAGCGTTTGGACAGTGCCCTCAGGCACACAGTGGGATTTGTGGGGTGTCCTGTGCAGGGCTAGGAGTTGGACTTGATGATCCTTGTGGGTCCCTTCCAACTCAGCATATCCTATGACAGTTCAAACCCTGCTGCCATGGGGTTCCACTAGAGCAGGTTGTTTCAAGCCCCATCCAATCTGGCCTTGAATGCCAGGACGGGGCAGCCACAGCTTCTCTGGGCAAACTGTGCCAGTGCCTCACCACTCTCACAGCCAAAAACTTCCTCCTAACACCCAATCTAAACCTCCTCTCAGTATGAAGCCATTCCCCCTTGTACTGTCACTACATGCTCTTGTAAATGATCATTCCAGGGAGCCTGGTTCTTTGAGCTTGAGGAATCAAGACACGATGTCTTTGTGCTCCCTGTTCTCTCCTCTCTAGATCCTAAGTATTCTCAGGCCTCCCCTGAACAGGCAGGAGGAAAGAGGAACAATTTTTCTCCTGCCAGGTCCTAGAAAACTGACTGGGAAGATAAGTGAACAGAGTTACAAAGCCCTTTCCTCCAAGGAAATGCTTTAAAAAGGCATCCTTAACAATTCCTTTTCACACAGTCCCAATCCAGTTCCAGAAGTAGTACTGGACCCAAATGACTTGGAAGGTCTTTCTGAAAAAAATTTTCTAAGAATGAGGGTAACATGACTGAGGCTTCAGCATCTCTCACTTAGAGATGCCATAATTGCAAATGATCCATTCAGCATTGGCCAAAAAGGCCTGGGCTTTTTTAAAGATTAAATCCTATTCTAATATCATTCAATCTTCCTGTTTCAGTCCCAGTTCTCTGCAGAGAGGAAGCCAATGGCAGCCTCGTGCAGATTTAAAAAAATAATAATTTCTAACACAAGTTTCTTGAAAAAATGTTAGATGCTCTTTCAAAAGGGTAGGTTTTGAAAGTTGACAATATGCAAGCAAAGGGTTTGCAGAGATGGGCATCTTCCATGTGAAGAGCAGAAGGAACCTAGAAGGAACCATGGCAGCATATTTGTAGAAAAGTCAGGCAGAAGAATAACTGCTGAGAGTTTCAACATGGAAAACATAACCCACACTATCTAGAAATACAAACCAGCCTATGTAGAAACCACTCAGCCATCCTGCCAAGAGAGGGCAATAGCAGCTCCGCGAGGTTCTCCCAGCTGCCGGGCCCACTGCAGGGAGAGGGATGCCCAGACACAGAGCCTGGATCCAGGGAGCAGGTCTGCTGCACCCACACAGCACCACGGGGACCCTTCTTACCCCGCTCTGCAGACCCGCTCTCAAAACTCTGGGAAAGAGACTCGGCCAAGGGAACAGAGCCTGCTCCGTGCCACAGGTGAGCAGAACAGCCTGTCCGGGTGCTCCTGCCCACTCCCACGGGGGCACCTGGCAGATATCAGATGAACCCCAGAAGACCTGAATGACCACTGCTGCTACAGTGTTTTTGGCTCTGTGCCTACCAGATGCGGAGCACAGAGAACCCTTTGTTCCAGAGGCATTGTTACCACAGGCCGAACTGCCTACTGCCACAAGAGAGGTGATCGGATTCCCCTTCTCCTCCCCTCCCCATCTGTTCAGTGCAACCACGTTACGCGTGAGAATTTGCATAAATTGCCCTCTGATCTGTGGAAGAAAATCCAAAATCCAGTTTGGAAATCCACAGCAGGTTGACAAGTAGCTTTGATCCCTGAAATTTCCAGAGAGCGGCAGATTAAGGATTAATTAATTAACATTCTCCCGATCCAAAGTGAGGGAAATCATGCCCACCATAAGCACAGAAACAAGTCTTCCTTTAAAGACAATCCCCATCAGTATCTGAAGGTTCTGCCATTAGTCAGCAGGGAAAGCTATTTCACATACCAAAGTCAACCACACCGTTTTTCTGGCAGGTGTACATGAATATGGATTTGTGACAGACACACAAACCCTCACCAGATCCAGCCCCTCAGATACGGTGGTTTGCTCTTGTTGGGACAGTACCAGAGCCATGGGCTGAGTGATTTCTCAGAACCTCTCAGGCAAAGGGTCCAGAGTTCGGACAGAGTATTAGATGGCAGCCTAAAGGTCAGAACCCTACTCAGACCTCAGCAGATCTTTTTTCTTGTTTGCTTCCAGGGTATTTTTAGAGAGCAGATCTCTCTCTGGGCACGAGCTGCCTCACAGAGAGGCTGAGCTTTCACAACCGACTCATCCACATATGCAGATCACCTGCAGGCCCAGGGAGAGATGCAGACTGGTTTTAAGCACTTTTCAAGCACCCTTGGTGCCACGACTGATTAGTGAGTCATGCAAAGACGTCATTGTGAATGTATTTCCTGCACTGCTGCTTCACAAAATGCAAAAGCAAAAGCACGAACAACAAAACCATGAGGTCAAACACCCGATTTGGGACCAGGACCCCATTTCTTCCAGGACCTTTGCACTTCTAGTTTCTGGAAGGATCAACTTCTCTCCTAATGATAAACAAAAGACTGGCTTCACCAAATTAGAAAAGAGCTCTGCCTTGTCCAACGTCACCCAAGGTATCAACCAGCAACAGAAAACTTTGGAAGAACATAAAGACAAGGCAAGGATATTACCATGAGCCCCAGAATACTCCATCATCTTCCAACCTATTTGTGATTGGGGGATTTCCTGAATTCAAAAGAGTGTCTGTATCCAGGAATTTGCCCAATCATTTTGGAGCCAATGCAAATTTTAGCAACGATATCCTGCAGCAAAGATCTCACAGTTCAGATAAGTCCCATGACAAAAAGACCTTATTTGTTCTAAGCCTCTTCCTATCTTGTAATTTATATGACTTTCTCCACCACAAAACTTCATC
The DNA here is from genome assembly GCA_013396755.1 of Sclerurus mexicanus. Classification (NCBI taxonomy): domain Eukaryota; kingdom Metazoa; phylum Chordata; class Aves; order Passeriformes; family Furnariidae; genus Sclerurus; species Sclerurus mexicanus. Next base: position 618,051 of record VWZF01005400.1, read on the forward strand.
AGATCAACTGCTGAAACAGAAAGATGATCTACATTTTTTCAGTTTTGATTTGACACAAATAACCTTGCTTACAAGATCAGAGACCCAACGGCCCAAAGAAATTGCTCCGACGGACAACCCCTTTCCCTCCCCAAAAATGATACAGAACATGTTCCCACAGGTTGACATAGAAAAGGGGGAAGCTGTGACTTGAACTCCTCTGGCATTCTCACACATGTTGAACTAGACAGAGGACTAGCTGTGCCTGAGGTGTTAGTGCAAGATACCTTCCTCCTCTCTTTCTGTTTCGGCTTTCAGTGAGGGTGGTAGCCTGAATCTAGAGAGGCTGTTGAAATACTTCCTTGTGCTGTCCAGAAATCTCCAACACCATCCAACTTAAGCCAAGACACTTGGCTACACATGCTGTAATGGAAGTCTTTCCAGGACTTCTGTCCTACAGTTGAAAAAATAATCTCCTTCAGAAAGCATGCGTACAGCCTGAGCTTGCATCTCAGAGAGATGTGAGTTTTGGAGCCAGAGAAGCGTTTCCTAGAGATCCCACTATGTTCAAAGGTCCAGCAGCTGCACCTGACAAGCCACAGCCAGTTTGAGAGCCCTTCTCAGTCTCTCTCACTGTACTGAAAAAAAACCCTTTGTATTTTCTTCTTCATGAAAACAGCAGCCCATATTTTTTAGTCACAGTTTTGGAAAAGAAAAGAAAATAAAAATGAAGTGATCCCTCTTTGAAGCAGAGAAACTCACACTGTATTTGGGATCCTCTTTGAAGCTTCACCTTTTGTGCCTGCTAAAACCAAGTATTTTGATATGAAGAGCTTGGGTGCCAGCCTCTCCCTTTTTTCCTTTATCTCTAAGTAATACTCATGGATTTCCTCTTCACCCATTTCCATCTTTCTTTTGCCACTTCCATTTTACAAAGCTGAGAGATGGTTTTGGACACAGCAAGGAAAGAAAACAAAACAAAACAAAAATAGGAGAGCAAGCGGAAATGCCAAAATGGAAAAATCAGACTTGGGAATTTTGTTTTATGAAATAGGAAACCATTTCCTCTGCAGCCCAACTAAACCTCCATTTTTTTCCCTGCTAATGCACACACGAGGTGTGTTGCTTCTGACCTGAGATGCACCAACATGAGCCACCTTGGCAGACTCGAGAGCTGCAGTTCATGGATTTGGACTGGAGAGAACATTATGATAATCTAATTTGACCTCATCTGTTCTGCAGGCCATAGCACTTCCTCCTGTAATTCCTTCAGCATGTGCATGCTTTCTGTCTGGGCTAAAATGTATTTTTCAAAAGCATCTATCTAATTTAAAGGCCTTAAGTGGTGGCAAATCTAACACACACTTAGGCTTGTGGCCTGAGGGTTACCTAGAAGATAACCTTCATGCAAAACCTATGCAGCAGCCTGGACTCCTCCGTCCTCAGAAGCAGAGGATGGTCCCTCCCTGAGGCCGAGACCCAAACTGAGCTTCCCACTGGATTCTCCAAGATTGACTAAAAATCACCCCTGGGAACCTGCTACCTTGATCTTGAGGAATTAACACAGGATGCCTTGGTGCTCTCTCCTCTCCAGATCCTATCTCCCTGGACAGGCAGGAAGAAAGAACAATTTTTCTCCTGCCAGGTCCTAGGAAACTGTGGGGCCACTCAGAAAAAGAGGGATCAGACACAAAGCCCTTTCCTCAGAGGGTAAGTCCTCCAAGGAAATGCTTGAAAAGGGCATCCTTAACAATTCCTTTTCACACAGTCCTAATCCAATTCCAGAAATGGTACTGGATCCAAATGACTTGGAAAGTCTTTCTGAAAAAGACTTTCTAAGATGAGGATAACATGACTGAGGCTTCAGCACCTCTCACTTAGAGATGCCATAAATCAAGGAGATGAAGACCACAGAGTGAGGTGCCTGGAGCACCTCTAAAGAAGGGATCCTAGGAGAACTCTGAAACCTGGGAGGCCCAAAACAGCCACCAAAACAGCCTGTGTATCAAAATCATGTTCTCCATGAGTCACATCTGAAATTGAAGGCAACAGGCTTTTCTTAGCCCTACAAACCATCCAGCAGCACATTCAGAGCTCAGAATCACAAAGCTGAAGGACACGGTGGCTTTCCTCTGAAACACACTTTCCCATCAGCCATACCAAGCTATCTGCTGGAAAGAATCCCTCAGAAAACAGTTCTCCTGGCCTTGGGTGAATTACTTGAGGCTTAGTCTGGAAGATGGTTCCAGGCCAGGAATGATGCTTTACACAAGAGCTCTGAGGAGTCTCTCAGCAGATGAGTCAGAAAACTGCCCCAAAACCAGCAAGTCAATGTACCCAGCCCTGACGTCTCCCCAGGGAACCTCCCCAGAGCCAAGAGTCCAGCTGCGCCGGCCTCACGCACACTTGGAGCACCGGATGTTGCCCGGGATGCTGGTATGAATCGCACCGAGCTATGCAGAACTCTCCCTTCTGCCCAGTCCAGAAAACAATCCGACACAACCAGTTCTTGCCCGCCTCTGACGTCAGGACACCTCTCAGCACATGACCATTAAACAAGAGGAACCTAACAGCACAACACCCTAGAAGAACTGGAAAGGACTGCTCAGAGGAGAGCAACTCTAACTGCCTGTGAACCGAGTGCTCCGTGACATGCTTCTGCTTCAAATTAACAGGGATACGGTGAAGGTTAAAAGGGGATTATGCCCAAGACATTTTGTTTTCCTACCAAATACATCCATCAGCAGGGCAGGAGAACTTGCAAGTCAAACAACCTTCAGATACATGGACACCACCGTCTTTAGTGGTGGCACCTTCAATGACACCATGTAAAAGCTCTTGGGGACAAAACAGTTTGCTTATTTCTAACAGAAAGTGAAACCACACAGAGCTAAAAACTAGCAAACATGGGGATTTCTGACCACTTTCTCTTAGGACTGAACAGAAAAAGAGTCCCACTTTGCACACCAGGACATGCATATTTGACTTTAGAAGATGAACAAAGGTTCTGAGCAAACACTTGTCCCAAACTTTCTGCTCAAAAGTTTCAACAACATGGCAAAATTGGTTATAAAACTCCCCTTCCTTTCACCAATTAATGCGCCTTAACATAACATCACCCTTTTGCAGGACCTTTCAAATGAAAACTAACACCAAAGCCTTCATCCCCACACTCTGCAGTTCCTGTGGTACTTCCCTCCATATCCACGCTGGTGGCCACATTACTGCCCACCAAACTGTGTTCTACCCCCCATTCTGGGCAGGAAGGACCCAACAGATACAGAATCCAGCACTGCCTGCCCCAAAGAACAAATCCATGCACAACACCACCAAACAGCAGTGAAACTGTCACAACGTTCTGCCACAGAGGTGACCGCATTCAGGACTTGGGTACGATGATCCCCTTCAGTTCCTAATCCCATTAAAAATATCGGAATCCTTCAGTCTAATACTGTTGAGATCACTCATGAGGACACTGACAACCTCCTGATGCAGCTGAAAGGCCAAAACTAGTCCCCTTCCATTCTCTGATTTGGTCCAAGCTCACAATTGGCACACAACTGGCTGTCATGGAGCAGCCACAAGTGACTTCCAGCCACAGAAGCCCACCCTCCCCTGAGGAACCACCTGCCACAGAAGAGCCAGACCAACACACGGGACAGTCATAGTGCCAAACTTTCTTTATGTATCCAAAACTTACACCATCACTTGCCCAAGAGTCAGCAGGAGAAGTTTCAGGACCAAAGACTTATTTTTAATAAAGGATTATCAAAATATCAATCAGAAGGCTTTAGTTAGAAACAGGCCAAAATCAGAGCGTTGATGCTGCAGCCACTTTGTTAGGACTGCCTAAAAACCTTCCTCCAGTGTTTCAACAATCTGCAAATCTGTGAGCCACGAGAGGCCTCTGGGTAGGGAAAAACTAGAAAACCATTCCCCTTAGCCAGGTACCAGCAACTCTGGGAACAAGCAGAAACTCTGTTTCAAATCACCACAGGGCAGGAGTCACTAGCTGTAGCCCCTACAAGGACATTACAGCCAGCCAGCGTCTGTAACTGACCTTCAATCTACTTAACCCTTGCAAAAGACTTGCAAGCTCCTAATCCCGCCCCCACAGAAGTTCAGAAAACTCCTGCTGCCCCAGAAGCAACAGCTTTGATCCAACACCACTCAGGAGACTTACCTTCCCGAACTGCTCGAAATATTGTTTCACATCCTCCACAGTAGTGTTCACAGACAGACCACCCACAAATATCTTCTTCGTTCGGGTCACCATCTGGAAAAAGGAAGGACAGGAATTCACCAAATAAACCCAGAGTGAGCAGAGAATGAGACTCAAAAGGCCACTAACTCCCCTCTGCTGCCGGGAAGTGCCTGTCCCTTTGCTCCAGCTGAGCTTCCCCTGTCTCGAAACCCTCTGGCCAAATACAACTGGCAGATCTGTCCCACACCACACTGATGCTCTGACCCTCACACCACCCCACCCTCAGTGCCAGCACCCAGCCACCACCCCCTCATCAGACAGCACCTTACCAGCCTCTCCCCTCAGTAACCTGCCACCTTGGCACTGTGACAGCACCCAAATGTGTGGGGCACAGCTGTCCCCTCCCCAGCCCTGACACTCTGCTCCAGGAGACCCCAGAGGTGCCTGCTCTGCTCCCAGGAGACCTGCCAGCACAGGTAAAGCTCTCCAGGCTTTACCCTCCCAGCCCATAAAATGCACAGCATCCAGTCTTGAATAGAATAAGCCTCATTTCACACCCACTCCCTAGTCACTTAAGTGGAGCCCAGTCAACTCCCAGTTAAATCACTTTTGCCTCTGCAAGAAGGCAAAGAGAGGATCCCTGTGCCACTTGTCACTGATGCAGCTGGGACAAGGAAGAAAACTAACTACCCTGAGAGAGGCCATGGCTGCCAGGCTGAGGCACACCGACATCCTTTGAACCAGCTCTCCAGCTGCATCCTCCCCTTAGCTGCTTGGCTACACCCCTGCTCTCAGAGGAACACATGGTCCTAATTACCCCAAGGAGCATAGGGCTAATCCGCAGCAATTCCCTGGCTTGGAGAGCAGCCCGTTCTAACACTAAAGCACCTTCTGTCACCAAACTGCTTAATGGAATTAACCCAATTCCTACCATGTGCTTCCTGGCTCCAGTTACTCGGGATACCTGCTCACCAATTGTTCTCAGTGCCTGAACCCCTTACTCCCCTCCCAACAACCAGTCTCCTCTTCCCTCCCTGCTTCTTGACACAGCTTCTGCCCAGCTGTTTCACCCATGACAGCACTTGGGAACAGAGACTCTGAACTTCAAAACTCACATCCAAGAGCCAAGTTAAAGGAAGACCCAAAGTCTGAAGGCAGCCTCCAGCCTGCTGCTGGCTCCTCAGTTACAAGTTTCTAACTGCACACCTGGACAAAGTTCCTGCCACTGCACATTTCGATGCCAGAGCCTCTTGTATCTACAAGAGATCCAACACCAAACTCCTTCTGCCTTTTCCAGTGCTGAAGCACACAAGGGCATTTCACAAAGTGAAATCCTTCTCCCCTTCCCTGCCATACACCTATGCATACACACACAGGTGCACACACATGACTCTTCCACCTGTATCACATTGCAGCATGAAGCTGTTCCATACCTACTAAGGCCTGGAACTTCCAAACACTCTCTGCAACTTTGGAAGGACTAAGTTCACCCTGGGCAGCACTTAACCCACCAGTTTTAACTAGTACATTCTAAAGTACAACCAAGGGGCCTCCTGGTTCCTCCAGTGCCATGCAAACTGGGATCCCAGCCCTGCGCTCCAGGTGAGTCCTGAGCAAACCCCAGCGAGTGACTCTGTTGTGTGCAGTGACAGCCTTGCACAGAGGGACGAGATTCACCACCACGAATTTCACCCTTTGGGGTGCAAGGGCTGCCTGCAGTGCTTACCTTGGGCTGTGCTCGGCGGGGGAATGCTACCTTCGGGTCAATCTGAAAGAGATGTGGGGAAGAACAGGTGAACGCGCTTTTACTGCCTATTTACAGGCGCAGGGTTTCCTCCACGTGCATGGCTGTCTCTGCCCACACTGGCACCTTGCTAAAAACCCAAAGAATCTACCTGAGGGGCATAAAATGAAGCTGGCTGCAGACATCTTTCCCTCTTTGTAAAGTGCAACCCAGGGAGACTACAAGTCCCAGCATGCAGTGGTCCATCTCCAGCTGAGCTGGCCAGACGCACAGAGAGCCCATCACATGCTGGGATTAACAGGCTGGGCTGCACCCTCCCGCTTGGCCTGCCCCTGGGTGCCCTGCATCACCAGCCTCATGTCAGAAGTGCTTTCTTTTGCCTTCCCGCTCTTACCCTTCACTCTGCCTACAAGTACAGAGTTCAGCTGGGTAGTAACAGCACAGCAAAGAAGCAGTGCACAAGAAGCCCAACCTTTCATCCCTTCAAACACAGGGGGAAGGAGCACAGGAGCAGACAGGGTGGCACAAACGGCCCTGTGGATCCCAGGCTGCGGAGGCCGCGGCCGCAGGGAAGGGAACATGCTGCCCCTCTCCCCCGGCTGCGCCGCACACAAAGCCGCGATGCCTCCCTCCCTGCCTCCCTCCCTCGGCGGGCTGAGCCTCCATTGTGCCTGTTCAGCTTCCCTATAAACCTGCTGCCGGCCGGAGCTGCCACCCCGCGCCGCCATCCAGGTGCCGCGTGTTCTGCTGGGCTCAGCACGGATGAGCCCCTGTCTGCACTGGCCTCACACCACCGCCAGCACCGCCACAAAAGCTGGGACAACACTAACGCAGCTGCAAGCCAAACACCCACAAAGCTTCCTCTCCCTCTCAGCCACCACCTCTTTCTTTATAGCCTATTTTTACAGCAACTCCTGAAAAGTTACATCACATCGGGGATGATCCAGACCTACAAATCAGCTTACAAAGACCTGTAGTAAAGACAGGTCTGGCTCATCCCTGCACTTGGACAGGGTGCAGCTGGAAGGGCAGCCTAGAGTGTTGTCCCATCAGCCCGGCAGCTCCAACAGCCCAAAAGGAAGCTGTGTTTCTCCAGCTCCTCTCACTGCTTTGTTCAGCTTTCCAGCCTGGCTGCCCTCCCGTCCCGCATCCTTTCACTTGTCACACAGCCCCGGAGCTTGGCCCCCCTGTGCCCTTCCACCAGCTTCTCTCCCTGCCTTCCCCACCTCCATCCTGACTCACAGCTTACAACATAAATAAACTCAGCACGTAGGTAAACAGAGGCAAAAGTGAAGAGCACAAATAAACTCAAAAATAAACCTCCCTCCCCAAGCTCCAAGCACCAGCAGATTAGCAAACCCTCTGGTGTGTCCCTGGGGCATCAGAACCGTCCAGTCCCTGCCCTCCCCACACACACACACACACACACACGCACCCCCACTGCTTCCTGGCTAGTGCAGACACCCACAGCGAATTCTGAGGACAGGGGACGGCAGGAGACCAGGAGGTTGATGGCAGATAATAAGCAAAAACAATAATCTACTGTCTTTTACTTCTCAGCCAGTGTCATTCAGCTCCTGCCAATAAGATGCTTTCATACTCAGCAATGCTAAGCTCAACCTCATTTTCTCATTACCCTGAGTGTGATCAACTGGGCAGAGATAACGTGTCCTCCTGGCTGGAGGGAGCAGGCAGTCATTTCACAAATTCTTCTGCACAACCAGCTATTGTTGCAGGTAGAGGGAGGCCGGGGTGACCGACTGCAGGCGCAGCCCTGGGAACATGCAGAGGGGAGCCAGTTCAGTGCTGGATTCAAGTTACTCAAACTGGACTGCTCCTTGGTGGCTCGAGTCTTTCCTAATTAAAGCAAAAGCACAGGTACCTTATTCCCTCATTTCTAGCGTTAAAACAAATAGCTCTGGAGGAGTTCTGTTTCAGTGTCACCCACTGACGTAATGGATCCTTTTTACAAACCCAGATAGAAATCTGCTAAGAGTAAGAGCATTCAGAACTGCTCCGATTGTATCCAAAAAAACAAAACCCCAGATCAGGCTGCACTGAGTGGAAGTCACCGGAGCTCAAAGCCCTTCCCCTTCAACCCTCAAAGCTTTGGGGATGCAGAATCCCACTGATGTCGCAGGTGTACCAGCAGGCCAGCCAGGTCCTCAGTAAAGCTCTTGAGGCCACCTACAGCACCATTTCATAGTTCAGGTCACATAACTCCTGTGTTAACCCAGCTGGTATTGCTGTCCCAAAGCATGGGGAGGTCTGGGAAGGACCCATGAGACCTCAGGACTGCGTCTGTTCATTCACTGCACCTCCACCGCTACCTCTGCCCCGCTGGTCTGTGCTGTCTGGGAGCTGTAGATTGTTCCCTCCACCACAAAAGACAAACCCAGCAAAAACACAGCAACGGCAACAAAGAAACGACAGGGCGACCGGGCACTGCCAAGTGCTCTTCCCAGAGCGTGTAAAGAAGCAGCTCAAGGCAGCAGCCAGCTGCAGCTTTACAAAGTCACGCAAATCTTTTTTTCACCTTGAGACTGTAAAGCCAATTCTCATATCAAGTATTTTCAAAAATAACCCCGTAGTCTGCTGCTATCTAGCTTACAAACAAAGAGGAGTCTGAAAAGGACACGGTTTTCCCAAAGAATCAGGCCAACCACCCTCGTTAGGCTAGAAAGAATCACAAAACAATGAAGCAACAAGTTGAGCAGACACTGTCTATCAAATGCTGCTTGCCAGGAGACACCAAGCCTCGAGAGAAGGCTGTCCTTACAGGACACCAGGCCTTTTCCTGAAAAGTTTCATAAAACTCTAAATTACGATTCAGGTGAGTTTCTGTCATTTAACTCATGACTCACGGCAGAGCCTTTCAGCTCAGCAGGGAAAAGGCATATGGAGGCTCCATGCGCTACCATGAGACCAACCTCTCACTAGGCAAAACTCCCCAAAACATCTGATCCAGCTGAAAACCGCACTAAACAAAATTAAGAAGGAAGGGGGAAGAGGATCAAAGTTCCTAACAAAGGAAGGCCCTGGTAAAACTGCCCCCACTCTCCGTGCCGCGCCGGCGGGGCGAGCAGAGCAGATGCAGCAGGGAATTTCAATGGCTGGCTGGTCCCCACGCGCCCTGCGCCATGAGGCCCTTCTGTTCTCCTGCAGAGCCCATCGTCCACCCCTGCCCTGCCCTGCCTGCCCCTGTGGGCCACACTATGGGCTGCAGAGCAGTTTCACACAGGCAGCAGCAGTGGTTTGGGAAGAAGAATGGAGACTGGGTTTCACCTCGCTCCTAAGCCTGAAACTCTCAGGATTAGTGCTGTAAGAGACATCCATCACTTGCCTTTCCAAGATGGGTCCATGCCCAGAGAGTCATGATGGGACTAGCTGAGCAGACACTGTGTTTACACAGGCTAGTTAAAAAAAAAAAGAAAGCCCTGGGTCCTCCTCAAAAGACTTCACCACAACCTTCCCTTAGAGCAAAACTCACTTTACATCACTCCTGAAAGGAAGAGTGCTGGGAGTCCTGGGGACTCAGCCTGGGCCAGGAAGGCTGGGGTAGGTTTAACTGGGAGCTCCCGTGGGGAGGAAGGACCTGTACACATCAAAGGGAGCAATCCAGGCAGTTAAACAGGAACAGACATAAATCTCGCTGCAACTCACACCGTAAACCCTAAGAAAGAGGGTCTCGCTCTCCCGCCCTCTCCCTCTGCCAAGATAAAGGCTAGAACGCCTGAGCCACGCGCTGCAGGAAAAAAAGTTGTGCATTTGGACCCCTCGGCAATCCGTGCCTGGAGCCAGAACATCTCCCCTCACTGTGCCACCCCCTCACAGCCCCCACCACTCCCCCATCCCTACCCTCACCTTCACCCCAAGGCAGCAATAAGGAAAAGGAATTCAGGGAAAGGCAAGTCAAGTAAAACTAAAGGAAAGGGACCTCCCACTCAGACACCTCACCCCCATCCCTAGAAACAGCCTGCACATCTCCCGAGCGCCACAGATTCACAAGGCAGGACCCACCACGATCCTCCACCAGCCCAGGGAGCCACCAAAATCTTTCTGCCGGCCCAGCCAGGGCTCCTCATCAGACCCCACTTGCAGAGCGAGGGCTGGAGCCGCAGCCGCTCCAAGAAGCCGGTGCTGGCCCACATGGGCGGGCACTGGCCACACTCGGAGACAATAAAGTCCTGAACCTCCACGACCGTTACAAAAACTTCGCCTGGGGCAAGCACAGGAGAGTCTCCGGGGCGCACAGCAGGAGGGCTCTCTGCCGAGGGGGTGCACGGACCACCATGGCCGGGGCAGCAGGGCCTGGGCGCTGCGGAACAGCACCCCTGGGGAGGGAGCGGTGCTTGGCAGCGCACGGGCGAAAGGGCGGCTTCCCTCTCCCCAAACGCAGCCACATCCGTTCCCCGGGGCAAATCCTCGCCCCAAACGCGCTCAGGTGTCCCAGCTCCAAGAGGGCCGTGGTCACTCCTCAGAGGGGCCTTACCACCGATGGGCAGGAGGAAAACCATCACCAGCATCCACAGACCCGCACCAGGAATCAGCCCCCGGTCAGCGGCGAGCCCGGTGCTCGGGCGGCAGCTCAGCTACCCGCCGGCAGTGCGATAGAGAAGGGGACGATCGATCCGTATCAGGAATCAATAGTTTACAACCTCTAACTGGAAATCAAACACCGCAATCGACGGCTGCTCCGAGCACAGCCGCTCCGCCGGCAAATGCACCCCTGAGATGCGAGAAGTCATCTCACCGTCTTGGAGTCCAATTCATGTCTGGATTGGGCCAGGACCTTGTCGACGCCAGCCTGGTCCATGAACGTGACGAACCCGAAGCCCCTGTGCCCCGCAGCCCGGGCAGGAGAGGGGATGCGGAGAGAAGAGAGAAAGTTGGTTAAAGTGGCGGCCGGGCCGCGGCGGGAGCGAAGGGAGGCGCGGGCCCGGCCTCTCACCTGGATCTCTTTGTCAGCGGGTCCCGCATCACCAGGCACTCCTTCACCTCGCCGAACTGGCTGAAGTACTCCCGCAAGCCCTCTGCAAGCACAGTGCCCACCGTGGGTGTCCCGGCCCGTCCCAGCCCCGCCGCGCCCGCCCCCCCCAGCCCC
>VWZF01005400.1:636160-673197 GCA_013396755.1 Sclerurus mexicanus
GGGGGGGGGGGAAACCCCCGCAAACAAAAAGTTTGTTACTTAAATCACATTTTGGAAGCTGAGCCTAAAAGAGACACTCTCATCTTTGAAGAAACATGGGAATAGAAAAGACATTTGCTGGGAAGGCAGCTCTGAGGCCAAACAAGTTTTTGAAGTAGGAAAGCTGCTTTTCCACACTCCTCCTGTCAGACAAACTGTGCTCAAGTGCATTGGTCATTCTGGAGCCCTGAAAGCAATGCAGCACCTGGTAAGTTCATTCCCAGATGCTGGGCAAACAAGAGATTGTGGGAGACAGTGTAAGATGGGGGGGATTTACTGCAAAACAGAGAAAAAGCAAATCAATGAAAGTTTGTTCAGCCTTACTTCCCTTTTGGTTTGTTTTTAGTGAGACAGCAGCAGAAAAAATTTTGAGATTTTTTTTGCTTGTGTTGCTTTAAGGACAGGAATGCTGGAAACAGAGGTATTTGATACCTTTGCTACTAATTACAGTGCAAGCTCCCAGTGTCCTGACAATGCCCTTGTCCCTGACCTGGAGGGGCCTCACTGTCTCAGGGTCAGCTGTAATTTAGTTTTAGGTCAGACCTGGGACTCTCCTGCCAAACTAACTGCACTCTGTTTTGAAGTAGAAACCATTTACTAGCAAGTCTGAGACCATCAAACTCATTTCACTAACAAGAAACAGGAACAAAGTGCAGAGCCCCAGAGATGAAGGTCCAGTGTGGGACACGGGGAGAGCTCAGCTGGCTCACAAGGAAGGGGGTTTGTCCCACCGAGCCCCACAACCCATGAGCCCAGGTCTCCTGCTCACTTCAATTAAGCTTGTTTATTACAGAAAAGCCTAGGGACCAACTAACCCATGCCAGGCCCAGGCCCCGAGCAGGCAAAGCACTGTCAGCCCCCACCTTAGAGTGCTACTACACAGTTGCTGCATTTCACAGGAGGCTCAAGAGGACTGAGCTCTTCAGTAAAGCTTGTGAGTTGTTTGTGCTGCTCCTACCTCTTCTGACAGATTGGCTGGGTGATTTGGGCCAAGAAAATTCTGGTTTACTACTTGAAAACTGAGGTTTTTCTTCCCTATCTTGAAAAAAAAAAAGCCACCAAAAATGCTCTGAGATCTTCAGAAAGAACATGCTGCAGAAAATAACTCAAAGCTGTAAAGGGAAATACCTTTTATCTTTCTCCAAATAATCAGCACTCAACTCACAGGGAATGAGGCATTTTCTCAAACCAGCAGATTTTGATCTTCTTCCCCCTCACCATATTGATGGACAGAGATTCTGTTGTTATGATACCACACCCATTACCTGAAATTAACTTGTGACCTAATGAACAGTTCTTTACAATTTGTGAGTTAGCCTGAACACCCCATGCATTTTGCATGTAGTCAGAGTCCCTGCTCTTTTGCCTTTCTGTAGACATGGGACTGGGTTTGCTAGGGGGAAACCTACCCATAGCACAATCTTTTTTCACCTCTCCACAGCAAAATTTCTTTTTTTTTCAACTCTGCACATCATTGCAACAAGAGGCCAACTTGCACTTACAGGAAAAAAGCTGGATGAAAAATTGGTGCCAATTTACTAAATAGCAAAAGTCTTTTGACATCAAAGGAGCGTTCCATGAATGAGATGGACAATTATAGACCCAAACATGCTCTCTGTGAACAGTAAAACACATTCAGCTCTAGTTGCTGGCCAGAGCTGGGGTTGGTGGTAAGATGTGAGAGACCACAGCTATAGCAAGGAACAGGACTGCTAAGGGATGTTCAAATCTTTCTTTCATAACATTGACTAGAAGACTGCAACATACCCTGAGGTGTGTTAACATTTGTTCCCTGCCACACTGGACAGTGTGTCAGGGAGAATTACCAGCCCTACAGACTCTCAGATAAGTTTAAAATGTAATACCCTCATTGTCAGACACCACAGGTCCCTAATTGCCTGTGAACCAAACCACTCCTCTCAGCGCTGGTGCATCTGCAAGTATCAAACCAGCTTCCAAGAGCTCATCTCAATTGCCAGAGCTCTTTGTGGGACAGGTCTCAGGTACTCAAGAGCTGGATACCTCCCTCGTGAGTCCCTGAGAAAACCACGTGTTTTGGGAGCGATGCAATTGCCATGCACCAGAACAAGGCTCTGGAGCAGAGCAGATAGCTCCCTTGGCAGCTGGCCTGCAATGCTGGAGCTCACTCCCAGGAGAGATTAGGACTAAAAGCCTCACTGCCATCAGAGCAAAGCGCTCAACCTGCCTTTTACCAGAGATTTCTCACAAGAGCAAAAGAATCCAAAAGTGTCTCTACAAATAGGAGGCTGCAGGAACAGAGGAAAAGATAACCCAGTTAATGTCATTCACACAGCTTTGCCACCAGATCAGGTAACACTGATCAGTAAAGCACAGGCAGAAGTTCTGAGCAGACCCCATTTTACACCTGGAAGATTACCTAACATCTGGACGGAGAATTGCCTCCCTACTTAAAAAGTCACCCAAACCCCAGATCTGCAGCTACAAAGCTTTCAAGTAAGGTTTTTAAATTTGGAAGTTGAATAGCATGAAATGTATTCTATCCCCCAGATGACCTTATCCAAGCACATTTTCAAGGCACAATAGAAGACAGTAGACCCTGAGGCAGATGGAAGTACAAACTACTTGGACTCACTTAGACTTTGTATGCTTTTGGACTCCGCTGTTACTTCAGGTGTCACCATATCTGTGCAATCCCTACAGTGAAGGGAAGAGGAGAGGGTTTTCACTCCTTTCAAGCAAGGCTGAGCTCTGCCTATAGACAAGGTGATTTTCTGTCTCCACACAGAGGACTCCACCCAGAGTTTCCCAAGGACAGAGCAGAGCCCCTTTGGAGACAGCTCCCAAGGCTGGAGCTCCTGCAGGCCACGATGCAGGCTCACCCCCAGCCCAGCAGGCTCCTGAGAACAGCCATAATGACCATGGACTGCCCGGTCAACCATACAGAGGTCATCTCCCATCCTCTGCTCCACTGCCACCGGGGAAGGGCTGTGCAAGGTGGAGCACGGAGCTCTGGGCAGGGCTGTGCGGGTGGCAGCCCAGCCTGGGAACTCAGGAGCAGCAAGGAAGGAGAGGATGCTGGAGTGGAAGTGATTTGAATTAGAACAAACTGGCTGCTGAATAGAAGCTTTTATTCCAGCATGGAGAAGGCTTTGTTAGTCAAGCACATGTGATGCACAAAAGCCTCCACTTGAATTCATTGAGTTTTAATTGGTTCTCAGGTGGGGGAGGAGATGGGTGTTAGGAATTAGGGATTCCTTAAAGAGGCAATATCATTAAATCTTAACGCCTCTTCCCTCTCACCCCCGGTTTGGGCTTAGGAGTCTGGCCTCATTCAATTGTCTCATGTTAGAGAATCAGAAAAACTGAGGGAGAGAAAGGGTGGGCGGGGGAGTCACTAATAAAGCCTAAAGGGAGATCAATGAATGAGGAGGGTGAGGGGCAGGAGGAAGACTGGAAAAAGAAAGAGGCTTCTTGGGAGAGGAGGGAGGTCACACGCAGGCAGGGAAGGCAGGAGAACCTCAAAGGGATGAGGGAAAGAGAATGATGCCATTTGAGTCGGTGCTTTCTTTTCTCCCTGCATTCCTTCTTTTATTGAACACTTAAAACTTCCCTTGGAGATCCTCTAGCTTGGCTCTGTGAGCCTGTGCTCCAAAATAACAGTCGATTACCAGAAGGAAGGAAACAAATCTTGGGATGGGCATGGGGTGTGTGTGCACAGGGAACAACGGCAGTGAGAGACACCTTCTTGGAAGGATCTCGCAAGAGCTGCTGCTTGTTTTGCCAGACAGCACATTTCAGACAGAAGTTTTGTTAGTAAGAGTCTGCGACAGACATAGCTGAAACAATGTCCTTGTGAGTGAAAAAGAAAGGGAGTAATCAGGAGCTAAGGAGATTTGCCAGTCAGTGTCGTAGGAGGTTGAGCCCAGGGACCCTGGGTACCTGAGAGCCAGACCTTGACAGACAACTGCTACACTGTGATGTGGAACACACACCTCACAAACGTGTAATGATTTCCAGCAGTCCAGTACATCACAGGAGAATGAATTAATGTTGGTTTAACTACTATGTTTGGAATTTAGATAGGTAAGTGAATGACATACCAAACGCACTGCCAGCTAACACCAACTCAAATGCATTTCCTTTGGAGTTCCTGACAGAAGAACACTGCTTCTATATTTAAGCCAGACAGTTTATCCTATACAAAGCCACACAGCAGATATTCTTTACGGAAAGCACTGCCTACTGTTTTATTATAATTCTTCACTACAAAATTAGACTGCACAATCTCTGCTTGCAGGCACAATGCACTAATCTCCCCCAAAACAGGGCAGTGCAACTGATTACTACACAGCCTCAAACAGGAAGTCTCTGACTTACATTTGAGGACAGTGTGGGATGCTGAAAACAGCATTCCCATGATGGCTTCTCTCTGAGGGACTGTCTGATCCGAGTCACTTACTGTGGTGTGAAATCTGAAGGAAACACGAGATCCTCCACTGACACAGCTGTGATACAAGGTAGCTCTCACACATGTGGGTTATTTGTGTATTTCAGAGCACAGAGAAAAAAAAAAGACATTGGTGTATTCCCCCATTGAAAGCATCATAGGACCCAGCTTTCTAAACCTCCTCCCTGAAAGGGGAGCCTAAAGTGTTATTTAGAAGTGACACGTAGACTGAAATCTCATTTGGTCCTTAACTGCAACTAAGAGCAGGCGTGGTCTCCACCTGGCAAAGGCACTTGTGAGCAGTGGGCTGCAACACTGCCCAGCTCCAGCTACACAGAAAGCATTTAACCACACATGGAGAAGAGATAACGCCACTTGCCTTGACTCCTAATACTGCAACGTCTACAGGCAGACTCTGCCAGGCTGCCTACTGTCACCACTTGACCAGTGACAACCCACAAGAGCCCTGCCCTACTGGAACAGCAGGGCTTTCCTCCAGTGAGGGAGTCTCCCTTAGCTCACATGGGAAAACACAAACAAGAAGGCCCCCAAATCCTTAGGGAGACATTTTTCTTCCTTTCCAAGTAACATTTCCTGTGTGCTTCAGCCTGCCTCTTCTCACAGTGCACCTGCATTACAGGTAGCATGCACATTGCAGACAGATTTATTTTCTATCTTAAGAGTTTTAAATAATCTACAGGCATAATTTCAAATTACATCTGACTCACTTGAGACAACCAGCTGCTCTTCATCATCAACAGTAACATTTGTGAGTTCATCTTATTGTGCACAGTTCTAAACACGATCCCTGCCCTGTCAGAAAGTTTCATCCCTTTGCACAGGACTAAGCAACTGCACTGTTTCCTACAACCCTGCATTCCATGTCAGAGAGAGAACAACTCCTGTGTCTATCTTCCCAGGAACAAAATGTAGGAAAAGACTGTGGTAGTAAGGATGGGCAAGGTCATGCTTCCAACACTGCTCCCTGTATTTATCCTAGCCTCGTTGCCCTGGATGCATTTGCCCTCCTCCCAGCAGTTAGCTAGTAACAGGCTTTCCTGTAATTGTTTCCTTCTCTTTCAGCTATGTTCAGTTTATACTTCAGTGCTGGAGTATTAGTTTTCCCGATTCCACCTTGTTTCTCAGCAGTCCCCCATTTTGTAGCTTCCAAGAGGATCAAACCATTTGTGCCTTTGGAAAGAAAAACAATGGGGGGAAAAAAAAAACTCCCAGTATGCTCAAATCTCTCATTGCTCTCCTACGGTTTTCAGTAGATGTCTTTGGTAGTTGGGATCCTCTTGCAACATTTTTCCTAGCAAGTCCCATTTCCACAACCTCTTGGTATGCGACAGCAGGCACTTCTGAACTGCTTCACTACACAAGCCACAGATTTGTCTGTCACAAACAGTGTCAGTTATCACAGCATCAAATTTGCTGCGTGCAGCAGGTCTCCAAGACTGCCATGAATTGAAAATTGTTTTGCTACCTCTTCTCAATGCCTGACGGAACAGGTATCTCAGCAATCAGCAGTGGCTTTGGGGCAAAGTGTGACTGACACATCTGTAGCAGCTATCCAGTTAATTTTATTCCTAGCCTGTTTCGTTACATTAAACCTCACATGCTCACCATATTTCTTCCTTTCCAAGCAGGAGAGATAGCAAAACCATCCTTTCAGCTCCAGAAGCAGTTTAGCTACAGCTGCTCCACTGATTACAGTGGCTTCACCTCACAGGTCCTCCTGCACCCAGGAGATTGCCTCTTTCTTTGTGAGTACCAAAATCACAAAATGAAGCCAATCCTAAGCAAAACTCAGCCTTAACAAGGGATCACTGACAATTTCAACAGGACTACAACAGATTTATCCTGTGCCAAGCTAGTGGTCAGGCACAAGCTTTTACTTTCTGTTATCCTCTGTGAAGGGGAAGATTTGCATGGCTGCTGACAGTTTCAAGAATTGTAATATGAAGACTACCTACAGCACAGGTCTTACAAAGCTAGTCAGAGTGCTCATACAGAAACATGCCCTACACTCCTTGGAAACCACTTGTTTCTGCTCCAATGGACAAGCCCTTGTGAGGATGTTGGGAATACCCACCCTTTGCTCTGTCAGTGGCCACATCAGCATCACGTGCTGAGCCCAAGGGTTTCCTGCACATTGCAGCTTCATCTGAAGCTGCAGCCCCCAGGCAGGCTCCACACACAAGCTCCTGCTCCAGCCCATGCCAGGCAGTAGTACCTGCAGGACCAGCCATCAGAGCACTCACAGCTTCTCTGGGCCCAAAGGCCACATCCAAGTTTGTACAGGAGGAGGCCAGAGCTGCACTAGAGCCAGGCACTCCGTGTTACAGACAGAATGAGGCTAGGATGACTAATGAGAGGAGCCAGCCCTGCAGAAGCTTTCCAGCCCAATGCCCTCACAGGTTTCTCTGTGAGGTGGTAGCATTTGCACATTTATCAGTGTAATATTGCACACTTACTATTCCTTAAATTTGCACAAACCCGCACCTCCATGGCCCTGTTGGCCAGTGAACCTTGCTTGGAAAGATCTTTACAAATGTACATTGCTACTGATGGCCACACATAAGTTCCTACTGGGAATTTCAGTGCAGAGCACTGTACTTCAGTATGTTCACTCATTTTACCTAAACACGTTATTTCTCTGAATGATACCAGTGCTCTGGCTGCTGTGTTTTGACAGGTAAGTAAAGGAGGGGTACTGTGGCTTTAAGAAGGTCATTTCCACTGTCCTGCCGCTGTAATTAGCCTGCTAAAGAAAGGGCAGAGGCTGGAAATTGGATTGAGCAAACCAGGCTTTAGCCGCAGGATGAAGGCAGAGCCCCAGGATTGTTATGTTAATCACCTGAGCTCAGCAGTCCCTGTCCTTCAAAGCAGCACAAACCCAGTACAAACCCAGGACCCCTCTGCAGAGCAAACTCAGTCTGACTCAGGCTCCAGCTGCCCCAGGACATCCCCCTCCACCTCCTGGGATACAGAGGCCACCCCTGTGGACAGACCTGGTGGCACCTGGAGGGGATCCTCTCTCTGTCTGGCCGCAGCCTCAGCCCGTGGCCATACAGCTCCTCTGATCCAGAGCACCGGGACACAGCTGCCAGTGGGGCGAACACTAAATGGGGGTCATGGGTGACTCCGTGAGCTGATGGGCCGGGGCTGCTTTACACCAGCTGAGGATCCAGCCCTGGCCTTGCTGAGTCAAAACCACATCTGAAAGCACAGATTGCTTACTGCTATTTCACCGATGAAAAACAGCGTTAAGAACAATAGGCCAGATTCGTATCCGGCATAATAATGGCTGTAAGGCAGAGGGCAGGTTCGGGTGGGTGCCAGCCCCTCTGCAGACACAGCACAAGCCCTCCAGGTCCCTGGGCTGCCAGCGAGTGCTTGCACCCAGTGCCCTCAGCACCAGAGCTACGCCAAATGAATCCCAGGGGTAAATCCTGGGGGTACAGCCCCTGGCCTGCCCCTGAACTCTCTTCAGGAGTGCAGCCACGCTCAGTGCCAGAGCTGTCACCTGCACCAGACACTGGTGTCACCTCATCAAGAGGTGGTACACAAGCCAGCAGCTTGGCCCAAGGTGCCCTGTGTGCTGTAGGGACGTGTCTGTGGCACAGCCAGTGAGAGCTGGCCAGAATCATTCCCAGTCACAGCCGGCTGCCTGCTGTCTCCTGTTTTGTCCTCACCACCTCTCCCCTCCACGGGATACAAGGCTGGGGTTTACCTCACTGCACTTTACTAGCTTGTATCCCCTGGAAACGTGCCTTTCTGTCTCCTCCCTGCTCAGAAACTTCGGGCTAACAGCCCTCACCACCACCACCCACCTCCTTTTTAAGGCAACGACCCAGGCTGGCCATTGTCCCCTCCTTGCTGCCCCTATTTTCTTAGGGCGAGCTCACGCCTCTCCCCCGCGTCGGGCCAGCTGGGGCTCCGCGTTACCGCGTTACCTCCCTTGTTCTTTGGCACATTTTTTCACTGCACCCCTGCGCTGCTGGGGAGGGGGAGGGAGAGGAGGAGGACGGGAGGGCAGTGTCTGGCTCCGCATCCAGCGCGCCGGATGGCATGGTTTTGGAGGAGCCTGGCTTAGTGAAGTTATTCAAGCCAACGGCAGCCTGGCAACCGGGCGGCCACAATGGGAGCGCAGGAGGAGGAATGTTTCCACATGCCTGATCAATGGGAGCAAGGGAGACAGCAAAGCAAACAGAAGCTGGGAAAGAGACACAAAGAGAAAGCAGCCTTTTCTCTGCTCAGTTCCTTTCATTTGTCACAGCTCTTTGTGCAGCTGATGACAACGGAGGCCCTTCGGAGGCTAGTTTTAGGGAGTTTGGTTTTTCTAATTAAATAAAATGCCGTGTGCTTTTTATTCACTTGTCACCTTCCCACTCCCCAGGAAAAACCCAAGAGCAGCCCCATCAGCACTTGAGCCTTCTGCTCCACACACCTCCCCGGAGCCCCAAGCACTTCTCTCTCCCTGGGAAGGTAGAGAGGCACAAGCACCCCCTCAGTCGCTCAGAAGCAGCCCCGTGCTGGACACGATGCCCTTCCCGAGTGCCGGCAGGGCCCTGCTCGGGGGCCACAGCACATGTCACCCGCGGCCCCCCGGCTGCTCATTACGGGAATAAAGAGCCCAGGGAAGGACGACTCCTCTGGAGGTGGCGTGGTCCCGCAGCAGCTGCTGACCAGACTAACGGGCAACTTTCTATGGGAACAAGGCAGCGTTCAAAACAGGGCTAGAGGAGAGTTGCCTTGGAAACTTGGACCATTTCTGATGAGGGGCTACGATTTCCCTCGAAAGGTTCCAGACAGGATTTACCTGGGAGCCGACTGTGGGACAGAAGCTCCTGCAATCTGCAAAGCAGCTGGGGGATGGAGGCAAAGGAGGGGTTTCAGGACAGAGGCACCAGCGTGCTGGTGCTGGGTTGCGTGGTGACAAACAACTCCAAATCCAGCCCTATTGCATAAGCAGTGGTAGGAGCCCAAAGTTGTTTCCTCTAATTACTATGCAAGAGTTCACAGCGACAGGCCTCCTCTTGTGCAGGAGTTTACAGGAAAGGTCCTCCCTGGCTCGAAGGCAACACCAAGCAAAGCAACAGGAGAGAGTGTTTGGGGGCAAGCTTTCCTGTATTGAGGCCAGAGCAGAGGTTATTCTGTCTCTTTTTTAAAAATATAAGTCTAGGCGGATGTATGCAGTGCTAAAGAACAAGAGTAACCTTCAGGCTGCTGAGGAACAGGAGGCAGAACACCTGCCTCCTCCACACTTCCACCACAACACAGGCTTCCTCTCCTGTGAACAACTCCATGCCAAGCAGCCAGGGCCGCAGGAGCTCAGCTCCAGCCCCGAGTGTAATGAGTGCAGGAAAAGGACTAGTGATCCTGCATGTGCTTTAGGAGGAGGGAACTTCTGTTTTGAACACAGCAGTGTTTGGGATCTGACCAGGTTTTTGCTCAGAGTTAGGAACAGGATGCAATCAAACCATGCAAAGGAGCTCTAGCAGCACAAGTCAGTGAATGGCAGCATGAGCTCAAGGAAATTGAATGAAACTTGGTCCTAATCATGGATGTAGCCTTGGTTCAATGGCAGAGAAAAATTCCTGCCCGTTTCCAACAGCCGAAGACACAAATGGCTAAATACAGGCTTCTCAGTCCTCATGGGCAGAGGTTCCAGGCTCTCCCAGTGGACAGCAAGTTCTTCTGACACCACCTCTTTCTATTTCCAGGACTTACATTGAGCTTAGGCATAAACCTTGTGGGTTCTCAGTAGTCCTGTCTCTCAGTCAACCCCTGCGGATAATGTTGGACCAGACATTT
Source organism: Sclerurus mexicanus (assembly GCA_013396755.1). NCBI lineage: Eukaryota > Metazoa > Chordata > Aves > Passeriformes > Furnariidae > Sclerurus > Sclerurus mexicanus. Next base: position 646,449 of record VWZF01005400.1, read on the forward strand.
TGGCAGTCAGGCTCTCAAGTGATCAGGATGTGCAGTTCTACCAGCTTCCAATGTCACACCCCGGAACTGCACTCTACACCCTGCATCTCCACCCAGCCCTCTCCTTGGGGCGGGGTGTGTCAGCCACACCTGTGTTAGGACAGGTTAAAAGAAGATCCCACAAGCCATTTTTCACAAAAGCTGAATTCCAGCAGTGTTGGGGTTTTCTCTGCCTCACTCTGGAGGCATTGAGGGGGTGACACACTGCCTCAGTTGCATTGTTTTCCCCACCTCCCCATAGGGTCATACGACCTTTTGCTGGATAATAATGTTTGCAAGGTGTTCATTTAACAATGTAATTGCCTCTAAATAATAATAATTACAATTACTAAAAAAAAAGATTCTACCCTACCCCTTAACACCAATTTGTTTGTTGCCATATAATCAGCAGACTTGCTTTTGGGAGGCGTCACGATTTCCATATCGAGTATCTCACTGCCATCCCAGTCCTGCCTGGCTCTTCCACTGCCCCCAGACATGTGCTGACGGCCAGCCTGCAGCTGAATGAAGATCAGGAACCTCTCCTCCCCAACTTCAGAGAGCAAAAACTCACTCTATAGACATTACCTACTCCTTCTAACTTATTCCAGTGTTCCTTGAGCCTTCTTGTAAGGAAGGAGAAATCCACCTTCACTCCTGCTCAAAGCATTGCTTTCATTAAGGCCTCGAAAGATTTGCCATGACAAGTATTTGACCTGCTTCAAAAATATTCATGAGACTCTCACATGCATTCACTAAGGGCGGACAAGAAAAATCCTCAGCTCATGTTCTGCTGAGGTCTCAGGGCAATACACATCCTAATTACAATATACACACCATAGTGAGAATGAGACCTTGTCAGCTCTAGTGAAGCTTTCTTTGAATCAAAGAATCTGGAAGTGATTGTGATAATTTCTCTGTAGATCAGAAAAAGTCTAACCACGTGCAAATATCTTTAAGTAATTGCCCTCTTCCTAGTGAGAAGCTTCCAAGACAGGCCGCAAGGAACATTTGAACCGTACAAGGAAATTGAGACGTTTCCATAGCTTGGGTTGTGTAGAACAGCAAAATGAGCTGCTCCTATGCAGAAAAAAAAGTAGAATTTTCAGGTATGAAGACTGTCAATTACTCTCAGGTATGAAGGATACCATCATGGTATTCACTGAGCTCTAAAACAAAAAGATTGCTCTTCTTTACAGACAGTGCACAGTGTAACATGCATGGGACAAAACAAACAGGAAAAGCAGCATTCAGTCCCCACAAAATTCCACCCAGTCATGCAGACTTCCAGAAATGTTGCAGAGTGGTGCAAAATGCAATGCAAGTGGTCCCTTGTGAGGAAGAAAAGCAAAGTGTATTCCTTCTTAACACAATCACTGCAAGGCAGAGCAGTTTTCACATAGCTGGTGCTGCTCTTTCACTCCTGCACCTGCTGTGAAGACACCATCCCAGTAAGTAGAAGCACTCTACAGCTCCCTGCTCTGCCTCTCTCAACAAGATCCTTCTGTGCTGCCTGTGGATTCATCCCAAGATAACATTCTTTGGTAGAAGGACAACCTGCTGATGGACACATGCAATTAGTAGCCTGCTGACAGGTGTCCTTTCAGCCTGTCTGTGGCCCCTTTTACTCAGATAAAGCTGGCACAGTGATCCATCCACTCATCCTTTGTTACAGCTCTATAAAGTGGAGGAAATAAATCAAAAAGTCTTAAAGGGAACCTCAGGGTGGAAAGAGAAAATGTGATAGGTATTCCATAACTGAGGGAGCGGCAGTATGTTATCACTGTTGAAACGGCTCCCACTACTGAATCAGTAAGTGCTTGAGCTTTTTATGATTCTCCTTTGCACAGGTAATTCCACAACAAGGCAAAGAGCTACCACCTGCAAACATATAAACAAGTAAATCTCAGGAGAAGAAGAGGTGGGGTGGAAAGAGAGTATTTCTTTCACAAAACACTGCCTTAATCGCAACTGAAAGGGAGATACTTCCTCTAATATCCTTCCTTTAAGTCTTGTGACAACATAACCCTGATACAGACAGTGCACAGGTGATGCAGAGAGCACACACAGGACAACTGGGATCGTGGTACTGCCCCCACAACCTGCTGGTGTCCTGCAAGGTGCAGAGCACACACAGTACCCACTGACCAGACCTCCCAGCAGCCTAATTACACAACACAGGGGTCAACCCCCAGGAAAAGAAATTCCTTCAGGCATATCACATCAGAGCTCTTTGAGATCACTCCCACTGATTCACATCAGTCCCACTAGCACACACGCACCACAGTATTGTACAGTTGTTTTCTTAACAAGACTGGAAGCAAAGTGATCTCAACTCATTTTGGTATGGCACAAGTAAAACAACTTCAGGTGGTTACAGGACGGACTGCAAATGTTTATTAAAATACCCTCTTCCACCCACAGCCCTGCATCCCTGATGAAAATCAGAGAAAGCCATCCCCTTGGGTACAGTCCGTTCTTGGTCACAGCACATGTGGGTGCCAGAGACAAAGCACAGGGCAGATCCAACTCTGTTTACTTCACCACTTGAGACGCTAACCTTGACCATCCACTTGGCAGAGGATGTATGCAGTGTTCAGAGGTTGCTCCTCCCAGTGTTTAGGCTTTTCCCTTTCCTCATGGATACGTTACACAAAACACAGCCCAAGGTTACCACAGGTACATAGTTGTGAAAACCAGACATCCTTTCTTTAAAAACCCACCGGTCTCTCCTTAGCCTGCCACAGCCTGCTCAGACATTCCTCCAAACCCAAGGAAAGCAGCTTTTAACCTGCTCCCATTTACAAACCCATTGCAGGTTTTTCACTGGAAATATGGAGCCACACATAATGGCCTTCAGCCTGCTGAAAACACACCACAACTCTGTTGTCAAGCACACAGTAAGAACCCTTACAAGCGGAGATGACGTTAAGCTGAGTTAACCAGGATAACAAGAAAAAAGCAACAATTCATTGTCTTTACCTAGGGAAGGAACGTTCCTTTGCTCCAGTGCAAAAGCTGTGAATTGCAGAGCGCTCAGGCACTGCTGACTCGTGCAGCCCATCTCTCATTTCGCAGTGACCGGCCAGGCTGCGCAGTGCAAGGGAGAAACCTCTTCTGGCTTGCTGTCTGACTTAGCGTGGGGGACCGAAGGGCAGACATGTGAGTGCTACCCATAACCACCACTAGAATTAAAAAGCTATTTGTACAAAGTCATCGCTAACCTTCTATATAGCCTGCCAAGGTCTAAGACCAGGCACAGAAGTGCCCTCCTAATAGCTCTGCGAATTCCCTTTCAGAAAGGCTGTGACAGCTGATCTCCCTTATACCACTTAGCACCTGATGAGCAGCACCTGGGAAGGGAATGCTTACAGGTGCAACCATGATGTGCATCTCAATACTGGGGCCCTGCCAGCGGCAGAGTCCTGACAGATCTGGGGGAAGCAGATTTCATTACCCCAGAATTGTGTCAGTGCAGCAGATCAACCCTTTTCTGCACTGTCGCTCTGTCCTGCTTGTTACAGAAAGTTGGCTCGAACTCCAGGAGCAGCAAAAGCTACTGTCTCATTTCCTCTGTCATCTGTATTGTCTTAGCATTAAAAGCCATATGAATCCACAGAGATAAATCCACCCATCTCTGCAATTCCGGAAGTGTTTGCATCCTTCTATCATACTAAAACTGCCACGCTAATGGTGCCCAGCAGCAATTCCCCCATCCTGCCTCTTAGCCACGTCAAAATAGCTCTTAGTGATTTTCAGTCATGCTAGAAGAGTTTGTCAGCTTGTCTCACGCCTCGTCTCACCAGTTGTGGTGATACTGGTGTATCCAAAAGGCATCCCACAAACAGCCCATCACAAAAACAACCACAAGGCTGAGTACCGAAACTGGCCACTGTGTCTGCCAACGGCTCTGGGGAGCTAATTTGAACCAGGCCGTGCTGTGTGGACTCCATAATTAAGAAAGAATGTACATGAAGCCAGTATATTAAGGGGTGAGAATGCATTTCAGGTCTAGAGAATTAAGCCATTGTAATCAGAGGAGGAAAAAAAAATCTGAAGTAAAATCCTTGCGTAGACCTTGACTATTCCCTCAGCAGGCCGAACCTGATGACTAGTTGTTGTTTACAACGATAAGGTCAGAGGAAAGGCCATTTCCTCTCAACAATTGTCAGAAAGGATTAAAACCTGCATTCAGGCTCCCTTTGAACTAGCAGGTACTCCATTCCCCGATGGTATCAGGATCCATTCAGCGAGGTCTCCGGCAGCCTCCGGGGCATGTCTCCATAATGCCCCCATTGTGGAAGTATGCACGGCACCGCTTCCTGCGCTCACTGCAGCTTTATGAAGCTTCACCCTTGTGGTCCCATACCCAGGGCAGGAAGCAATCCTGCAATCACTGTTTAATTAGTCATTTCCCAAGTCTGCCTCAGAGGAGAGTTGCTGCTGCTTGTCAGCTTCTGCAGAGGGAGGCTGGCAACCAGAAACATCACCACCAGACTGGGAAAGAAAAGTTGCTTGCAGGGTTTCAGGCGCGTTACACTGAGCTCAGCAGGCCACATTCTCCATTTCCACCTTTTTTTTCCCCTTAAGTAGAAGGATTTGAGTGGATGAAGGGGCCATTGCGCCTTCAGCAAGTCAAGACAAAAGCTGATTTATAACAAAAGTGGCTTTACTTTTGTTGATTTGTTGTTATGGGCTGGGCTTTGGCTGGCTATGGCTTTGTTTTGGTTTTCGGTTTTGTTCTGGTTTTTTGGTGTTGGTTTTTTCCCTTGAGAAACAGCGTCTTTGATACAAAGCACATACTTCAAGAGAGGTCTGTTCCAGGAATTCCAGTGGCATACTTTCCTTTGTGGAAGTCAGCACTGAGCCTGAGAGGTTGGATACATACAGCTACAGCTTTTCCAAGTGAGCTCACTGGAAGAGATACTTCTTACCATACAGTCACCCATTTGAAAAGAATGAGAGTTACACAGTATTAAAATATTTGTCTAGATAATGAGTGGTTGTGTGTGGAGGAATGTTAAAGGAAAAAATATGTTGAAGCCCAACTGTTTTGAAAAACATGATGATTTCTCTGCTTAACAAAACAAATTAGGTATTTCAGTAATGTCAAAAAGGTCTATTTTGGCGTTTTCACTGTACTGGGCACTGTTGAGAAAAGCTTTTCAAAATAAAAAAAAATATATACTATTATATAAAAAGCTAGATGAAGCTATATAAAGTAACTTTCAGTTTAAAGACACAGAAATCAGAGGAACTGCTCTGATCAAAATAAATGTTTTCAGAGTTTCATTTTGTAAGAAAGTTTGATATAAAATGTGATACATTCTGGAATGGAAAAGGTTTTGAAATACTTCCCGGTAAAATGAGAACTTCTGTCTTTCTCTAGTCCCAGTTTCCTTTGCTGTAATTAAGTACTTAGAAAAGTGATGAATGTGATAATTTTCTTGGACAGTGGGACAGCCCTGCTTTTGATAAGTGTGTGTGAAGCAGGAAAAAAAAAATCAGAAGAAAACCCCTCAAAAATCAGTGATCCCAGTGAGAAATTTACATAAATTTCCAGCAACTGGAATTCACAGAAGAGTGATATGAGAAAAACTGACTCCAACGTGAAGCAGACCTGCTGAGGGAGTTATAACATGAATTATTGTAGATATCATATGAGAAGTTCCTGCTCTCTCCCCAGATCTAGTGTGTAGCTTCCTATAACCTTGTTCAAATCATATCCTGTAACATGCTGGACCAGTCTCTATACAGGCCTAATGCACACAGCTTTCAGCAGCTCAGAGTGCAGGCAGAAGAAATATGTATTTGTCACAAAAAATTGTGCAAGCATACCCTTGGAAGGGTTTTTTCTCCCCTTCTTTCTCCCTCTCTGGCCACACCAACACTGGCAACAGCCAAATTCAGAAAACGTGGGGGTGACAAAATGTCACATGAGCATCCTTTCATCTCAGCCACTCAAGGAGACAAGTGGCATCTTCTCCATTTGCTCTTCTGTTATGTGATCTTCCTCTCAAGCTGAGGTTTCTTGCAAAGTGTCAAAACACAATAAGAAAAATTATTGTTAAGACTGACACCGATGAGAGAAGGATGCAGAAGAGAGCTGTGAAGAGCTCGGGAACAGCTGTGAGTTTATCGGCTCCGTTCCCTCACCTGGGGGAACAAAGGCTCAGCATCCAGCATTTCCACAGCACCAACAGCCATCGATAAAGTGCTCTCCTAAGAAAAGAGCAGATGTGACAAAGATTGTTCCAGGGTCTGTAGCAGACCACAGCCAAAGCAGGAGAGTCTAAATGTGCTAGGCTGGGATGGCAAGGGAAGTCACAACTGGGTTCCATCTAGGGGGAATTATTCTTACACTCAATTCATCAATTTACAGGCAAGTGATTCCACAGGCAACGCTGGCTTGATTAAACAGAGCCGTAATGACAGTGAGTGTAGGGAAGCATCCAGCCAAGTATGCAAACTAGCCTTCTCAGCCTAGAATAAAAGCTTTCTAACCAATAATTTCATGCTTTTATCTATACGATCATTAATACAGATACCAAACAATGCCAGCTCGACGTGGTGTCAAAGGCTCTGACAACCTCTAATTGATAATAAATAATTCAATTTCTGTCCCAATCCAAAACTGCTGAATCTTGGGACATGTTCCAAATAAATGATTAAAAAGAACTTTGAATGTAATTATATCTAACACAATTGGGGATATTGCCCAGATGAAATTTACAGCAACTATTCAGAGCTACAAAATTTCAATGACACTGGCAACTCTTTATGCCTCCTGGAAAATGAAATGTTCTTCACCCGGGCAGTGGCACAGAGTGCCTTTTTTATCAACAGCTGTATGCCAGCAATTCACCCAGGCCAAGTGTCCTTCCCACAGAGGTGCAGTCTTTCGCTGAAACACTCGAGAAAATTTGGGAACAGGGTTTTGCCACAGCCAAATGTTCATTGCAGAGCTGGATCTTCTTTCTGATACAGCTGATTTTCCCCTTCCTCAAAACTGCTTACATTACAAGTAATGAAAGTTCCTTAAGAAATTAACACTCATAGTTCCTGGAAGGAAACTAGGGCAAGGTGTTTCAGCTAGGAAAGTGATTTTCAGCACAATCCTGAAGGGATGAATGCAGCATTTCAGAAGCACAAGAGTTGTTCCCAGTAATTCCCAAGTTCCAAAGCCAGAAGGACCTCTGAGCACTTATTGGTGAAAACACAGGATATGTATTTACAGAAACATCCTTATACATGATTTCACTCCACTTTTTCTCTCACTCATGTAAATCCTTGCTGAAATCTTACTTTCTGAATCTGTAAATGAGGAATGACAACACGAACTTTGATTTATTTGGATGCAAATTGCTTTGAACGCAAATTTTTAAGTTTCTTAGGAGAAAGGTGTATGTAACTGACCTGAAGTGATGATTTTCAAGAACCTTGTTGTGGTTATTCTACTGAACTCGTGTGGAAACTTCCCTTGTCCCATTTCTTTATTCCCAGTCCCTTCTGGAAAATTCAACATCAGCATCACTGGAATCCCCATGCTCACAAGGCAGTGACAGCACCAGTGTGAAATGCCAAGAGATCTGTATTATTTATCTATAACTCTAATGAGTCCCTGGACCTACTTAGGCTTATTTCTCAGTCTTTAATATGCAACTTGCTATTTATGAACACAGAAAGTGACAGAAAAACCCAACAGCTCTTCACTGTTCACAACACACTGTCCTGGACACTCATCTGTGTTTACCTGGCAGAGTGGTCAGAGGCAACAGCCAGCCTGAAGCAAAGAGATCACCTGCAATGTCTGCAGGATCATGAGAACATCTGAGAAAACAAAATAGGTCCATAATTTGACTCAACAGCCATGGTCAGGTGAGCCAGGCCTGTTTCCTCAAGAAAAATTCCCTTACAGGTGAGAAACAACGTGATCCTCTACTGTACATCTTCTTATACCAGATACATTCTTTGAAATATCTACTATTGATCCCTGTAATAAAGAAAATGTTACATAAACCCACACTCCAATCTAGTGGTGACACGGTAGTAAGAATAATGAAACTTTGCTGGCTTCCTTTAAAAAGGAAGAAAACTTACAAACTACTATTAAAACCTAATACTTGAAATTACTGGATTTTCTTTCACAGCAATATTCACCATAAATTATAAGTTATATAAAGTAAGTGATATAAAAACGAGTGTGTGCACATATATACGTAAGTAGATATAAAAAGGAGAGCGACTAAGAGAAGATTTAAATATCAGAAAATACAAGAATGCTTTCCTTATGCAATCTCAGTTGCACACACAAACTAGCCCAAGATCTCATATGTCTTCAGAGCCTTGGTGAGGCTGATGTTATTTTCCATGATAATGGAACCCAGGCACAAAATCCTGTGATGTCAGAAATCACTCTGGAAGTCGCTGAGAGAACTGGATTGAGCTCTGTGACCCTGTAACATTTTCACTGCCAGGTCACAGGTACAGAATGTTTGTTCACAAAGTAACTTAGCAATCATTAATACTTTGTGGTTAAGCCATGTATCTATAGGAAATGTGTTCCTAACACTTTGTTATGCAAAGTTCATTAAACAGAGGGTTGCAGCAGTTCATTCAGAAATTCCACACTGTCAAGCCCTTTTTGAAAGAGCAGAAGCCAGTGGCAATAACAGAGGATTGAAGTTAATATCCTGATTTCTCGCTGCACACCTGCAGGTTGGAAAGGGCATAGGATGTTTCAACGGCTGTGTGTGTGCTTCACCTCTAGAAAACCAGGCAACACTTCCCTGCTGGCAGCTCTTCTGCTGAACAGAAGGGGCAGCACTGGAAGACTCGAACTAATGTCTCTAATGGTAAAAGAATTTCTCCATTAAAAGCCCCTAAAAAAAAGGGGAAAATAAAAAGGGAGGGAAGGGGGGGAAGATGCGAAAGCATTTCTGAGCTCCAAAAGGGGTCAGGAACGTAATAAGAGAGAAGTAGCAAGGCAGATGTATTAAAAATATGTCATCACCTCTTTAAAAAGTTCTGTCTTGTCAGCTATAAACATCCATAGCTACTCCATTTGCAGTGGCACAAAGAGGGGAACAGGCTGAGCTTGTAGCAGCAGGCATACTGCAAGCACTGGGTAACTGGCTCCAGCCTTCCTGAGCACACACAGGGTGAGTGCTGCTGAGGTGAACTCAGCTTAATAGGTTGCTACTTACAGGCTCAGACTGATTTACAGGTGTTTGCCCTGAAATATGACCATCCATGTCATCACTGCTAATCCTCTCCCATCTCTGAAATACTCCCACTTCAACAGATAGCTATTTTCAGAGGAGAAAACCCACACACAAACCAAAAAGCAAGAGTGCTCTCTAAATCTCCTCCCACAGGAAGGGCACACTGACTATCACACACCTGACAAGTTGTCTAGAACAGCACAACACCAAGCCCTTGGTTGCCTCTGTCACGGCGGGTGTCAGCCACCTGCATGTGACAGTAATAACAGGGGTGTCACAGGGAGAGCACACACAGACCTCGCATCCTTCTCCCTGGCAGCCTGGTAGAAAACCTCCTGTTGGCAGTGCAAAGCCTGGGAAGCATAGCTGGCTGCCCCCACTGTGTCCAGGAGAGCGGCGTTTCCATCCTTCTCTGCTGAAGACATTTTTTTGGCCTGCTCTCTCAGGCCTCTGACCTCTGTTCTGCAACTGAGTTTCTCTCCAGCATGCAGGCCAGTTCAGGATCCTGACACACTGCTGGAGACCCAGGCTGACAGATCCAATGGCCAGGGCACTGTGACACCCTGGACCTGGTGAATCAGTTCCTATTCCCTGCACACACTGCTCCGGCACTGCGGTAATGATTTGCAGACATACATGAGAACAAGGTTCATAGTCTAAGTACACTAAACAAAAATTATCTTGGGATTTAATGTAAATTTACAAAAGTAGATAACCTTTTTCCCTTAAGTAATATATCACATAGGTACTGACTGTGTTGCATTCATCTGTCTCTTAGCTCAGCTTACAAACTGCTGGGTATGGTTTCTAGAAATCTACCACTCATAGCAAAATGCAGTTTCTAGGAGCTCAAGGCCATGCCAAGTCTCACATACCGAGCACAAGATCTGGTATCCTCGCTGCTGTTCTTTGCTCCATACCCAGAGAACCTGCATTTTAGCTATTTTGAAGCACAGCAACCCTCTCTGTCACTCCGGGCGTTTTTATGTAGCAGATATGTTGGGTGGCAGGTCATGGTGAGCTTCACAGCCTTGCAGGGCACACGGAGGGAGAAGTGCCTCATCCATGAACCACAGCCAGGAGGACTGGTGTTAGAAGGAATAGCCTGGTGTTGGGGACCCTTGCCCAACACATCTGCCTAGTGGGAGACACACAAACCTATCACAGAGCCCAAACAATGGCTCTGAGATCAGGACCTCAGTCAACTCAGGGTATTGCACAGCTTGGAGAATCAGTTGCACAGGCACAGGTCTCCCACTATTCACTCCGAAAAGAAGTCCAGAAAGCCACTAGAAACTTTTAGACTTTCCAAGCAGCCAAGCAGAAACCAAACAAGAAGCCAAACCACACAAGTCAAAGACAGAGATAAAACTGGATGAAAGTCCTCAGTGAAAGTGAATTTCACATCCAACCTAGCAGAGAAAATTCATCTCTGTGCTGCTGTAAAAAAGTCACACTGGAGCTCACAGCACTGCAGGAACAATCCTGCCCAGGGTTCCCCACCTCTTTTCACTGCTACAGAACCAATAACTCCAGCAGAAGCTGATGGTGCCTCTAAGTGCTGACAGTGCAGGGATCCCATTCCCTGCAGACCCCTCACATGCTTCATGCTTCATCTCCATCTCTCCTATTCTTGGCTTCAAAAGTATGATAACATTTTGAGGTATCTGAGTGCCTGCCAACAGACTGACACTGCCCTTCAGTTTCTGTGGATGCTACCACTCTCCAAATGTCTTCCTTGGGATAGACTGCTGCATGTGTGTATTTCTACCCTGTTCAGTTTCCCCCATGGCTTCTTTTTTCCATCCCCTTTCCATCTCCTCCCAGCTTTTTCCAATACATCCTCCTTCTGGTGTTCCTCCTCTATGTGAGCGGTTCTCTGTCTATTCTTGCTTTTTTTTTTTGGCTCTAGCTCTGCACAGCAGCTACTTGCTAGTTACTCAGAATCCCAATAATTTAGGTCAAAAAGCCCGATGAATCTGATGTGGTTTGTTTCACATAAAAGAGTGAAATTGAAAACCACCTTATTCTTCTCAGCTGAAATGCTGCATCCCTATTAATTCAGGTGTATAAATAACACTCTCTAATACTGCATCAAGGGCTCTGCTGTGTGATTAAACCTGCCTCCCTGACCTGTAATTAGAAACTTTGCCTCTGAAAGGCAGTTTGCAGAGAGAAAAGGAGAAAGAAAGAGAGAAGGAACCAGCTCTCAGACCCAACAATTTTGTTCTTAATAAATTATTCAGAGTTTTTGAAAGTTGAGATGGATTTCCATCTGCTAGCATTAAAGACCCAAAGGGAAGAATTGAAGGATTCTCACAGCAGAACACAACAGTACAGAGCATGGGGCTGGAAAGCAAAAGCCAGCTGAGAAGTTCTCTGTGTGCTGTGCCTGTTCCTGCTCTGTTCACCGCTCTCTGTGCACACCTGGACTTCCTGCAGGTCTCAGAGCAGTGCAGAGTGACCCTCCACCAGAGTCCCACTGAGCTAAAGAGTCATGTGTTTGGGATATAACATTAGAAGGAAACCCCCAAATTCCACGGATGTTTTACAAATGTCAGCACAATCAGATAATGAACACGCAAAATAGTGATGGGTCATGAGTACAGAAACAATATAGAGACAGAGACGAGGTTGCATGGTCCCACACCTTTCCAAGACAAGTAATTTAAAAATGACTTATAGATGATTAAACTGAATTTTTGCTTCAGGGCCAGTTAGACAGTGCAGACCATTGTACTGTTAGTGATGGTAGTCACTGTTAGTTGCAGCCCCAAGGTACACTTGATGCTATAAGGTGAACTTCTCACTTGAGAGTGTGGAGATAGTAACAACTTTTTCTCCTGGAGTCATAGTAAGAAACAACAGTATTCCTTAAGCCAAATGTAGATTCATTTTAACAAAAAAAAAAAAACCAAATACAACCCACAAATAAAAAGTTCCAACTTTGGCAGTGGATGTCACTTACCTTTTTTCATAAACTGGGGATAGAACAAGCTTTAGAGCACTAAATAACACAGGTGATGAACCAGCCCTGGGATGAGAGGTCTCTGGCCTTGAGAATTTGGCAGCTCTTCCCAGAGCTCTGCTTGACTTCAGATCAGAGAGATTTTGCGATGAATTCCTCCTCTGGTTACACCTATAATCTTTGTGTTGAGGGTGTGACTGACATCATAGTTTCAGTCTTTTATATTTTCAGGCTCAAGTTTGCAAGGCCTCGCACCAGGGGAATCCAGAGTCTGATCATTTCCTACATAGCTGTCTTTGTCTAGGGACTTCACAGGGTTGATCCAGGGTTTCAGGGAAGCCTTATGAATTGAGACACCAGGCTTAAGGAGACTTACACGAGAGAGGAGAAACCTAACTTTTACATCTCAAGGACCCTTTGGTCAAAACACCAGACCTCACTGAAGTCTCCAATGCTTCATATCTTCTACTGTGTTTTCTGACAGGCACAATTTTAACATAAAAAAAACCAGGTTAAATCTACCAAAATATTAAATTGTCACCAGTGGAAATGTCTTCATTCCAGTCTGCCTAAGTTTGTAAATGTATGAAGTGCAGAGCCATTGAGGACCACAACCCTGGTACGTGGGTGTGGATCTGTAAAACAAAAGAGTCCTTCAATCTCAATAACAACAACTTTAACTAATCTTTTGTGTTTGCAATGTGGTAGAGTCCAAGTTTATCACAGAGCTGCCAGAACATAAATCTGATACAAACTACTTTGGATTAGATAGTGCAGCAGAAAGAGTTTTACTGGGGTATTGTGACAACTTTCATGAACTTTTTAAAGAAACAGAACATGGAAATACTAGCACTGCTGTTAAGTTACTGCCTTGTGGGCTTGAACACCCAGCCATAAGAAGGCAAGAAGAAAAAAGCTAACAAATTCAGAAAACAGAGCAGTACTTGAACCCTGTATTAAACCATGTTTGTTTTTCAACTGGACTTTTAAGTCAGTTGTAATTAAAGCTGAATCCTGTGAATCCAGTGTGCTGTACCTTCCTCAAATGCAACCATGGGCTCTCCTCCCCCTGTTTTTACAAATCCTCAGTGACAACTGTCCCTTCACTCTGCTTGCCTTTGAGGGTCTCTCTCATCTTTCAACATTGGTATGCAAGTACATAAGCAAAAAGAGGTAAAAAGAATCAGGAATACACCACCTTCCAGGGACTATCTCCCTCTGCATGGTACCTTCACCCACAGGGAGTGCCTGGTAGTCCCGGCGATGCCTCACCTCTGCACCAGCACGGGGAGGAGCAGCATGTTCAGGGTGAATACCTGTGTGGCTCTGCTTGGAGCTCTGTCCAGCCCTGGGCTCCACTTGCCTGCTTGACTTACTAACCAGTTGCTCTGCTTTTCAGCAAGTCATACATGGCCAGAAACAGCCCACCTGGCTTGAAACCACCTTTCCCATCTGCTGCCATGGCCCCCCTCGCTCCATCAGCAGAGCTGCTCAGAGAGAGGTGGCTGCTCGTGCTCCATTTCTCATTTCATGTGGGCACTTCGCTATCTACAGCAGTTCCTTTGAAGATTTTGCTCTCTCATACAGGGATTTATTCCATGAGCCTCACTCCCCACCCTGTACAAATGCCTCCCACGTCCCTTTCCAAGCCTCTCAGCTCCCTCTCTAATGCCTGGGGCGTGTGAATACCCCCAAGCAGGTTGTGCATGGGTTGCTGTGATCCCAGCACTTTCCTCTTCAGGAATCCCTCATTCCCTCCTACAACAGCATTTTAATGCCCCATCTACCTCTATTCCCGGAATAAATGGATTCCCTAAATATCACTGTGAGGGCTCCTGTGCACTTACACTACTGCTCTAGCTGGGTGCCCTCAACTGCCTCACCTCAGGGTTTCTGTGTGTTCCCCATCCTTTTCCCTTCTGACTTTGGATCTCCATTCTCCTCCAGTTCTGCAAAGGTTGCATGCAAGCCCTGTATTTATCTGGTGACAGATCTTTGAGTGTGCTCACTTGATAACTTTTCTAGAGTGATAGACAGAGATGAGATAAAGGTATTGGTATGCAAGAGCTATCACCCACAGTTGCTTCATCTCCAAATGCAGTGGTATCTAAATTACTCCTGTCTTCTGATTTTCCTTTTTTGATTTCCTAGTTTTTTCACAAATTAGTGATGTTCTGTCTCACACGAATAATAGGAAGTATCTGAAGTTTTTGCAGTTGATCAGATGGAGCATTTAGAAATTGTCCTGTTCCACGAAGTTAGACAGAAAAGATGTCTAGATGAGCACATGGCCTTACAAGTTTGGCCTTAGACATTATGAAAACCAAAGGGAAACATTCATCACTCCAACCTTGAGATGAATGAACCATAGTGGGATAACCTCCAGTTGATCTTGGGAAAAACAGGGCTTAATTGAGGTTGTCTTGGTGACATCCCAAGTGATTTCCAGATCTCAAATATGGTACTACATTGAAAAATGAGTCTCAAAAAAAAAAAAAGGAGGAATTGTTCTGCAACTATTAAACCCCAGTGACTCTTGAAGAACACCTTCCCTGTTCCTCGGTACAAATATTTTTCCAGCCCTTAGAATGCAGAGAGGGTTCTCAAAATCACGCTGGGTTTCTGTGGATCGGCAGAGGTGCCATTCCTACATTGCAGCTTTGCAAATATGATTAAAGCCTGAAAGCACAATGCTGTGCTCCATGGGACATATCTGACCCACACGCTGCCTTTTCAACTCTCCTTTTTCTAAATCATGTACATTATGAGTGAATAGGAAGAAAATGTGTAAACAAGAACAGAAAAGGTCGTTGCAAGTTCATTAATTCTGATCACTTAATAAGCTGTAAATTGAAGTGCATGAATTCCATTCTCTTGAACACCAGGATAAATTTGAAGAATCTCTATTGACTTAATTTACGCTGATATGCATTAGAATAGTTTCTGGCACAGTAAGAATCAAAATAATTATTACAGCAACATTCAGGTCCAGAAGGCACCTTGTTCCCATTTAGTAACTAAGTGAGGGCCAGACTTACAAAAGTAAAGAATTCACCAATTAAAAAAAAAAAATCTGAATGATTTTTTAAAGGTGGTGCAAAGGTACAGCCACGGAGCCTGTGAAATTTAGGCTGCAGGACTGGCCTTAAGAAGCAGGGTGATATTTTGCACCTACCTGATGAGAACACTGTGCTGTGCAAAAGAGGGACTACTGTTCTCTGTATCTGCTTCTCACAGAAGACAAAGATGAACTGCATACAAGGAGGCAGAACTGTTTGAATAACTTTGTCAGGCCAATATTCAGAGTGGTACTGATACATTTCAGGGCTCTTTGCTTGCAGGTCCTCTCAGAGGTCATGAGGACTCCAGGAAGATATCTTCCTATGCAAAGATAAACATTGTTTTGGAATTCTTTACTCTGTGGTTTGGATGCTGTCCATAAAATCTCACACTAGCTTTCTTGGAAGAGAAAACAACTGGCCACTGCCAGGGACCAAAAGGCAACCCATCTTCAAGAATACCCTTAAGGTTCTGAAATAATGACAAAGGCATCACGGTGGGAGAAACCACCTGAGAAGTTAAAAAATTTAAAATAAATAGCTGAAAACGTTCGGTTGCAATACCACGAAGTTTCCTCTGTCTTCTGCTGCTGCTGGTTTGCCTGCAAGGAAGTCCCAAGAAGGCAGATCCAAAGCGATGCCCTTGAAACATGCGACTTTGAGAGAATGATCCACGACGTGTCCAGCGAGCTCCTCCTGCCGGCTGCTCTCCCAGCGGCCGGGCTCCTGCCGATAGACGCGAATTTCGGTTTGGCTTTTCAGGGAGCTGGGGGGAGGCAAAGCTAATGCCACATCATCCTTATTGTCATAGCAATAACACCTCTCATATCACTGCTCATGCCCGCTCAGGCCGACGGAGGTGCTGCAGTCCATGCCAGGAGCTGGGCATGGAGGAAAGCCCAAGGAGGAAAGGGGAGCAGGGCTGGCAGTCAGGACAGCAGGGATAGGACCTTGGCCTGAAGGGGCACAGGGACCAAGCAAGGAGAGGAGAGCAGAGCAGATCTGGTGAGACTGACCACATTTAGCGAGGAGCTCAATAAGCCCATGGGGATGTGTCCAGCCTGTGGCCAAGCTGGGGAAGCCAAATCAGGATCAGCAAGGTCCACAGCCAGGCATGGATACCCCTACAGCCTACCCCAGGCGAGGACCGAGGACAAGGGCAGCTCTGTGCCATGGCTCAGAGGCCACGGAAGGCTTCTCCCAGCTCTTTGGCACACACTGATTCTCACAGCACTCTGATCCCAGATTACACTCCACCATCTCATGACAGACCTTGAACACAGGCAGCCAAACCTGTAGGACAGGGAGAAGAGGTTGCAAAGTCAGCTGGTGCACCCAGGGCCCTGTCAACATGCTGCCCAGCAGTCAGTGGAGAACATAAAAATTATTGGAGCTTCTGGCAAAAGAACCTGGGTGCAAATATGCCACACAGGTTGTCAGTGTGAAATATTGGCAATCTGCATTTCAGCTGTTTCAGGGTCTGGTCAGGAATGACCTTTGCAGGGCACTGTATGTGTGTTTTTGTTGTGCCAGTCTGTTGTAAAACCCTCCTTTCTAAGCCAGAGTAAACTTAAAACTGCCACTGGGATGTAATCACAAAGCCCCTCCAAATTCTTCATCTACAACTTAAACCAGAAAAAACCCAAATGTACACTAATCCTGCCTTCCCATAAGAAAAAATCCATCCACAACACATACTCCTCTGTGACATTTCAGCTGCTCCGTTCTTTGGTCAAGCTATGTCCCAAAAGAAGAGAACAGATGAGACATACTGATATCCACTTCCTACCTCTTCCCTGCTGACATCTGTCACAGCCCTGCAGTGGCAGGTCTCACAGGTATGTGTGCCTGCATGGGGACGTGAAACATCCTGAGGCAACAAAGCCCAAGTGGCAGATAACAACTGTCTTCAAAAAGGGAGCTTGTTCAATCAACAGGGAAAAACTAAGCCTTTGGAAAAGGGTATCCGTGATTATCTTATTGAGTTACAACAGGAGAAATCAAAGACAGACAGAGAGGGGAAGGGAAAAAACATGAGGTGAGCATCCCAATAGTGTTCCCAGCTGGACTGACACTGATACACTGGTCAGATAAAGCCAGTCTGCCCTGGAAAGGCTGAGTGGCTACAGTAGAGAGCAATGGTCTGCTGAAAAGAACATCTTTTATCAGTATTGATTAAAAAAATTCTTCAGATTACGTAAGCTATTTTGGAAAAAAGTCACCTTTCCAAAGAGGAATCCGTAATTTTGCTGAGGTGGCCAGGGATATATTGTGTCTTGATACAAAGCACTGAATGTACACAGGACTGCTACTAAATGTGGCTTCTCTGCCAAGCAATTGTATTCCCGTACTTTATATTTCCAGTATGAAAACTCTAATGAAACATTTTAAACCAAAGCAGTTTCCTTGGAGCCTCTGACCTTCTTTTCCTTCTCTCTCAGCCAAATCTCCCTGCCAGGATGAATTCAGACCTAATGTCTGCTCCTCCCACCAGGGTTTTGGATATGTGACAATATCCTAGTCACTGGGAGCTGTGCCTGCTGGTGTCCATTGTCTTGTGTCCAGTTTGGGAGAGGGCTTTTAAGGAAAAGCCCAGAATTAAATTCATGAAGAGTCCAACGATTTACAGGAATGGCCAACCACGTAGTTACTTTCTGCACGCATCTATCAACAACTTGTGAGTCCTAAGTAATTAACTCACAAGGCTCCAGCATAGGAACGGTTCAAGGCTCAAGAAGAGGCTTTTGAAAGTTTAAATAACCAAACAAATAAGCAAAATCAAACTTGAAATAATGGTCCAATCTAAAAATCCTACAACCCTGTGCATCAGCTAGAGCTGTGATAGGGGGACTGCTTACCAACCTGCTGCGCAGAGCCTGTTACATTCCCTAAGAGAGTCCCAACAGGCACAAAAAGGGGTTACAGGCTGCCCAGACAGAGCTGCTGGCTGGGCTCTGTGGAATGCATCTGTGGCAGCAGCTCAGTGATGGGCACAGCACGGACGTGCAGCCTGATCACAGCCACTGCTGAGTACAGCCACGGCACTACATCAGGTCCCAGTGCAGTGACAGCAGGCAATGTAGGGTCCAAGAAAGGTGCTGCTCTTAATGGAAATGCCAGGTACATTGCCCAGGTAAAACAGGAGGGTCTGTGGGACAGGGCATACAAACCAACAGCCACGTGCAGCACAGGATGGCTGATGCAAGGCCCTGGATAGTCTAACAATGTTGCTCATGGTGTGATGAGGCAGTACCAGAAGGAAAGCGAGTTACAGGCCTTATTTACAATCAGTCACAATCTGTGGAAACACTATAT
Organism: Sclerurus mexicanus; assembly: GCA_013396755.1. Classification (NCBI taxonomy): domain Eukaryota; kingdom Metazoa; phylum Chordata; class Aves; order Passeriformes; family Furnariidae; genus Sclerurus; species Sclerurus mexicanus. The sequence goes on from VWZF01005400.1 coordinate 665,033, forward strand.
GCGTCAACTGTGTCTCCCTTTGTACGACGTCATCCAAACTACCTGTCCTATATATTTTAGGTACATGAACAAATACATACCTTGGGAGAAAGTAAAACTTCTTTCTCTGTTAAATCTCCTGTAATCACACCACAAACGGTGCAAGAACCTTTGCAGATATCTATCCAATTCCCACATTAAATCAGTAAGTTACTTGAAAAATGCTCTCATTTAAAGATCAGCTACCTGCTAGGAATTCACAACTAGGCTTGAGCCCTTTGTCTTTGAACCCTTAACTTTTCTTCTTCAGCCCCGTCCCCCTCCTTCCATCAGTGCTCTGCAATTTGCCAGCCTCCTTTATGTCTCAGTTATGCCTGCACAATGTGAGGCAGGCAGACCCATGTGCCCACAAACAGAAAAGCTCCTCCAGCTCACAATAACTCAGCAGGCTTCTGCGATTTTCAGAGCCTGCATTACTGCGTGCCCATGTCTGCTGTCAAACTACTGCCTGGACACAGGCTCCATGGCTAACCTCAGCCTTACCCCAAACATGAGACTGTCTCTGAGCCCTCAGGAACATTCATCTTCTCCTGCAGCTCTTCCTACACAAAGTGGTGTAAACCTGGCTGACGATTCTAGGAAATAAAGAACGAGCTTACCCTTTCTGAAGCCGTGTTATGGTTTGATGGCCTCTTTCTGTAACCTACTGAGAGTGGCTGTGCTCCATGTCATGCATTTAAAACACATCAAAACAGATTTGAAGGGTGGACAGTTCTCCTGAGGCTTCTAAAGGAAAATAGAGATGAAAGCCATAAAAAACAATCCTTCACACACAGCAGAGGTTGAAAAGTAAGATCTAAACATAAGTTCATTTACCCTTTAGTGTAAGTTCTGGCAGTCCCAGGACTGTTCTAACTTCTAGCTGCTTGTCATGGCTGTGACATCACAGCAGCGAGGGAAAACCCTGAGAACATTTAGTTCAACCTTAGCTGCCTTTCCTTAAAACCCCAACTCTGCCCTACTCTTTCTGAGGCTATGAAAAGACAGTGGTAATTATAGAAAGCTGCTCCTGGAGCTCCTACAAGGGAAACAGTTATTTTCAAGTCCTGCCTCATTGTAAATACCTGTACAAAGGAAAGATTGCATGCACAGATCACACAAACCTGTAACTGAGGCAAGTCAGAGATGTTATTGACTGTAATTGCTGTTGTCTGTCTCGACCTTCTCCTCGAGGTGTCTCCACCTCCCATTACAATGTCACAGCTAAAGGAGTTCCCTGGTGGTCTGCAAAGAAACAAAGGAGCAAGTGGTTAAGAGGGAACTGACATTGTTTATATAACATTAAAATCAATTCTACATCAACAAAACAGAGAAAGTAACATTATTGCATAAAAACAGATTAAAAGAGATTTCACTGATAGATGGTGCTAAGGATAACATTTTCTATGTATTCTGTGCATGAGGTCCTCAAAATGTTTTCGGAAAAAGAATACACTACCTTTCTCCAGTGTTTTGCAGAAAAAGTGAGGCATTCGTAGGGTTTTGTCAAAGTAACTGACAGTTTACCACCACAATGAAGAATAGAATCCAGGCTTTTTAATCCATTACATGCATTATTCTAAAGCAGCTCTTGGATTTACTCATTTTAGTGTAGGTTGGGTAAAAATAAGCACTAAAGCAGAAATATACGTGTGTTCTACATCTTAAACTGAGATTTTCCTCCTGGAATGCCAATAAGGATACTCTGCAGCCTAAGGTTTTCTATGCAGCCATAAAGCCTTCATCCTCCTGACTGTGCTGGTAGCCAGGATAACCCCCAATCCATATTCTATGCCCAGTGCATGCTGCAGGAGGGAAAGATAACAAAGGCTGTGGCAGAACTCCATTAGGGAAGTCCTTTCGGGCCCCATTTCCATCAGCTCGTAAAAGGAATAGCCAGGACCCACATGCTGGGCTGTGCTAAGTCTGCTCCAGGCTGCAGCTCTTCATTTGCAAGAGAAATGACCCATTCATTTCCCTCTGACCTCCGCAGCCACTTCAGACTGCTGACCTCATCTGCCAATGGCTCCCACCACTACTGAGCACCCTCAAACAGGTGCTCCTGAATAAACTCACTGCCCGTCCAGGCAAGCTGAACCAACACAGCTCCAAGAATCCCAAATCAGGGCTCCCAGGAGGCTGTTGGTGAACGGGTTGGGAACGTTCAGCTGCCAATGCATTTATTTCCTGTGCAAAAAAGCAGAGGCCACATGAAAAGGAGATAAAGATGAGAGGGTGTATGTTTAATTTTGTCAACTGAAGTTAAAAACACACTTGTGAGCATGCACTTGACAACGCAGATGTTTCTGCTGAAACTACTGACAGCTACACCTCCTATTAGTGTGTAGGTGCTCAAGCAGGTCCCACAGTGCCTGTAGACAACTTTTTGGCTTGTGACTGGCCATCTTCATCTATGCAGTAGATTTCCAGACTCAGTTTTGTGTCCAGGGGTGATAATGCTGCTTCAGCAGGGGAATCCAAGAAAAAGACACATCCTTCAGACACACTCATGACCCATCTTTACCCCAGCACTCACAACCTTATTATCAAGAATATCACAACCCAAATACTTCTGTTCTTAAGAGCCCCATTCTAGAGAGATTACTCTGTTCCACAGCTAAGGACACAAAGGCATTCGGTGGCTGAACTGGGAATTCAATGCTGGTTTTAAGTCCAAGTTCAGAGTCCAGCTCACTGGACTAACCTGTAGACAACAACATTTTTCTACTTGGCAGAGAGGTGGGAGCCTTCAGGTCTGGAAGAATACTGAGGTCTTCAGGTGGAGTCACAGATATATGTATCACTAACTAAATTTCTTTTCAATAAAAGTGGCACAAAAGTAAGCTAGGTCAGTTCTTCTGCTGGCCTCCACAGAGCACCCAATTATCAGAGTGAACATAATCATCTTTAATAAGTAAGCTGTTTTGGAAGCTGAACAGTTTGTTCCAAGTCACACAGACACCAGCTCTTGCTACTGGCAGAAGAGGCCTGTGAATCAGAGCCTGAAGTCTGATGCAAGAGAAGTTTGGGCTCTCAAGCTGCTTTCCCCAGCAGAGAACAACCCTATTAGTTTGAGAAAGTCCCCTGCCTGCTTTCTCTCTGAGTAATTAAGAGTGAAATCCTCCTCTCAGTGACCCCAATGCTCTCAGCCTAGGCTGATTTACACATGAAAGGAACCCTCTGAGGGGCTCTCTCCCTTTCACATTCACAACCAGGCAGGACCTATAAATAAAACCTTTCTGAAAACAGGAGCTTTCAAAAAGGTCTGTGTATGTGCACAAACGTGTATGAGAGAAAGGCTGTGTGCACTGAAGATGTGTGTTTGCATGCGTATGTGAGGCGTGGGTGAGAAGAATGTGCATTCATACACCAGCCCCCCTGCAAACGAGTGTATTCAGAAAAGCATCTGCATGGATGCAGGACCGTGCACAGGTACTGGGAGCACTTACAGGAGCCAGAGGGCATGTCCAGGCTGGTTTCCAGCTAGCACAGTTCCAGGAGTTCACCCAAGTCAGCTGAGTCACTCCGGAGTTACACACGGAAAAAAGAGCGGATGAGAGCATGCTTGTGATGCACTTTCCCTCCACAAAGCAGCGAAGTACTTGCAGAACAAACAGCAGTGGCTTACACTGCTGTGCTATAACGTGGGAGGCAACAGAGAACCAGGTCTCAGGGCATGTGTTCCTATGGGTTTGACAGAAGGTGAGATTTTTAAATGGCCACATCTCAGCTGTCCAGGAGAGAGAGAAAAGTGTTGCATTTTCCAGGCCTGGCCTTTACAGAAGTAGTTATAAACACAAAAAAGTGCCTAGATATGGGTCTCTACTGTCCCTCCCCCGCTGTTCTGCTCATCCATGTGGCTACAGTCAGAATATCTCCCCTTCCATGAGGCCTAAGGAGGACCCTACACAACTTCCAGGAAGCTGGCAGTTAGTGTGACCCTGCCCTAATACAAAACAGGTGACACAGAGCCAAGCCAGGAGAGACCACAGGGTTTTTACAAAGCAGGTTCTGCTCTGTGGGTCTTTGCCCCCATAAGAAGAGGCTTTTTAAGACCTGGCTACAACGTGATAATTTGAGAACTGCAAACTACTTCACTCCACTACTTCTGACCAGCTGAGTCATTTGCTTTACTGAAACTGTGCCCGTGCCCTGTGCTAACACCAGCAGTCGGGATGTACATGTGCTAGAACCACTGGAGCTGCTCCACTGCTTGGTGGGAGAATCCTGAGTGTGAGAGGGGGGCAGGAGGGATGCTGCACCCTGCACCCTTCTGGCTTCATCGCTGCTACTCACAGCTCTTGGGTCTCTCCCCTCCCCAATTCTTATGCAAACATTTAGAAAAGTCAGGCAGGAGAAAAAGCACAAAGCAGGAGACATAAGGAGTGCAAAGCCTCATAGGAGCGCACAAAGCACAAAATGTCTCTTCTGCCCGTTCAAAAGATTCTTCCCAGCTCCTTGCACTAGGCAGGAGTGTGTGAGCTGGGAGGCAGAGCTCCCCTCCCACTGAGCTCGCAGCTAAAGCCCTCCCCCAGTTCCCAGGGTCTTCAAATAAAGATTTGCATAGTAGTTCCAAATCATTCCGGAGAGAAGGGACAATGGCTCCCTCAACGCCCTCTTTCCCACCTCCCTGCCTCCCAAAGCTGATAAAGCCCTGGTGAAAAGGGGAACAAAGGATTTACAGATGTCAGAATATTGATTTCTGCCGTTCCAGGACTACAGGGAGAAGATGAAGGAAACTTTTGCCCACAGAAACTCTGTGAAGTCTGAGACACAGGTGCTATCTTTGCAGCACGAACTCTGCGTTTGTTAAGACAGTATCTGATGGAGGGAACGCTTCTATTCGAGAGGGATGAGCCGGGCCCCGAAAACTTGAAAACGCATAGGGATAAGGTTACAGTCTGCAATCCCAGTGAACGCATTTGTTGTTCCCAGACCTGCTGAACGGAGAGGCGCTTCCAGTGAGAGCAGTTTGCCACCAGGCGGGCCGGGCCGGCATTGCTCTGAGCGCCTGGGATCCATCCCGTCTCCTCGGTGACTCACGCCGTTATCCGTGCCCTCCTCTCTGCTGCTTGCCACTTCAGCTGGGAAAAATAAGAGAAAAGAAGATGGAAACCGAGACTTTGGAAAGTGGCCTTTGATTCTGAATCATAGTAAACCGCCCTAGCTCAAAACTCACTATGGGGCCATTACCTGAAAGCTAAATCTTCCTAGTTCCACAACCATTTCTGTGCATAGTCCATACAAACGTGACCTTGCTTTGGTGCCACAAACATTCTTCTTCAGTGTAGTGAGTCTACTTCACCTCTGCTGAACTCAACCTCTACCAGCTCACTGCAACCATTCAGATTTTGCTAAATTGAACACCAACATGATCCAAAGTGTCACATGTCACATCCAGCAGGAGACACATACTGGGCAGCCAAGTCAGGTTAGGGGAGTTCTGGCCTGACCTCCACCTCTCCCACCACCACACCGAAATTGCTTCCTCTAAGTGACTGGCTACAAGCACTTGATAGATATTTATTTTCCTTTTCAAATCTAATTCTGTAGTATTTATGCACTCAAAAGGCTTCCAGGACGTTGGAATTTTTGGAAAAATGGACATGTTGAAACTTCTTAAAAATGCTGAATCCAGGCCCAGGTTTTTAAAGCTAGTAAGCTAGTATCTAAATCAAGCTCTAGACCCTCAGATAGGTCAGTTTTGGGAAAACCCACTCTTTCTGTGAGGTAACAGTGCACAGCAGTGAGTACAAGAGAGAGTTCCCACACACTGGGTCAATAATCCAGACAGTGCTGCGGAGCCAGAGCTGACTTTTCACTTGTTTTCCCCACGCCTTTGTAAAAGCATGTGCTGTCAGTACTGCAATTATCACAGTGATAATAACCATCACATATTGCACAGTTAAACACACTTCATACAACTACATCAAAACATTATTCACAATACTCTTCTTAAAATAGCTGTTTCCTCAAATACCTGTCTGTCTTCCCTCAGCTAGAAGAAATTATTCAAATGGAATCTTCCATGTCTCCCAGCAGTCACTCTAATTTACACTGCATTTAAATAAAATGTGAATCAGACCCATTAGAGTCCTGACACACCTCATACACAGATTAATCGCAGATGTTGGGGTAATAAAAAATAAGACAGCCCCATTTTAAACCCATGTAACTTAAGAGTGTAATGAAACTACCACCACACTCAGGTTCAGGACAGACCAAACCCCCTTTTCTGTTGTTCTTCATGATTCTCTTGCAGCTCCATGGGTAGAAGAAGTGCTCATAAAGGATATCCAGGGCAGCTGTGCTAAGAGTTGCCACTACTACCTACAGCTCTCTGTAAGCATTTCCTTCTCTGAAGAGCACCTTCAAGACAGTCAGAGGAGCGAAGGTGTCAGGGAGAACTAGAGAGGAGCACACCTCGGCTGCTTTCATCTCCTGGTGAACACCTGCACATTCCCTTTCCCCAGGAAATAAAGCCCACAGCCTTGGAGTCTCAGATGCAGATGATGGGCCTCGCAGGACACTCCAAGGGCAGCAAGACCTTTCCGTCCTGGCCCCTTTTGTCTGGGAGGAATCTTCAGATGTATTCAATTTTGGAATCAAGGAAGGGTACTGGGAGTGGTGGGAGGGAACTGGGAGCACTGAGGGGGGAGCATGTGAAGAATTTTACAGCAGCGTGGCACCTGCTGCGGTGGGAGCACCTTCCCTGGGAAATAAAAACCTGGAGTTTCTCCCAACCTGGATCGTGTTAGCGACACTTTCCCCTAAGATTCCCATCCCCCTGGGCACTGTTGTTCCTTCCACTTCCCCCCCTTCACCCTCTCGAGTGGGGCAGCCCCAGGTGTGAGCAGTGAGGGTGATAAGGGTGGGCCAGCCCCAGGTGTGAGCAGTGAGGGTGATAAGGGTGGGCCAGCCCTAGGTGTGAGCAGTGAGGGTGATAAGGGTGGGCCAGCCCTAGGTGTGAGCAGTGAGGGTGATAAGGGTCGCAGGGCTCATGAGGAGTCATATGGGCTCAGGTGCCAAAGAGGGGTGTCCAAGGGGGTGATTCAGGTGAGTCTCTCTAGGAACGATGGTGAGAGCACCTGGCAAGGGCTGGGGGAACACCTGGGTGCACCTGGAGAGGGAGATTTGCTCTCGGAAGGTGCCAAGGGGCAGTGCAGGAGAGGGGACCAGCACCTGAGCAGGGGGCACAGCTCAAGAAGGGAGCAGGGAAGGGTTTTTTTCTTCTAGTCTGATCTTCCCAGTCCCTCCCCAGTGCCCCTAAGAGCACTCTCAGTCCCATTCCAGTCTCTCCCTAGTGCATCCCAGTGACTGCAGAAGAAAGGGATGCGTTGGGGGAAAAAGGGGTTTAAATTGAGAGAAAACCTCTGCCGTCGTTGTCTGTGTTTAAATTGAGCGTGAACACCCTTCACCTGCCATTTTAAGGGTATCACTTGAAGGAAAGCACACCTTTTCTATATTGTGGGTTTCAATTGATGAGGAACCCCTATTTTCAGCTGCTCAGCCAGCCACCAAGCTCCAATAAGGAACTAAAATAGGATCTAGATGCTTGTAAATTAGTTATGATCCCCCCGCCTTAAGGTCTTGTGTTTATTCAAGTGGTGTTACGATTTCTGTAGAATCACCGCAGGAATCCCCATAATTAAAAACACATTAGTGGAGACAGAACCGCGCCGTCGTGGGGCCCTTTGATGCCCTCACGCCTGGGACATCCCTACAGCGGCAGGACTTTTCACTCTTCTAGCTACTTATTGCTCTCTGCAACTACCTGGAGAGAAGGCTGGAGCCTGGTGGGGGGCGGCCTCTTCTCCCCAAAACCAGCAAGAGGACACAACCTCAAGCTTTGTCAGGGGAGGCTTAGGTTGAACACCACGAAGAACTCCTCCACGGGAAGGGTGATCAGACAGCAGAACGGGCGGCGGAGACGCCATCCCTGGAGGTGTTACCCCTGGGCGCGGCTCCGGCATTCGGCGGCCTCAGAGATCTTTTACCGACCTAAACGATTCGGTCTCTCCATGCCCAGCGCCCTCCCCGCCCTCAGCGCCAAAATGGCGGCGGGCGCTCCCTCAGGGCCCGGAGGCCCCGCCCCCCCGCGCCGCGCCTGCGCACAGCGGCCCGCGCCGACCTTGAGGGGCCGGCCC
>VWZF01005401.1:0-22809 GCA_013396755.1 Sclerurus mexicanus
TATTATAAAAATTTATTTGGTTGGGACTCTGTTTCTCACAAAGTATATAAATGGATTAATAATTCATNATATTAAGAGATTTTTCTCACATCTGTATTGGTGAAAAGGGGAGTGGGCTCATTTGTTGGAGTGTCCTCCTCAGAATTTGTCTTAAACCAAGACAATGTATAAAGACAGACATGCTTCATATCTCTTATTTAGTTGAACTGTCTTTTTGTCATTCCCTGGGTAGTTTATTCTCCACTCATTCTTACATGCTTCTCTTCTATAATGACCTGACTTAGTGGGTGTATTATCTGAGTAAGGAGCAGGCAGGAACAGCCTCAATATGCAATTCCCTGTCTAAAGCACATTGCATTTATTTTTTAGGAATTCCCTTCTATCCTAATTTTCTTGCAGTTGTGGAGAGGGTAGCAGGACCTTGAGCCATGTGGGTGTGTCTAGGTTGCTATTCTATACCACCCATGTCATTGCTGGGGAACATGGTTTTGGGGGGAAGAAAAGGCGAACACACAGCGAAAGTGGCACCATTTTGTTCCTTTCTTTCCAGGCAGAGCAGAGTGGTCAGTGCAGTCCAAGTGCGGGTGGTCTGGGCAGAGACGATCTGCAGTGTGGACGATCTGGCTTGGGGGGTTTGTCCCTCATTGGTTTTCATTGTCTTGGGCTTGGTGGAAGGGGACCACCAGCTGTGATGGTGCCTGCCCTTTTCTCCTTTGTCTCCAGAGGCCACATGGCTCTGGCTGCATTAGCATTTGCCACTTTGTCTTGACAGCCACTAGGAGCTGGGTCAGGGTGATGAGCACCTTTTTGCATGTAAATCACCCTCTCTTTTGTATACTTTTGTAATTAATATTGTTGCTTTTACTGTTCATTTCTTGTGTCATTGCTATTTTCAAGTAAATTGTTCTTAACTCAGAAACTCTGCTTTTTGTCTCCCTCTCAGGGAAGGGGTGGGGGGAGGGGAGCAGCTGAGTGGGGTTTAATTTTCAGCTGAGTTTAAACCACAATACCTTTCTAATGAAAATTTACCTTACAACTAATCAAAGAGATGGGAATTTTTTTTAAAAAGAGCTCTTTGTCATACATTTTTCTACCTAGAGATCACAATGAAGAATGAGTGGTAGAAATATACCAAAGAGGTCAAATATTGCAGGACAATAAAAGTTATGCACTCAGGGCTGGTAGATTCCTCCCTTAACAATATTTCTCAAACTCTCTTATAGTTTGCACTCATTTTTTTTGCTTGAAAATGTGTCAAATTTGAACAGCTGGGATTGGAATTTTACTTATTAGGTATCTGCCTAATACATCTGAATGTATATCCACCCAATTATATGTATGAGGGTTGAGGGGGACCCTGCACAAGAAATGGGTGTGGAGATGAACTGGTTTGGAAATTTCTCTTTGCTNTGACGTGTTGTGATTAAATTTTTCCTACTCATATTATATTCTTTGTTTCACGGATTATTTTTGTCATCATCTGAAATCAGATATTAAGAGATTTTTCTCACATCTGTATTGGTGAAAAGGGGAGTGGGCTCATTTGTTGGAGTGTCCTCCTCAGAATTTGTCTTAAACCAAGACAATGTATAAAGACAGACATGCTTCATATCTCTTATTTAGTTGAACTGTCTTTTTGTCATTCCCTGGGTAGTTTATTCTCCACACATTCTTACATGCTTCTCTTCTATAATGACCTGACTTAGTGGGTGTATTATCTGAGTAAGGAGCAGGCAGGAACAGCCTCAATATGCAATTCCCTGTCTAAAGCACATTGCATTTATTTTTTAGGAATTCCCTTCTATCCTAATTTTCTTGCAGTTGTGGAGAGGGTAGCAGGACCTTGAGCCATGTGGGTGTGTCTAGGTTGCTATTCTATACCACCCATGTCATTGCTGGGGAACATGGTTTTGGGGGGAAGAAAAGGCGAACACACAGCGAAAGTGGCACCATTTTGTTCCTTTCTTTCCAGGCAGAGCAGAGTGGTCAGTGCAGTCCAAGTGCGGGTGGTCTGGGCAGAGACGATCTGCAGTGTGGACGATCTGGCTTGGGGGGTTTGTCCCTCATTGGTTTTCATTGTCTTGGGCTTGGTGGAAGGGGACCACCAGCTGTGATGGTGCCTGCCCTTTTCTCCTTTGTCTCCAGAGGCCACATGGCTCTGGCTGCATTAGCATTTGCCACTTTGTCTTGACAGCCACTAGGAGCTGGGTCAGGGTGATGAGCACCTTTTTGCATGTAAATCACCCTCTCTTTTGTATACTTTTGTAATTAATATTGTTGCTTTTACTGTTCATTTCTTGTGTCATTGCTATTTTCAAGTAAATTGTTCTTAACTCAGAAACTCTGCTTTTTGTCTCCCTCTCAGGGAAGGGGTGGGGGGAGGGGAGCAGCTGAGTGGGGTTTAATTTTCAGCTGAGTTTAAACCACAATACCTTTCTAATGAAAATTTACCTTACAACTAATCAAAGAGATGGGAATTTTTTTTAAAAAGAGCTCTTTGTCATACATTTTTCTACCTAGAGATCACAATGAAGAATGAGTGGTAGAAATATACCAAAGAGGTCAAATATTGCAGGACAATAAAAGTTATGCACTCAGGGCTGGTAGATTCCTCCCTTAACAATATTTCTCAAACTCTCTTATAGTTTGCACTCATTTTTTTTGCTTGAAAATGTGTCAAATTTGAACAGCTGGGATTGGAATTTTACTTATTAGGTATCTGCCTAATACATCTGAATGTATATCCACCCAATTATATGTATGAGGGTTGAGGGGGACCCTGCACAAGAAATGGGTGTGGAGATGAACTGGTTTGGAAATTTCTCTTTGCTCAAGAAACCTTTTGTGGCTAAAAAATATAAGTTTGAGAGAATGTATGAGAATAACCACATTCTGTCTTTCCCTCTGGGCTGGTTTTTTCCAGAACAGACAAAACAGGCAAACCCTTATAAAAGAAGGCGTTTGCAAGCTACATAGAAGCATTCTTTCCCACAGATTCGAGAAGGGAAGAGGAGAAGAGAAAGGGAACAAGCTGCAAGAAACAACCCAGAGGACAGTATGTGCATGTCTCAGCCCTTTGATATGTATGGACAAGAAGCCCTGCCGGGTGTGTTGCTTCTTGCCACCCAGCTGTGAGTTTTTGCAGTTGTATAGTGTTTCCAAAATAAACTTCCTTTAATACTTGAAAGTCCATGGCTTAGCTCTCTGGTTTCCTGTGTGCATATTTGGAGCATACAATATATAATATTTGTGTGAGTCTGTGTGTGTATATGTATTGGATATATAAGTATATGAATTTACCAAGCGGAAAGGCAGCTAAAATGCCTCCTAGGAGATGCTGCTTTGTAAAAATTCAGTAGCCCTGCTGTTGTGAGATCAGAGCAAAAGTCTGCTAGAGTGAGAATTTTGTGTTGTGTCTTTGCCAACTTATGGAAACCTCTCCCAGTCTCTGTGATCCTGGGCTTCAATATACCCAGGACAGCCATACATTTCTCAAAGGTAATCCTTCATAAATTCCTTCTCTTTTCAAAACTCAACCTGCATATGGGCCTCAGTTAAAATGCATCAGATTCTGACAATTAAATTACACAAACATTCAAAAACTCACAGAGCAGCTGAGGTTGGAAGGCTTCTCTTGCAACCTGTTCATCCTCACAGTAAAAATATGCTGTTCAGACATAACCTCCTGTGTTTCGTTTTGTGCGCACTGGGTCTTGTCCTGTCACTAAGCACCACTGAGAAAAGTCTGGCTCTATCTGCTCTACTCTTTCCCTCAAACATTTGTACACATGGATAAGATCCCTCTGAGCCTTCTCTTCTCCAGGCTGAACAGTCCCAACTCTCTCAGCCTTTCCTCATTGGAGAGATGCTCCAGACCCTTAATCATCATTGTGGCCTTTTGTTGGACATATGTCCATGTATCTATTGTATTGAGCCCAGAATTGGTCACACTGTTACAGGTGTGGCATCTCCAGTTCTGAATAGAGGGGAATAATCACCTCCCTCGATATGCTGGTAACGCTTCTAATGCACCCCAGGAAGCTGTTGGACTTGCTGCAAGGGTACATTGCTGGGTCATGGTCACCGTGGTGCCCATCAGGATTCCCAGGATCTTTTATGCCAAGTTACTTTCAAGCTGGTCAGCCCCCGACAGGTACTGGTACATAAGGTTATTCTTCCCCAGATGTAGGACTTTGCACTTGCCTTTGCTGAACTCCATGAGGTTCCTGTCAGTCCATTTCTCCAGCCTGTTGGGGTCCCTCTGGGTGACAGCATGTCCTTCTGGCATATCAGCCACTCCTCCCAGTTTTGCATCTTCTCCAGATTTGTTGAGGGTGTGCTCTACCCCGTCACGCGGGTCATTAATTAACATGTTAAATATTTTTGGCCTCTGTATCAAACCCTTGGGTGCACCTCTAATGACTGGCCTCTAGCTGGACTTTGTGCCACTGATCACAACACTTTGATCCCAGCAATTCAGCCAGATTTCAGTCCATCACAGCATACATTTTTCTAGTCTGTATTTCATCAGTTTGTCTATGAGGAGATTATAGAACACAGTGCCAAAAGTCTTGATAAAGTCAAGATCATAGAATCATAGAATTGATTGGGTTGGAAAAGACCTCCAAGATCATCGAGTCCAACACCACTCTGTTAACTAGACCATGGCACTAAGTGCCACATCCAATCTCAGTTTAAAAACCTCCAGGGATGGTGAATCCACCACCTCTCTGGGCAGGCCATTCCGGTGCCTGATTACTCTCTCTGTAAAGAATTTCTTTCTAATATCCAACCTAAATTTCCCCTGGCAGAACTTAAGCCCATACCCCCTTGTCCTATTGCTGGCTGCCTGGGAGAAGAGACCAACCCCCATCTGGCTATAACCTCCCCTCAGGTAGTTGTAGAGAGTGATGAGGTCACCTCTAAGCCTTCTCTTCTCCAGACTAAACAACCCCAGCTCCCTCAGCCTCTCCCCATAGGACTTGTGCTCAAGTCCCTTCACTAGCCTTTTTGCTCTCCTCTGGACCTGCTCCAGCACCTCAATATCATTCCTGAATTCAGAGGCCCAGAACTGGACACAGTACTCAAGGTGTGGCCTCACCAGTGCTGAGTACAGGGGAAGGATCACTTCTCTCGTCCTGCTGGCTACACTATTTTTGATACAGGCCAGGATGCCATTGGCCTTCTTGGCCACCTGGGTACACTGCTGGCTCATGTTGAACTTCCTGTCAATCAGTACCCCCAGGTCCCTTTCTGCCTGGCTGCTCTCCAGCCACTCTGTCCCCAGCCTGTAGTGCTGCATGGGGTTGTTGTGGCCAAAGTGCAGGATCCGGCACTTGGCCTTATTGAACTTCATCCCATTGGAATCGTCCCATCTCTCCAGTCTATCCAGATTCCTCTGCAGAGCCCTTCTGCCTTCCAGCAGGTCGACACTCCCTCCCAACTTGGTGTTATCAGCAAATAAGCAACATCAGATTGGTGAGGCATGATTTCCCCTTCAAAAATCTATGCTAACTACTCCCAATCACCTTTTTCTCCTTCATATGTTTGGAAAGGCTTTCCAGGATCGTCACCTTCCCTGGGACTAAGATGGGGCTGACAAGCCTATTGTTCCCTGGGTCTTTCTTCTTGCCCTGTGGAAGACCAGGCATAAGCGTGTAAGTATGTTTTGTCTCAAACATTCTGACTGTTGTGACAGGAAAGTTGTGATTAGAAGAGAGGGTCCCACAGAGGTGGGACAGTGCCGTTCTGAGCCACCTTCCTTTTCTGCCTTGAGACTCATGCTCACTGCACCTGTGTCAACTTCCCCCCACCTCACTTCCTGGAGGGCTCAAAAGGGCTCGCTGCGCATGTGTGAACAGTATAGCACAAATGGCACAAAAAGTCTAATTTACATAAGAGGCATGAACCAGGTAAATTATAAAAGGAATTGGGTCAGTCCCACTCACACTCTTCCCCCCACCCATCAATCCCAGATTTGGACCATCCACACAGTAGGACCAACACAGGATCTAAAGACAGGCTATCTTATCTTTCTCTCTTTTCCATCTTTATTTCTCTCCTCTCTTGTTTTGTCTTGGCAAAGTACAGCTATCTGTCCTAGTTACAGCAGCTGGGACCAGTTTATCACTGGCAAAGAGGACAATGAGTACCTCAATTTTATGCCAGTTTTTTGCCACCATGGTCCCTGTGCCATTCAGCGGTGGGCCCATATTTTTCCAAGGCTGTGTTTTGATGCTTATGTCCCTGTAAAAACATTTCTTGTTGCCTTTCTGCCCTTGCTAGATTCAACTCCAGATAGGATTAGGATTCTTAAGCCCACCCTTACATGCTTACACATTGTCTCTGTAGTTCTCTGGATCATCTGCTCTTGTTTCCATTTCTTTTTAGCTTCTTTTTTATGTCTGATATTATTCAGGAACTTCTTGGTCATTCATGCAAATATCTTCCTACCATTGCTTGATTTGATTTGCCACTCACATTTGGTGTGTCTCAGTTTCCCTGATCCAAGCCCTAGGTCAGCAGCAAACCTCCCAGCAGAGTAGGTCAGGTCAGCAGATGGGGATCTTTATCCCCTGCAGCAGTGAGCCCCCACTGCTACCCCTGGATAGCACCTGATCATACCTCAGAGTTCCCACAAGTATCCTGATACCTAGAATCATAGAACCATAGAATCATTTAGGTTGGGAGAGACCCTTACAATCATCAAGTCCCACCATAAACCTAATGCTTCCAAGTCCACCACTAAACGATGTCCCGAAGTACCACATCTACATGTCTTTTAAATACCTCCAGGGACAGTGACTCCAACACTTTCTTGGGCAGCCTGTTCCAGTGCTCAACAACCCTTTCTGTGAAGAAATTTTTCCTAATATCCAATCTAAAGCTCCTCTGGTGCAACTTCAGGCCATTTCCTCTTGCCCTATCACTTGTTACTTGGAAGAAGAGACCGACCACTACCTGGCTAAAACCTCCTTTTCATGTGGTTGTAGAGAGTGAGAAGATCTCCCCTGAGCCTCCTTTTTTCCAGGCTAAACAACTCCAGCTCCCTCAGCCACTTCTCATAGGACTTGTGCTCTAGACCCTTCTCCAGCTCCACTGCCCTTCTTTGGACATGCTTCAGCACCTCTTTCTTGCCATAAGAGGCCCAAAACTGAACACTGAATCAGAGGTGCAGCCTCACCAGTGCCAAATACAGGGGGACAATCACTTCCCTAGTCCTGCTGGCCATACTATTGCTGATACAGGCCAGGATGCCATTGGCCTTCTTGGCCACCTGGGCACACTGCTGGCTCATGTTCAGTTGGCTGTTGACTAGCACCCCCAGGTTCTTTTCTGCCAGGCAGCTTTCTAGCCTCTCTTCCCTCAGCCTGTAGCATTGCATGGGATTGTTGTGACCTAAGTTCAGGACCCAGCACTCCGCCTTGTTGAACCTCATAGAAATGGACTTGACCCATCAATCTAGCCTGTCCGGATCCCTCTGTAAAGCCTTTCTACCCTCCAGTAGATCAACACTCCCGCCCAACTTGGTGTCGTTTGTGAACTGACTGAGGGTGCACTCAATCCCCTCATCCAGATCATTGATAAAGATATTAAACAAAACTGCCTCCAACGCTGAGCCCTGGAACACCACTTGTGACTGATCACAAACTGGATTTAACTCCATTCACCTCCACTCTCTGGGCCCGGCTATCCAGTCAGTTTTCTACCCAGCAAAGACTATACCTATCCTCACCATGAACAGACAGTTTCTCCGGGAGAATGCTGTAGGAAACAGTGTCAAAGGCTTTACTAAAGTCCAGAGAGACAACATCTACGGCCTTTCCGTCATTCACTAAGTGTGTCACCTTGTCATAGAAGGAGACCACATTAGTCAAGCAGGACCTCAGCCTTTTCCTCAGCCTTTCCCAGAAGATCAAGTAGATTTCAAAGCAGAGCCAAAAACTGCTACACAAACTTCTTTGTCTGTTGGCTGTGCTTGGCCTCTCCAGATATGAACAAACATTTCTTTGTATTTGCAGCTTGGAGCTGCTATGAACAGTCCCTACCTTTGTCCCTTCCACATGAAATGAGAAGTATCAGGAGACCTATGGGTTGTTTCAGAAAATATGGAAGAGATCTCCAGCAGACTCAAACACAGAAGAACTTCACTGGTGAGAGGAGTCTGAAAGACAGTGCTACAGAATGGCCAGTTTGGGATGGGAGTCCTGATCAACCTGTGACCTGTTATCCAGCTGTGGACTTAATGGAGGACAACGGGTCTGAGTGCAGAAATAGTCAGAAGCAAGACAGGATTACAGGTCATGGCTTGGTGGAAATGTACAGAGGAGTCTCTGCCTATTAGACCATACCTCCTTCCAGAGCCTCAAATCTAGTATTAAGTATCTCAAATTGTATCCATTCAACTTCAATCTTTCTCTGCTCAGCTTCTCTATTGCAAGTGAGAACAAGAACAATAATATACCCCTCATCTCAAGAGCAGTGCTGCAAAAAAAATAGTTATCAACCTTATTGAAACATTCATCTATACATACCAAGGCTTAGAAATGTGGAATAAATGAGACATGATGTCACGCACTGAATAGTGAGAAGAAAATCCAGCTACTAAATAGCTGTTCACTAAGTGAGTGCTATGCATTGAATAAAGCAGTGCACCATAGAATAATTGGGATAATTGACTAAGTAATTATGCCTATGGTATCACAGCACTATGGTACTGTGCATATGCACAACTGAGGTTTCACCACTACATAGTGCTTGATTTTGTGCCTTAGCATTATTTATTCATGAATATAGTTTCTGCGCAAGAAATGGGCATATGTGGGTGTATGTATCAATACACTTATACATATATACATGTGCATATGGTACATAATAATGCTAACAACTTCATAATTTCAACATCTGGTTCTAATTAAACTGAAGTACCTATATAAAGAACCATGTGAAAACATGCAACTGTAACCTGTTGACCTCTTTTGAGAAAAAAAAGGTCTCTGTGAAGCTGTGCTTCAACATATCAAGGGACATTCATTCATTTTTTCAAAGGTAATCCCTCACAAACCACTTATCCTCTCGAAGGAAAAGGAATGAAGCTGTATCAGGGAAAGTTCAGATTGGACATTAAGAAAAGCTTCTTCACTGAGAACATGGTCAGTCACTGGAGCAGGGAAGTGGTCAGGGTACCAAGCCTGCCAGAGTTCATGGAGCCTCTGAACAACACTCTTAACCATGTGGTTTAGTTTTATGTAGTCCTGCCAGAAGCAGACAGTTGGACTCTATGATCCTTATGGGTCCCTTCCAACTTGAGATGTTCTGTGAAACACTATATATCAATATCTCTACCTGCCCACAGTGTTTGCATTAGGGACCTTCATTTATGGATTCCCACTCCTTGGATGGGAGACTTCCTGTTGCCATGGTTATTTGGATCTTGGTTCAAGGTCAAACTACTCCCAAATCAAAATCAGTGGCAGGCACAGCATCTAACAGCCAGATTATTAACTCCCCTAGGATGCTTAAAGGTCAAAGACCAAAGTGCTGCTTACTGCCTTTGGGGTGAGTCAATATTTTCAATATTTTAATTCTGTTCTGAAGAAGTAGTTGCTGCTCAATTATGACCTGAGTTTAGTAAAATCATACAAATCATTGAGGAAAATCCTCTCCCTACAGAAAAGATACAAATTTAATGAATTGCTTCAAAGTCTACATGGCCCAATTGCAGCTCATTGCTGGTAAATCATGGATTCAGCCATCTGTCTCTTGTTTTAGCCACTTGGTTTCTTCAGCCTATATCACTCACCTCACTGAAATTCTCATCTAAATTGAGGAAGAAGAGTAATTTATGGATCTGGATCAGCCAATAAGGAAGAACCATCAGGTTTCTTTCATGGATGCCAAAATGCAAGCAGAGACTTGAAGGCACTGTTGGAAACCCACAGAGGTACAGCAATTTGATCACAAAGCTGTGATGTGCTGCAGTAGTGGAAGGTCTACCCCTTGAGTACATGGACCTGCTTGCATGGCATCATCACCTTCTGTTGGACTTTTTCTTCTTATTTGGGATGCCCTATTCAGAAGGCCTCAGTTCAACCCATCTTTGAATCAGATTAAAATAAATCAGCTGCAACACCAACACAGAGGGGTCAGAGTTTAAAATTCATACACACACGTCCATGAATCCATGAATTCAGCATATTTTATCCTTTTATCTATCCCGCACCAGAGAAAGAAGCAGATCAGAGGGCTGGAGCACCTCTCCTATGAAGACAGTTGAGGTTGTTCAGCATGAAAGTGTTCAAGATCAGGTTGGATGGGGCTTTGAGCAATCTGGTCTAGCGAAAGGTGTCCCTGCCTATGGCAGGGGGAGTTGGAACTAGGTGGTCTTTAAAGTCTTTTCCAACCCAAACCATTCTAGGATTCTATGATGTATACAGGCGGCCTAATTCAGACCTTATTTATTGCCTGTCTGTTGATCTTTGTTCATTGCCTCCAAATTAGAGCCTGCTTCATTCCATGAAAGACCCATACTTTAACTCCCCTAATAGCTCAGACATCACTGTGTACACATGCAAGCATGCAATGGGCAGCAAAGTAGGGAGGAAATCAAGGATTATTTCTTTAATGAGAAAGGGCAAAGGGAAAGGACAGATTCAAAAGCAAGGGCAGACATGAAGGAGATTATCAAGAACCTAAAATGATGATGGCATGATTATAAATAAATAATCACAATAATCATAAGTAGAAGGGTGAATGAGGACAAGCACTATTCTAGTTCAGGACAGACTGACAGAAAGCCTGTGTATGAGGGAACACAATACTGATGTGAAACTGGCCTTTTCTTAAAGATTTATGGCATTCTTCATTCACTGGCTAAGCAACTTATGAGCTCTGGCTGATAATTAATACCTTAATTTTAAAGACTTAGCAATTATTGTTATTAAGTACTTACATTGCAAGTAATGTAGTCTAACTCCATTGTGCTGGGCTCTGTACAAATGGATTAATTAACTATCCTTCCTTTACTGTTAAATCATGCTCACTCTGGTTATTGCATTCATCTGTTTTCTCTCATCTTGTGCTTATATGGAAAGGTTCTTGGACAAAATCAACCTTTTCTTCTTTAATTTCTGTACAGAATCTAGCACAATGCGCACCCAGGCTGGAACTCTAAGTGCCAGCTCAAAAGAGATAATAAATGTTAATTTGCCATTGGAAAATTGAGAAAATCAGCTGATAAAAATTGGTCTTAGTGAAGCTTCTGCTAGGGAAGATTTTTCTTTAGACACTTCATTGCATTGGATTTTCTTCTTCCCACAGATTTCTGGAAATCCACAGCTGTGCTTAAATTGTTTATGCATCTGACTATTGTTAAGGGAAAACTCTTACAGATGATTTTTCTCTCAGTGTCTTTGCACAATGTAGCTATGCAATGCAGCTTTGTGGGAATGCACATCTAAACATGAAGTTAATCATAGCATTTGTATTTTACTAACTCCTCTGTTTTCAATAAAGAACCAGAAGAAACCTTGTATCTGGGTGAATCTTTTCTTAAGGCTTATTTTAAATAAATTAGTCAAAAGTTTGTCATTGCACCATATTCCAGAAGAGAGAACTGAATTAATATGTGATAAATGTAGTTAAGGAAAGCAATTATTCTTATTAAAGTAATATTATCTTTCTAACTTCTGGAATTAGTCTTCCTGGCTTCTACTTGACATGTAATATCATTTAAGACAATTGTGCTTTCAACATACAGCATTGGTTTATGGCTTTAGGTCCTTTTATCTTCCTCCCTTTTCCACCATCACATTAGAAACTTCAAATTCCACCTCTTCTATGAGGAATTTTCTATTCTGCAATGTGTGTCCCACTGAATAAAACCAAGTCTCTGTAGAATAAAAATAAAATTACTCTCATTGCCAACAGGCAAAAAATTTAAGACAAAGAGTTTGCTTTATTTCATTCCAGCTATTTTCCTACTTACATTTTTTTTAAATCAGGATAGCTTTAGAGAAAGAGAGAGACTAAGAAAGCCATCATTAGATAGATCTTCTGATCTTTATCTGCAGTACCACAGTCAGAAGAGCTAATGCTATGATGATAGTTTTGAAATCTCTTCGGAATTGGATAAAGATAAGAGATAGTGATGAATTCCCAGCTAAAAAACACAGAGTGATAATTTCTGAAGAATGATCAATTTCCAGATGTCCTGAGGTTTGTCTGATACAGTTGATTCACTCATTCTCTCTCACTTCACTAATAAAGCTCCAGTCCAACATCAGATTAGAGAAAAAACAAATTTCTTAAAGGGATAGAAGAAGGGCTGACATCATGGCACACAAATGCTGAGAGACATACTAATCTCTTTTGCCTCCTCCTATAATCACCAAGCTATTTTAAACAGCTGCCTTCCTCTGCTGAAATCATATACTTTATCTGGTTTGGGTTAGTATATTGAGACAATTAATTTGTTATCTTGTTAGTGGAAATTTAGTGCAATGATCTAAAAGAACTCTTACATGTTGTGATAAACTTTAGTGCTTTCAGGATGCTTGTCTTCCATAGGACTCATTTCACATCCCATCCATTATGTAAAAGAAACATGGAAAAAGTTTTGTTCCCCTAATGTATTTGTACACTGATGAATTGCACAAAGTCAGCCCTACTGAAACTAATAAGGTTAAATGCATCTTGCCATCCCTTTCTTTTTGGGTGAATCTCTGCATCTGAGTTCAAGAAACGTGGCACAAGTCTTCCTCTCCACTTCTTTATGGAAATAATTGTGTTTCTTGACAGGGATCACAGTGGCAACTGCTGCATACCTGAAGCCTCATAAGGCATTACTTAAGCAAGCAGAGCAGCTGCTGTTGCTCTATACAGCTGTGGGGTTGCCTGTAGAGGCTTCAAATCATCTTCCACTTTGGGGAGGTGGGTCCCAGAACCATGTAGAACTGCAGGCTGCAGGAAGCTGCAGGCTACAGTGACATGCAATGTTTGCAAACATAGCTATTAACATTAGTGATGAAAGGACTAAACCCAAGGAGAAAAGGGTAAGGAAGCATTATTTTGCTCATCATCAGGATGAGTCTCAAATCCCCATTGCCCCTCCATAGAACCATAGAATGATTTGAGTTGAAAGGGACCTTAAAGATCATATAGTTCCAACCCCCCTGCTGTGGGCAGAGACACCTTCCACCAGACCAGGTTGTTCAAACCCCCATCCAACCTGACCATGAACACTTACAGGGATGGGGCACCCACAGCTTCTCTGGACAACTTGTTCCAAGTGCCTCACCACCCTCACAGTAAATAATTTCTTCCTAATCTAATCTAAACCTACCCTCTTTCATCTTAAAGTCCTTACCCCTTGTTCTGTCACTACAGGCTCTTGTGAAAAGTCCCTCTCCAGCTCTCTTGTAAGCTCCCTTTAGGTACTGGAAGATACTCTAAGGTCTCCCTGGCACCTTCTCTTCTTCAGGCTGAACAGCCCCAACTCCCTCAGCTTGTCTTCATAGGAGAGGTGTTGCAGCCCTGTGATCAACTTAGTGGCCTCCTCTGGACTCATTCCAACAGGTCCTCAGCTTTCTTGTGTTGGGGGCCCCAGAGCTGGATGCAGTACTTCAGGTGGGATCTCACCAGAGCACAGTAGAGGGGCAGAATCTCCTCCCTCAACCTGCTGGTCACACTTCTTTTGATGTAGCCCAAGAGGATGATCAGCTGTGATTTGAAATTTAAAAAAGCCAATCTCCTGCCTGTTTCAAACCTATAGTTGCAGTGAATTAGACTTCCTGGGAGATGGAGTCTTGAGCTTTGCCTTTTCGTTTTGCTTTGGGATTGCTTTTTCCTGTACTTGTACAGGAAGAATCCTGAATCCTCCCTCTCATTTCCTTCCCTCCTCCTCTGCATATTGCCAGCATGAAAACAGAGGGGGCCTGAGTCAGGAGACTGAGGAATAAAGTACATGCAACCTCAGTCATGGGAGATGAAGTGATATGTGTCTGGAAGCTTAGTCTTTTGTGTACTCAAAGATGAAAATTTAATGGAGCTGGTGGAAACTTCAAACAGAGTGGGAGTGGGATTTGAAAATGTCATGGAGGAAACCACCAAATTTTGTTATGCCAGGAAGTGATAAACATGAAATAAGGATTTACAGTGGAAGTTGGATCAAAGTAGAAGACCATGTTAATTATATGCAGGTGACAGCAATAAATAAATTAAATGAAAGAAAAACTCAAGGGTTCAAAAGACTAATTCAGAGTCAAAGGCTCCAGGATCCCAGGGCTTGTGAACATGGATTTAAGCTAAAGGGTTCAGAGACAAGGGTTTTTCCCACCCAGAGCCTTAAACTTTTAGTTGAGCAGAAAGTTACAGTTTACAGTTGGATACTGACAGAATCAAGAGACAGAGATTGATGGAGTTGAAGAACTGAAATTTGCCATTAAATATCTCAGCAAATGAATAATTTATTACACAGTGATAGAGATCTACATTCTCTCACAGAGGAGGAAGGAGAAATATAAAAATCTTTGAAAGAAGTAAAATGAAAAAGAAGTATCTGAGGGAGGATGGTTAGGTGGAAGAGTGAGCTAAAGGGCTCTTTTTTTAAAGACATGAAAAGCCATTATGTGAGCTGAGGGGCAGAAATAAAAAGACCTGCAGCTAGGAGCAAGGAACTACCTAGAGATGAGTAGTCATACTGAGATGAGCTGTCATAGTGGATGAGGATATGCTCACTGGGGAGGAAGGAAATGGAAGCTCGGATTTCTTTCTCAAGAACATAGCTGAGGAAAGACAGGTGGAGAAATTTCAGTCCGTAAGTAATGAGAAAAGTCAA
The DNA here is from genome assembly GCA_013396755.1 of Sclerurus mexicanus. Taxonomy (NCBI): domain Eukaryota; kingdom Metazoa; phylum Chordata; class Aves; order Passeriformes; family Furnariidae; genus Sclerurus; species Sclerurus mexicanus. Next base: position 14,837 of record VWZF01005401.1, read on the forward strand.
AGGTGGTGTTTTGAGTTGTTGTTTTTCTTAACAACAGGGATGATCATTTTTAAATGTGGCAGATAGAGCTGATATCCTCGTGGCAAATAGAGTTGTGAACAGTTTGTATTTATCACAGATTAAATGGGACACTGACAGCTTTGATAGGAGAGTACTGGCATGAAGCATAGGCAGAAGAATCAAGTTACTAGTAGGAGGAGGGTGAATGAGGCACAAGGGCTGGGCTGGTGTAATGATGGAGTAATTTTTCAGGCACATTCAGGGTACAAAAAGTGATGAAAAAAAAGAGAAGTCAGCAAAATAATTAGCAAAAATCATGCAAAGCAAGTTCAACTGAGACCTCTGCTGAGGAAAAGCAGCACAATGTTCCTCCAGAAATGTTAAGGCTTCGTTCTCCCTGTGTATGCATTCAGCAAAAGACAATATCTATTTGATGCACAAATTCAGATTGAAACAGAGCAAAACCCCGAAAAGGTTAAGACTCCTAATTAAAGTCGATCTCACTCTGTCTCCGCAAGGCCCGAAAGGGCTACCCCTCCCTTCATTAAACTGACTCAGAATGGAGATCTCGCTTGGTCTCCTGAAGAATGCACTCACAGCAATTTAGAGGAACAGAAAGTAGTGTACTATAAACACAGAAAGCACCTAGAAGCACATAAATTAGTAGATAAGAGGGAAAGCGAGGGCCTCAGTCCAAATTGGCCTGGTAACACCCCTGAGGAGTCAGCAAAATCAAGGAAGGTAAAAAGTTCAAGACCGAAGAAGACTTCTTACTTCATCTGAAGACCCCCGGAAGACCCCGAAACATCTCCCCAAAAGACGACTCCGCCCAGGCTCCGCCCCGACTCCACCTCTTATAAATATTATAATTACATGTTGCAATCATATGAATATGTATGTACAGGTGTTGTAATAACCCTTAAAATTGTATAAATTACCTGGCTTTGTACTAACACCTCGGAACTCTTTGTCCAGCGCGAGCTGGGGTTCCCCAACATTGCAATAAATACCTTTGCTGTTTAAAGGCTTAAAACTCTGTCTCTAAACAGTTTTATTAGGCCTTTTTGGGCTTCAAGATGATATCTTTTTCTTTCTAACTGAAATGTTATATTTGCATTACATCATTTTAAGGAGTCATGTGATGTCTGCTTTAGAAAAGTAAACAGTACCAGGGATTTTGCTTGAACCCAGCTAACCATCCAGTTACAGAAAAGGAGAACAAGAGAACCAGGTGGGCACCTCCACTATTAAACTTAGTCCAGTAATATCTGAACTGATCCCCAGAGGGGTTTACACCTTTCTACTCACTGCAGCTGCAAGAGAAGGCAGCTAATCCATGGTAGCAGGCACTTGGGGAGAGGTGGGATAAGGATGGGCTGAAAGTCAGAGAGCTGATAGAGCATCCAAGACTGCTGGCTTTTAAGCTAGTGTTCTTCCCTGGTGAGCAGCCTAGTAATTTAATTTTTCTTCTTTATCTGCAATAAGCTACGCCCCAGTTCATACAATGAGAAATACTCTGAGTATGACATGTATTTGAAGTAAACTCTCGGCACTTAATAGAAGTCCCCATATACCCTGCAATCTAGGAGACTGTAATGAAGGAATTTTTATTTTTAGGTCTCATGTCAGCTTTATTTTAATATGAGTCCATTCATGCCGCTTTAATGATGATTTATTACTAAAATGAGTTCTTGCTTTGTCAGTACCAGAGATGAAAAATAATGCACACTGGGAGTGCATATATTGTTCCTCATTTCTCTCCTCTTCTGTATTTTAAATATGGAATATTTTTTTACCTTTCATTCTGAAAACCACAGTAATTGACTGCAATGTGAAAACTGAAATATTTTTAAGCAGATGCATAAGTAAGATCATAAGTGTTACTGCCAATTAATTTCAACAACAAAGTAGTTTAACAGTATTATGGTATATAGGACTTTAATTGCTACCCTATTCTAATAGCATTTTGAAAACAACTAAAATATGTGAAAATTATCAACTACAGTAAAACATTTGGCTTTATTTTAACAGCTCAGTGTTGCTATGAATGGAGAAAAAAAACAGACATACAGAAATCAGAATTTTTCATGAAGTTCATCCTTTTCCTTGTATCCTATTAAAAACCTCAGTGATACATTATTGCTCTGATAAGAACTTTAGTGTAAAATCTTGAGTTTTACATTATTTTCAAATTAAAATTCTGAAGGAAATACTTTATTGAGAGTATTTTTCATTAAAATTCTTGCTGGAGGTTGCTTCCTATAACAGTGTAAGAAGGATGGCAGAGAGACCACATGTAATAAAGTCAGAGCCTGCCTCCATGGAGTATAGACACAAGAAGGGATCTGACTGATGAAGAAAAGGTTAAAGAGGTGAAGAGTGCAAAGTGGAATGAAATAGCAAAATAAATAGAAATAAAAGACAAAGAATAGATTGGAAAGAAGCTGGAGGAGGGAAATCACTTATTACAGACGTGTGAAAAGCAGATTGAAAAGAACCAGAATAAAGACCACACTGGGAAAACCCTAAATGCTCTTAACTGCTGACATTTAGAATTACGCTATCAACTTGAATGCTGCATGTCTATGCTTGAGCCATTCTAAATTTCCAGAGTGCTTTTCTGCATGGCTTTGGTGCAAGCCTGTCTTCAATTTTCACATTTACTGGAGCCAAAACATGATATTTTAGGTTCTTCAACATATGAACTGCTCTCCCCATAGCCTTATATTCTTATTTTATAACACCAGACAGACAAAATGGTGGATCAGGGTAGGAATATGTTCCCTTTAAGCATTCACTCTGAGAGAATGTCAGGATGGAGCAAAGATTTCCTTTAATTATGATTGCTTTTCTGGAGTGGCAGAATTTTATTATCCAAAAGGAAAGATTGAACAGAGAAAGAATCTGCAGAAATTCTGACCCTGACTGAGATTTTGGTCAGGTCATCACACGATGGAAAATACAATGAAATTGAGTAAACTGCCAAGCACAGGCTCTCCAACCTTTATGCTTAAATTGAGATAATAGTGTACTTCATTTGTTCACAACTCCATGTCCCAGTACAGATTTACCCAAGGATAGGTCCCAGTTTCAGACAATTGTTTGCAAAAACTGGACTTGGAAGTTTTGCAGAAAAACTGGAATTTTGGGAAGAAGAAATCTAAAGGGATTTTATTTAGCAGTTTGGATATAAAAAGGCATTCAGGCCTTGTTTCCTCCTGCTGGGACAACTGCCCAGGAAAACAGCTCAATCAAATTTGGTATTTCAGATTTTGTCTTCAAAAACAGATCTATGGATTTGTACTTACACCCTTCTGATGGTGTTTTCTTTTAATAACTAAGGAAATAGAGGGTTCATCTCATCTAACTTCAAGTGGCTGCAACCTGGGTGTCTACATGAGAGCTATATGTCTAAGGCAACAGAGATCAAATTAATACAGTCAGAAGAGTGGAGTGGGTGTTTCAGCTTAAAAAATGGAGTCTACTTTAGTCCAAGATTAATTACATTCCATGCTCCATTGGCTAAGTTTTCACTGACCATACTGAAAGCTGAGAAACCTAACTCATATAGCGATCTTATGCTGTAGACATCCAGATTTGGGTGAGAGGAGCCATTCTCCCCCTTAAGCTCTGTGGCCAAATCACCTCTCAGGTTTAAATTCCTCCTACTCAAATGGCGAGGCTCAAATGTGGATGGTGCATCCCTGGGCCAGAAGTCTGAGGTCTATACCAGCACCTGGTTGTATTTGAAATGCCCTGAGGCATTCAAAACCTCCAAGGGAGGCTGGCAGATATGATAAAGGGCTTCAGACAAGACCTCTGCCCTTCTGCAAGAGCAGCTGGAGGCCAGGCAAGATATCCTAGGCATCTCAAATGACAGTTGACAATTACATATGGGCAAATGAATCAAGCCCTGAGCCTTCATTTTTGCTTGTCCCAAAGTCTTTTGTGTGTAGGGAAATATCTCATCATTGTAAATATCCCCTTGTCACCAGTGAAGGAGCAGCACAATTGTGTTCTGTCAACTCTACCCTGAATGGGAAGCAACATGACTGCAATGTAAGGCATCAAGGCATATGTATAGTAAATTTAAAACTGTGGGAATTTCCCCAATCCTTTAGGATGGATATTTTACCCAGGATAAAAATTAGAAGCATTTTTTCTGTCCCATGGAAAGGGTCTTTTGCTTGATATTGTAAAGAAGTAAGTACATTTTTTTTTCTTCCGGTAAACAGAGCATAAAAAAAAATAAATTTAACATCCCAGCAATTCAAAATAGGCTATACAATAGATATAAGAACAAACCACTCCAAGTGCATAATTTGTTTCATCTATGTTTGAAGCTAACTCAAAGCAAAGAGGGCAAAATGTCTCAGAATTATTAGACAACTAACTAATCTTAACATTTCCTCTCCCCTCTTGTTTATCCATTTTTGTTGTTCATTTAGCATTGGGAAAAGGCTCTGGAAGCAAAAATGTCATGATGGCTTGCACATATGTATCACTTAAATCCAGCTCAACCTCTCAAAAAAGCCTCTAAAGGCCACCTAAGTTATGGTTAGGTCTTAAGCTGGGTTTTTCCACAGAAATTTCTCTCCTCCCCACAAACAAAAGAGCCATTTAATCTAGAGCTGTGAATCCTCAGAGATGAGAAAAAAACCCCACAAAATGCCAAAAATGGATCAGCAAAATTGCTTCATTGATGAAGATTAACTGTTTCAATGAAGAAAAAAAGTGTTTAGCTGCTGCTGGGCATTTCCAGGGCTTGCTGTGCTATTTCTGTATTGCTGTGTGGCTGTTTCTCATTCTAGGAGTTAAAGGAAAAAAAAAAGTCTTCTGGTTGTTTAAGTGATCTGGAACCAAACCACTTGGTATGTGACTTCTGAAGTGTTTAGCACAGTCTTACAAAAACATCATGAAAACTTATCAGCCTAGGTCCCAAATTTACTTGCCTGTCTTGTATCATCAGTCATCATGCTAATGAAAATACTGAAGACATTTCAATTGTGTTTCTAGAGAAATGAGCTGTTTCATCTGAACAGGAATTAGATTTAAAAAGATTNTATTAACTGTATGCCTTTTTTGTTCTAAAGGGTTTATTACAAACTGTTTTTGTTTGGTCCTTTCTGGACATATATATATATGTGTATTGTGGTTAAGAACTGTTATCCTTTTCATATATATATATTTTTCTAATTAAAGTTCTGTTTTCTAAATTTAAAGGAGAGGGATTATTTCTTTTTTCTCTCTCTTGGCCAACATAGATATCTTAGTTCTCCCCTGAACTATGACAGACTTCAGTGAAGGCTGGGATCCCACTGTACAAGTCACAGTAGACACAAAAAGTAATAAATGAGCCACATCACTAAATAGAGAAAGGAAACAAAACAGATAAGAACAAGAAATGGAATGGGAAACAGAAACACAAAATATTTTCAAGTCACTCAATGAAGTCTAAGCTAAGCTATTTTAGGTTTTTAGATGATCAACAGAGAGAAGACATCTCCAGAGGTCAATTCACTCCAACTTGGCTAGTGCCTATGCTTGGGTACAATTAACTGCCTCTGAGTTACCCTCATTGGCTAGCTCAGACCCAGCCAACAAACTCAGAAGCCAACATATGGCCATGTGACTTGCAGGCAAAGCATCTCCTCACCACTTCATAACAGGTCAGCAAGAGATGTGGCTTTTTGATAAGACAAGAGGAAATGGCCTTAAGTTGCACCAGGGGAGGTTTAGATTGGATATTAAGAAAAAAAAATCTTCACAGAAAGGATTGTCAAGCACTGGAACAGGCTGCCCAGAGAAGTGGTAGTCACCATCCCTGGAGGTATTTCAAAGATGTGTAGATGTGGTGCTTGGGGGATGTGGTTTAGCGGTGGGCTCGGCAGTGATGGGTTAATGGTTGGACTTGATGATCTTAGAGGGCTTTTCCAATCTAAATGATTCTGTGATTCAGTCTCCTGATCCCAAACCTAATTCCCTATTACAGCTGTCATCTCAGGTTTATTGATAGGATGGGTGCAAGCAGCCCTCTGGAGCACAGAGACTAGAGAAAGAGGTGGTTCAGGTCCCCAGGTGGCACCACACAGCCTGGCCTTGCACTGTTAGGTAGGAGCAGGACAGAGGTCTACAGCAGATGAAGGTGTCAGTAGGTGGTGCTGATGACCAAGGAGTGCACCAATGCACCTTGATCATGTGCAGTATCTGTAGGTGCAGACACCTTTGGAAGAAATGGTGAGGAGGGAGAGGTTAACATCTGCTCAGAGAAACTTTTTTAATGCCAGGGAAAAGCTTTAACGTGGAAAGAAATTCATTGTCATGCAGGATACTGTGTATGTTCTCTATCTATCTGCTGAGAGGTAACTCCTTTGCTACAAGTGATAAAATTCTCACAGATATGCCTGGGGGCTCCCACAGGGGGGTCAGGCAGGCCATAAAGCACAGGGGAGCTTGCAGCCTTTGGTTTTATTGAGCATGCAAAAGGTGTTGTTATAAAAACACCAAAACGGTTTTCTACTTTCACCTTCTCAGCCAGATGTATTGTTCATTTAGATATATGTTGCAGTGTTCTTGACTGTTAAAATTAATTTTCTTTAAAAATTTAGCCACAGCCTGGTGCCTGGAGTTACCTGCATGCATATCAAGCCGTTCATTTTGGTATAGTCAGATTTCCCCCCAGTACGACCATGAGGTAGTTATGGAGAAAGTTTGGGACTGGGGAGGCTGGAACAGTGACTCCCCATGTCGTCAGATGACCTGAGGACAAACGCTGGACCAATGTGGCTTCTTTCTTGGCAACAATGACCCTCCCTGGAAACCTGGATCAAGATACGGTCTGTGTCAGCAACTAGTCCACAGACAATTGGATCAATTCTGCATTAGTTGCCATGGAAGTTGGCAGGTAAGCCTTCTCATACACTAACAGGCATAGTGGGCTGGTTTTTGCTCACTGGACTTAAAAATCTTGACTGGGAAGTTGCAGTTTTGCAGGACCAGGTGGCAGACCTGACAGAGCAGATCAGTGACCTGGAAGGTACATGGAGCTTGGAGCAGGCACTGTTTACTGCTCAAGAAGAGCACTGTGGGAGGCTGCAGCACATTGTAGAATCCTTGGTAGCAGGTATCACTGATAAACAGCAGCAGGGGCAGGGTAAAGGTAAGGTCTCATCTTCCCGGCTTCGTGCCTTTATTAAGGATCTCTCATGGAATCACAAGAGTCAGGATGGAAGTATTTGCATGGAGTCCATGGACTCCAGGGCTGCATTTGAGCTTGACCCGGTAGCTGCTGGGTGGGTAGCAGCCCAACCCTTACTACAGATGGAGGGAGGCAGAATCTGCTGCATGGGGGAGTGCAGGTCACATGCACTTACATCCCAAAAGAGTTGCAAGAGTTCTTAGACACTTATCAGTAGAAGCCTGGAGAGTGTGTACTAGCATGGCTTCTACAAGCATGGGACAGTGGCTCTCAGTCTATTCCCTTAGTAGTGATTGACAAGGATTTATTGAATCCCATAGTTTCTGATCACAGAATTCAACAGGAGTATGTCTGGCTTCAGAACATGAAGGACTTTGATGGACAGGAAATCTTAGCCCCCACCCTGTATCAATGGCTATGTGCTGTGGTCTTGACAGTGTATGCTAACCCTGCTGAGCTGATATTATGAGAAATAGAAAGACCGGTTTTATTACAAACAGATGAATTGAGAAAAAGGTACTAACAAAAGAGCTATTTTTGGTTTTTTTTCTTGTTACTAACCTCTAGGCACGGTGCGGAAGTTGTAAGGCATCCAGTCCAGTATTGGAATGCATGCCAGGGACCCAGCGTCTGGGAATAGGGCAATTACATCACAGCCTTATGTCACATGGCCAGCCAGGCCATGTGGTGGGGTATGGAGGCTGCCATGTTGCCTGAAACTCCGCCCCTGGCCTGACAGAGGGCACAAAAGAGCCAATCTGAGGAGAAGAAATGC
>VWZF01005402.1:0-48295 GCA_013396755.1 Sclerurus mexicanus
TGTATTGTACCCCAGTTGTGATTAGCTGAATGTACCCCCCCAGTTTGTTATTGGTTGTAAGTTGCTGCATTGCAGTATCCCCCTTTTTATGGCTATCCCCTCCCCAGTTTTCCCTGTTTGGTTAAACTCCACCCTGTATTTACCCTATAAGGTTAGCACACTCCCACGTTCCACCTCCTTTCAAGTACCTTCTCTCTGGACCCTATATAAGCCTACCCTCCATTTTAATAAATTGCCATTCCTACTTCACCGTATCTGGGAGTGTGCGTTCTCGTCTTCCCACTCAAGATCGCGGCAGGGATGGAGCACTTGGGGGGCACCCACCTCCTGGCCTGGCAGCTGAGCTTCCTGCAGATGACTATTGACTACCGTAGAGTTAACTCCTGAAAAGGAAGGCTAGGAAGGGACAGCTCTGTGTGGGGACAGCACTGGACACCCTGGCATCTTCCCCCTCAGTCCCATATGGAGTCAAGCACCATAAGGCCAAACCCAGTTCCACAGAGTCCGCTTTGTCCCCAGCAGATGCAACCCAGCCCCATAGCATCCCCCTGATGCCATCAGATACCCCCATCCCCACAGGGTATTCACCTTTGGAGATACTGCCAGGAGCAGAAGGCAGATTGGAACTTGGACCAGGACATGACATGGGTTACTCGGGACTGGTCTTGGGCCTGAGACTGGGATCAGGACCACAACTGGAACTGGGTACAGGATCAGCTCTGGGGGAAGGCAAGCACCCATGTGTTGACCATGGCCAACACTGGTACAGGGAGAGGGCCAGGACCCTGACTGGGATTGGGACCTGGACCAAGACCAGGGGCAAGGGGAGTGCCCATGCCCATGGGGGACCAAGCCCAGGGCACAGACCAGAACCAGGGCCAGGACCAGAGCCAGGCCCAGGTGGTGGCTCATGTGGAATGGCTGCACACACCAAAAGGGCATGATTGTTATGGATGGTGCCCACAATTGTCACAACTGGCAGAATGATGCCTCACTGCTTTCAACACAGCTCCATGTGGAATGGCATGCCCTGCAGGGACACCTGTCAGTCCTGGGGACCCATTAGTCCCCCTTGTCCCTGGGCTTCATGGGGACCTCCCAGGACTCCCTATCCTGAGGTTCCGTACATCCCCTATTGTCTCCTGTGTCCTCATTGTCCTCTGGGTTCCTGGCAGGGGACTGTGAGTTACTGGGGCCCGCAGTGATGTCGCTCACACCACTTGGTGACACATGTGGCTCCTTTTGGCAGTACCAAGGCCACCACAAGAAAATGCCACTGCTGCCACCCACCCCCAAGCAGGATTTTGCATGGCCCATTTTGGCCTCATCTCCCCTCTGTTCCTCATTTTTCCTGCATCCCTGATGACCCCCATGTCTCTGCACCTCTCTCAAGAGCATGATTTTGGTGCCAGCACCCCTAAAACCCGCCAAGTCCATGCAATGGCTCTGTCCCCATGGTGTTCCCAACATCCCCATGGTGTCTCCCTTCCCAGTGTGTGCAAAAGTGGCCAGTAGCCTGCACTCGTTCCAAGAAAATGTAACAGGATTTTCCACCTGTCTCCCCACCACAGCCCAAATTCTCTCCTGTCTGTTCCCCTCAACTGGCATTTTGACCTCTGAATTTCCAGTCACCTAAGGCCATACTTGGCTTGGCAAGGGCACTTCACCTGGATTGTGGGCAAGGCCCAGTTCTAGGCTGGTGTGTGACATGGTGGATCTGCACAGGAGCACATGACCTGCTCCCACTCCACTCCGATTTTCCTTTTCCTGTTGTTTTCTGACTGCTATGCATGGTATTTTCTTATGTGTTTTAAGGATGAGGATATCGTTTAATTAATAATAATAAACTCCATGTTCAGCCATCATTCCATTAAGACTGGTGCCTCACGTGTGTCCTGCAGAAGCAAGAGGCTATTTCATTGCAAGAGCAGCCTGGTGTAGTTCCAGTGTCCCTGCCCATAGAAGGGGTGTTGGAACCCTTAATCTTCAAGGCCTCCTTCCAATCCAAGGGGAATTCTGTGGGATTCTGTGATACTTTGTGCTTATTCAGGCCTTCGCTTTTCTGCTGATGCTTCCAAGAAGAATGCCATTTAATGCTAACCAAGGCAGGAAATATGGGGGTATGGAAGCCTTGACTAGGAAAGGGCTGACATAATCTGCTCTTTCCACAAAAGACACAGAACAGCTGCCAAAGGGTAACTCCCAGTGAGGGGCACACTCCTGCAGACAAAGCCTGGATGTGACCTGGACATGGACAGACATCTGCAGAAGGTCTGTGGTTTGGCTGCAGCTTAGGAAAGACGATTTTGTAAACCAAATATCTGCCTTGACTTAAGAAAGAAAAGGCAGATTTGAAAGAGCTGTTTATGAAATACTATATAGCACAAAGAGTTTTGTAAAGTGCACTTCAAAACTGTAGATCCAGAAGGCCACAGAAGATACATAAGCCTGTACTAATCTGCTATATTTGTAATGCAGTCCCTGGAGTATTGCCTTAGTGTTATCCTTCCCTTGTAATGTTAGGCTGCTCCTCCCCAAATGCAGAGCAAGAGCAGAAGAGCGAGCCCAGGTGCTGCCCTGGAGGAGCCAGCCCTGTGGGGAGTTCAGGGGCAGGATCAGCTACTGAAGGTGGGATGGCAGAGGAGGAGATCCTGTGCAGAACTCTGAGAGCTGAGCTATACCTGTTGCTGTGGCACACAGGAAGCTGGAGGGGCAAAGCAAAGCGGCTTTGGTGACTGTGGGCTGAAGACACAGTGGTCAGAGACTGTCTGGATGTTCATCTTAACACTCTTATTCCCACTTCTTCATGTAAAATGAGTAAGAGGCTGACTTGTGTCTGTACAAGGAAGAGGGACCGTAAGCCAGGAAAGAAGAAATATTTCTAAATCACACTCTGGGAAAGGAAAAGATGGGAAACAGCGCCCACACCCCCATCCTGGGAAGTGCTCCCTGCCCTCAGCCCACAAACACAGAAGGCGGCCGGGGCAGGAGGGGTCCTGGGGCACATGGGGCTTGCAGAGCCCTCACTCTCAGCCACCTGTTTAGAAGGACATCAGATGTGCCTGTCAGAGACTAATTTAAGTGATGTTACAGGACAAGCCGGCAAAAAAATTACCCTGCTTTTAATATAAAGTATCCTTTCGTGGTTAGCTTGGCAAATGTTTCCTAATAACAGGGATAGGGAGACTGTAGAATAAGTTTGTTCATTTGATTGAAAGAACACACCATCGAAATTTGTATTTGTAGCACTTCAATACAGTTGTCTAACACTTCCTAGTGCAGAACACCTGAGCTAATGTCCTTTGCTTCTCTATTAGACATTAATGGATATAGTCAGATGCCATGTATTTTTAAAAAGTGCTTCAAACAAGAAGCAAACACTTGCAAGTACTTCATACACGTGCCTGTTGCAAAAGGTAGTTCACAGTAAATGTAGATTCCCCTTTGATTTGTTTTTTGTTCTTTATTTTATTGCAGGAAGCAAGAGAGACTCTAAACAGCCACGGAGTTCCAAGCTCCACAGTGACACTGACCAGAGTGATATGCCAGAGCCTTGCCTGTTGCCAACAGAAAGTGAAATGTCCTCCAGCATGACACTAAAAAGAGCCACTACTCGGTCTCCAAGCCACATGTCCTCCAGTGTGACATCAGACAGAGGCGATACAGAATCTTCAATGGACACATCCTCCAGTTTGATGCTGAAGACAACCCGTTCTGTGCCTTCAAGCCACATTTCCTCCAGTGTGACATTACACAGAGGTGGTACAGGGTATTCAATGGACATATCCTCTGTCATGATGCAGAATGGAAACTGTCCTCTGTCTCCAAGCAACATATCCCCCAGTGTGTTACCACACAGAACCAGTATCAGTACCGGGTCTTTAATGGGCAGATCCTTTGGTGTGATGATGGACAGAAGCAGTGCTGGGTCTTCAAGGGATGCATTAGTAGATGCATTAATGGACGCATTCGTCAATGCGATAGAGAACAGATTTGGTGGTGGGTCTTCAATGGACACCTTCTCCAGTGTGACATCAACCAGAACGTCTACATCTTCACTCACACCCACCAACTGGATACCAAACACAGATGATTCTCTGCATTTGGTCAACTCATGGAGCCATAGAATCAGCTGGGTTGGAAGAGACCTCTGAGATCATCAAGTCCAACTCTTGACCTAACACCACTGGGGCAAACACGGTCCATAATCCCCCTAATCCATTTATCAAAGTGTCTTCATCTTCCTGGGATTTTTGCCCCACTAGTTCTGTTGCAATGCTTCTTGTCCAAAAGCTTTGGTCCTTTTCAGAAAACTCAAAAAGACTTGCTGAAGTTCCTCTTTTCTACAGACATGGGCATTTTTAGTTGTTGTAAAAGATGAGGAGCATAAACCATTTCCCAAGAAACTCCAATCCCCCTAAAAAATGTTGATCCCAGTAGGATTTAGGCCTGTGTGTTGTTCTGAAGACCTCTGAAGAAGTACAGGTTTTCAGCACCAAGAAAAAGGCAGGGGCACAAATGACAGAGCTCTGACAGACTCCGCTCTGGGTTGGAAGGTTGAAAAGTTGTATTTGTTACAATTAATTTTAATTCAATTTAATGATATTAAATTTTTGTTGTATTAATTTAGAAGGCATTAAATTTCAATTTTATTAAGCAATAGTATTACATTTAAAATTGTAAGCAACACAACCAGGCCTGTATTTTCTGCTCTGAGAACATTCTGCATCCAAACTCTATAAAATCCTGCTGTTTTTTCCAAGCAGCACTGAACACACAGATCCCCCCATCCTCAGCAAGGAAGAATCCAGCCTCATGCCATGTTCTGTCCAGGTCAGTGCTTTAGCTACAGACACTCCCCTATTTCCACAGGAGAAAAGTGGCATCCAGCACCTTATGGATGTGGCAACTACAAGTGCAAGACACACAATACTAGGAAAAGAGGGGAAAAAAACCAAAAAGAGGCCAGGTGTTGCCTCAGGGTTAAAGAAGGTAAAGCCCTTCACCCAGCTCAGTGCCCTAAGGATTAGTTTTGTCTCCATTCAATAAGAATTGTTTTTTGACCAATGCACAAACACTCCATGGAATAGAAGAGCTGCACCCGCTGTCTCCAGTGCAACTGCAGTTTTAAAACAAAAGTATAGAGAGAAAGGAAAAATCCACTCCCAGCCCTAAGATCTAATGAAAAATCCAGGACGACAAAGCTATTGAGCCACTTAATTCCCATTATCTTTTTATCACAGGCAGGTGTCTCAGCCTACACGCTTTTAGCTGCTAGAGACCATCCTCCCAGGATCTCACAAAAGAGTTTGGAGAACTAAGGAAGAACTGGCAAAAGCTTCAATAGTCCTTCATTCTGAACAGAATAAGTAGGAAAAAAAAATCTTTTTGTGAAACTCTGAGCTCCTTAAACATGGAGGAAAGGGAAATTAAGAGCTATTGCCCTTTGGAGATGCCATTATTTAGCCCTGGAGTTGGTTTGATCAGGTGAAGCTTTAGGACACACAGTGACAATCACCCATCTTTGATGGACAGATGTGCACTACAGCAGAAAGACACTCTGCACAGACCATCGAGTCACAACATGCATTTTGGAAAATCATGAGGATCTTAAACAAATGTTCTTTGTTTGAGGAAAGCATCCTTGCAATGCTGCAACAGTCAATCCAGATGAATAATTATGACTAAATCTGAGTTCACAAAGGATATTCTTTCCAGAAAAAAAAAAAAAAGACTAAAAAAGCACACGTGTTGGAGCTGAGTGTGCCTCTAAGAGCAGATCTCTCTGAATCCCCCTTTTTGAGGAGTCTCTGTGTGCATTACAGCAACCCAGAGGGACCAGCTTCTTCCACGGGTGTTTGTGTTCCCAGTGATATGGTCTGACCACACTGTTGGGGAGTGGCAAAACAAGAAAATCTTTCCAGAAGTTCATTTAATAATTAAAAATAAAAAATTAACATTTAGGTTCGAGTTGAAGGAAGCATTGTACTTTTAACACCACCTCTTTCACACCATCCAGTGCATGGAGACAGATGGCAACTGCTCCATCTGCCAGGACACTTGGAAGGATTTGGCTTCTGCTCTGCCTTGTCAGAATCCAACTGTGCTGGGGCCTTACATGACCTGCCAAAATTCATACCAACACAGCCAAGTGCATGGTCCAGCATGGGCAACAGCATGACCAGAGGGGTCAATGACATCACGCTGCTGAATTCAAAGTGACCGTGTAATTCATTTTATCATTGCAGTTCCAGGAATAAACAGTTCTTGGAGAAAAATTTCAAAACAAAAGGCCAATGAGAGAGAGAAGACAATTCTAACCCCATTTTCCTGAGCGCGGGTTTACGTGCTGGTGTCTTTCTCAGAGCTGAAAAGAAAGAAATTAAAAAAACCAAAAAAACACAAAAAAGAGGGGAAGGGAAGGGAAGGAAAAGCCAGGGGGGAAAGGAGTTGAATGCGGTATTGGCCACTTGATACTTTTCTACAGAGCTCTGTGGGATTCTCAGTTTTGCTGCTTTAGCGGGGTAGACATGGTCTCTACTGCAATTCTGCAGCCTTGCTGGCATTGTGGCACCCTTCTTCCCTTCTGGATGATGGGGCAGTTGTGTGTCTGCTGCTCAGTCTGTGCACTTCTTCTCCCCTCTCCTCCCTGCTAGGAAACATGAACACTGCTTTCAGTCTGTGCAGGTTTTTCTCGCTGGACAAGACCTGCTGCCTCTCATGCCCTGCTGCTCATCCCACCAAATGACCTCTGCTTGTCTATTGGGGTTCCAGCTCTCACCCCAAGTCCTGCTCTGTGGTCCAGGCCGCCTCACTGGCCACTGCTCTGCCCTGCCCCCTGTCATCACTCATGGCAAACCTGTGACATCTCCTGTGCCTGAGCCTAGGTGCTTTCCTCTCAAGACTGGTTTCTGATAAGGGAATACTCACTGGCACCTTGAGGGATCCTGCTGAAGCCCTTTAGCTAAGCCAGTCCTCAGGGACCTGATTCACATGCTGCTGGAGCTGGGATTTTGATGCACCAAAGTGCTGCTGGAGCCTGGCTGGATGCGCTCAGCAGGAGCTGTTCAGGCATAGCCCCAGTGCCAGCTCATCTGCAGAGGTGCCAGACCAGGTGGAGCGTTTCAGGAAGCAAAGTGCTGACCCCTCAGAGCTGCTCAGACCGTAACTACAAAACTAAGGAAAGGGCTAAAAATGCACCTTGTGAAACCCAAAATAAAATCAGCTGGCTGGGACACTGGAGAAGGAAGGGACTAAAGTAAAAGATTGGATATGAGAGATACTTACGTCTCTCACAGATGTACTTTCATCCTGCATGAGATATAAATCCCAAGACTGAAAGACATGAACTATTTTCTAACAAAAGCATTACACTATGTGCTTACACCTGAAAAAATTGCTCCTTGAGATTCAGCAGTGGTCAGTGATGTCTAATCTACCTTTTTGCAGCTGAAAAGGTGACTGCTGAGACCAAATCAAATTACATCTTTCCCCTCCTGTACTGGCCCCTGTGGCAGTAAGGACAGCAGCCTGGTAGGCAGGCAAGGCATGTTTTAGCAAGGCAAACAGCATCTTTCCCCACATGCACCAGGGAGATTGAAGTCAGAGTCAAATGTCCCTGAGACCCACAGCTGCAACCAAGGTCTAATCCCCACAACAGGCAAGCCTGTTGACTAAGAGTGGCAGGACAGAATAAGGGGGTTTCCCCATCCTAGACACACGTGTCCACTTTGTACCTTGCACTGGACTAAGCAGGTCCCTCCATGAGCTTAATTTACCTGCAAAACAGCAATATTTGGAAATTTCTGCCACCTCTATCTGGTGAGGCTCCCCTCCAAAGGACCAACCTGTGCCCCATGCTGTGGATCTGGGCATACTGAGCTCACCTTGGGTCAGTCTCATCCTGCTCACCACACACAGCAGCATCAGTCTGTGTGTGTGAACTGGTGCTGGATGCTCTTCCCATCCCAAACTTTAGCTTAAGTGATGTTAAAAACATGGTGGAGGCAGCAGCAGTTCCTGGCTTTGGGCATGAATGTATTGGAGCAGGGAATTTTCAGTTCCTTGGGGGAGGTATTTCCTTATTGCTTTGAGTTAATTTGTGTTTTGTGAAGAGGATTGGTGCTCTGTTCTGGGACCCTTCCATTGCCAAGTCCCAGAGTTTCTGGCCAGCATTCAACTAGACTAGGATTAAGTGGGTGCTTTTGCTCCCAGCATCAGAACTTGAGGCTAAAGCCTCTCCAGCATTTTCTGCTTGGTGTAATGACCCTGAGATGTCTGATCTCTCTGTCCCAGTTCTCCTCTTGTCTCTTATTTCGTGGTGTGCTTTTTTTGTCTCAGGAGTTGATGGATGGAGCGTAAACTGCTGAACACTTCAACATGCAACTTCCTAGGATCAGCCTTAATTTGTCCGATTTAAAATTTCCTTGGTTTCATGAGGATTTCTCTTCCCACCAGCCAGCTGCTTCTGAACAAAAGAAATCATCGTCGTACCTGCAGAGTTAAGAGTGGTCTCTGGAAGAAGATGTAATTTTCCAGCATGCTTTCTTTTCCAAGGGTGTACTCAGTGTGATAGTCAGGACATGTGATTGCTGAGCTCCAGAGTAAAGGTGAGCTGCCACATACACAGAAATCCTGACTTTCAAATTCTCAATAACTGAGCCTTGCTACAGAAACCAAATCTCATATCATTTATACCCAAGAGTGGTTGTTCCTTTACGCTTTGTTTTGTTCCTCCTTGTTTGTACTTGTGCTTAATGGCAGAATATTTTACCTCATTCCATATATAGAAAACTTCCACGAATTTCTAGTTCTTCTGACTTACAAACCAGTTTTTTTGATATACAAAGATGAAATTTTGAGAAGATAATCTAACAGTGATTGAAGATACAACCTATTGAGGGAGAACAGGTTACAGGGCAGAGATAAGAAGTCATTAGTACTTTCCTCATACCTGCCCTATTAGTCAGTAAAATCAAAGTTTTAGTCCAAAGAAGTAGGTTAACACAAGTAGGGGTGTAATTTTTTGCACTTCTAAAACCCTGCTCAGGATGAGAACACTTCATATGTAAAAGATACAGACAGGATTTCCTTCATGTCTCATTAGCCAAGCAAAGTGTTTCCCTCTGTCATACAAATGGGATTTCATTTAATGACTATTGGAAGCCTTCGAAAGTTTGGTCCCAGCTGATGAGCTGCCGACCGAGGACCTTCTGTACACCACAGCACACCAGGTTGAAGGTGAAGGCACAAAAGGTGTTTATTCAACTGGTGCAGGGGTTTTTATAGGGTCTCGAGGGAAGGTTGTGGAACTTGGACATGACTGGAAAGGGAAAGGGGCAGAGTGTGTAACTGGACAACAGAACAACCAGTCAGAGGCAACTCGCCAAAGGCAGGAAAGTGGGCCAATAGGGAAGCAGGATGCAGGGTAAAGGCAGGAAAGCTGTGAAGGGGAGAATACAGCGTGGAGGGGAACCAGGGATAAAACAACAAGGGATCCGCCATGTTGGGGATCAACCTGAGGGGTGTACGTGGGGAAGTAACCATAGGGAAAACTATAAAAGAGGGGCGTTGCAGCTTTCTACGAACAATCATATACTGGTGAAATAGTCCTAGAGATCAAGAAATGTCCAGAGTCCAGTTTTTTCCTTCAACTTTTGCCATAAACGTTTGCAGCTCCACAGTCTGTTTTGTCCTCTGTCTGTCTTCATAAGTCCATTTCTGAAAATTCCTCTTCCATATCTCATAGCAACAACCAAAGAGTTGCAAATACATATGGACTTTGTGTATTGATTTATAGGTAATTCACTTGGACACTCTTGCACAGTAAGGTTAAAAAAAAATATGCAAGCACTATATCTGTTTTACTATAATGTGAAGGGAGCTCCCTTAGGAATGGGGCAACAGAGCCCATGGCAAAGGGAAAAAGTTTTCAGCTGGCAGGAGACTTGTTTGCCATAGAGAAATATGGAAGGATGGAATAAATCATGGCATTTATAGACATAAGGAAGTCAGGAGGAATTCTTCATGCAGATAATGATGAGGAGGCAGCCATCCTCATTGCAAAGTCATGCTTTAATTAGAAATGAAACATGGTCTCAATGAGCTGAAGTAAAAGATGCAGTGTTAGAGAGTGATTCTTTCCAGTGGTCACAAGGCGATATGAAAATTAAAAACAGCTTTTCTGTGTTTTACAGGAATATTGTTTTTTTTCTTCTGTTAGACTGATGGCAATACCGAGACTGCTCTTGAACTTGTGTGCTGTAATTGTTACACCAACAGATAGGATGATTTGGTAAATAGAAAGAATAAGAGATTTTCATGCTGGTAGTACCTTACCATTGACTATTTGAAGCTTTTATCAAGAAGTGGTAATCAGCATTTATTTGCCTGATACGTTCTTACCCCAAAGTGTTGATTTTATCAGAATTGCCTCCGCAGTAAAGGATGTAATTTTCTGCTGGTAAAATGAAGGGTGTTCTCAATAGTGGTAATTGTCCAATTATTTGGGCACAATGTTTGTGTTTTAACAAGCTCAGTGAGATTCAAGGCAGCCTGAGTGCCCTGCATGGTGTGTCAGCATGCTTAATAGGAAGGCACCTGTCAGTGTTTTAATTACATATGGTCTTCTTGCTAACCAGGAAAATAAGACTTGAGCATGTTTTTTTCTTGCTGACTGTGAAAAACACAACACATTTTCTCACACCAGAACACAAAACAAACATTATTCAATTCCCTTTCCACTTCAAAACCGATGTTATTTATTAGTACCTAGGAGAGCACAAAATGATGCCTGGTTAAAAGAGCTCTGTGTTATTCAGTGGGAACAGCTGTCACCAAAAACATCACGTCTAGGTGCAATGTTAAATCTGGTACCAGTGATACAGATGTCTGTCCACGAATACAGACTCTGCGGATGGAGACACTGACCCTTGGGAAGGCTGGGACTTCCCCAGCACAGGAGGAAGACCTTGTTGAAAGTGTGGTCACTCCCACTGGGTGAGATGATGGCGAGTTCAGCAGCAGGAGGATGAGGAAGGAACGGGGACGAGGGCATGAGGCAATACTTCACACCAGTAACACCAGGAAAGTCTTCACCAAACCTGATCTGTGAGCACTGCGGTGTGTGATGTCCACTTGCACACACAAAACATTCCTGTATTTACCCGCTCATTCATGGACACTTTCCAGCCTGCCTTTCTCCATTTCCACACAGTTTTTTTGTTTGTTTGGGGGGGGGTTGTTTTGTTTTGAGGGTTTTTTTGCATTGTTACATGGAACAGCAAGTAAAGAGCCTAAGGGTTTTCAGCTGAACTAGATAAAAATGAACAGCTGTCCAAAATCCATGCTGTCACCCGCTCCCATGCTTCTGTGAAAATGTTCCACCTGCATTAGTTTATGCTTAAGAAACAATACCCTGCACCCGATAATTGTACCAGATGAGCTTTGTCACTGGAAAGAGTGGCTGAGTCCTAGCATAGAAGTGAAATACAGATAACACAGGGTGTTTTGAACCAGCAGGAATTCAGATGGCTAAAACCCCCTGAGCAGAGCAACAAGTGTTGCCTGACAGGATTGCTGACATTCTTATTTTGAAGCAATTCAAACCAAAAAACCACTAGAGGGCATGGTTGCAAGAGAGCAAAACCAACCAGACTTGGACTGCAGTGGAACACTTGACACACTAATAAAATTTCTCTCTGATAAATTAATGTAAATCAGGCTTGGAAGGAACACTCTCATTTCAAAGTTGGCTGAAGGACTGGAACAGAATGATAGGTGACGATATTGCAAACTGGGGAGTGTTTGTATGATACGATGGCACAGGGGAAGGCATCAGGAGTTGTTCTATTTAACATCCTCATTAATGATTCAGAAGAAGAAACAAGCTGAGTATAATGAGATTTGATACTTGGGAGGATGAGTTAGCACTGGTGAGAACTGCAAAGCAACAAACACCAGAATCATGATCAGAGAACAACAAAAGGCTCAAAACAGAGGTGGAAAACAAAATTTAATAAAAAGAAACCTGAGGAAATTGCAGACAGAGGAAACATCAATTTAGCAAGAGAAAACCTAGGAAGCAGTAACATGGGAGGAAATTTCAGCTTCAAGAGAGTGGATATCATGTGCCAAGCTGTGCTGAGAAGGTGTTTCAGGCCAAGCAGGGCACCCTGCCACCTCTGGGTCTTGGCACCACACTGGAGAGCACCACTGTGCTCAGCTGGTGTGTCCTGCACATCTCTGCTGCTGCCAGAATTCAGAAAAGAGCAATAAAACTGGCGGGGAAGGACCTGGGTGACTCAATCCAGTAAGTGCTGGAGCTCTGCTGCAGTAGCACAGCTTGGCAAAGACACAGCTTGGAAGAGGTGGCGGGGAGGGACATCCATCACCTGCATTGGAGGGGGTGTTGGAAAGCAAAAGGCAGCTGAGAGCACTGGAACCATAGCTTTGCCTCTTGAACAGGAAGATGGGCCCCGTTCTAAAATGTCTGAGCCAGAATGTGTATAGAAATTTTCACATTTCAGAATATAGGAGCAATCTGAGTAAATTCTGATGAAGGAGAAAACTTCCAAAATTGTCTGTATGCAGGCAGATGATAATGATGCAACATAGATACCTGCTTGAAAGAATCACAAATAAGGAAGGCTTCTGATATCTCTGAGCTCAGAAAGGCAGAGAAATAGCATGAAAAAGTATTTCTAAGCAGTTGAAGGTGGGTACAGGCTCTTACAATGTAGCTCAAGCAACACAAGAAACATGGCAAATACCTTCAGAAGCTTGGAAGCATATTGCAGCCCCCCACCACATCAGATGGGCATCTTTCCTTTAGTCAGAACATGCTGAATCCCCTGGAAAACCCACAAAGGAAGAAGTCTCTGCAACACTGATGCTTTCTTGCCACCATCTCTTGCAGGGTTAGACCACACCTGTTGCAGATGATGACATCCCTCTCATCCACGTTGTTACAGGCACATGGCTAGCACAGCAGCCGGGCTTTAACCAGCGGTAAAAGGAAGAGCATTAGGGATCCAAAACCTCATGGGCACTCTGCTGGCTCATGATCTGAGCTGCAGTAGGAACTGAATAGTCTTTCCCCATTTTATTAGCACTACTCCATTGTTAAAAACTTAAAAAAAATCCATGACAAATTCAATAACTTCGTTCTGATAACACTGCCAGATAATTCAGATTGTATCATAAATTTATTTCCAGCATGCCCACTTCTGGTTCCCTGGTCTTGTATTTTAGCAGGGCCTCAGCAATACAGCAACATGAAGGTAATGTGGCTTCAGGCACCTCGTGTGTCCACACATTTGCAACTAGAGTTTTAAAATTCTTAAAAAGTCAGAAAAGGTAACAAAAAGATCGCTAGGCCTTTTTGTTTTGTTTTGTTTTTATTTTTTGTTTTGTTTTTGTTTATCTCAATGCACATACATAGAATAGAAACTGAAGGCCATAAGGAGTAATCTGTTCAAGCTCACAGGAAAATTTAGGCAGTAAAAAGCACATAATATGGTCACAGATGAATCCTCTGGTGCTATGGGTTATTTGTAGTGTTGGGATAGACCCTGGCTGTCCCGAGGCTCAGCTCCCACCAGGACCAGCTGGGAAGCTCTTGAGTGACATTGGAGTGGAGCCTGACCTTCCCCTGGGCTGGGCTGGGCTGGGCTGAGCAGGCAGAAGCCCAGGTAGCTCAGGTGAGCTGTTGCCTTCTAGCGACTGTCACAGGGAGACTCCCAGGTCTTCTCCAGCTTTGCCACGGGGTCTGGAACTCTGCGTAAACCAGGTCCTCGTGGTCACCCCACTGTGGACAAAACTACTGCTCTGGTCAGCTCTGGGGAAGAGAACACCATGCTTCCATCTTCTTTTTCACCAGTTTGCTCTCTCTGCAGGACACCCTGGAATCCCTTTAACCACAGTAGGTGTGGCACAGTATTGGTAAGACGGTCATGAGAAGAATGTAGCTGTTCCCACACGTCCTTCTATGGACAATCTCTGGATGGAAATAAGGGACTCGAGCAGACCGGCCAGTAGAGGGACCTATCTGCCCAAAACTGCAAGCCCTGTCCTTGCAAAGGAGCAGCAAAGGCAGTGAGAATTATTCTGTGTCTGGTCAGCAGTGACATGTGGATTTCTCTGCCTGTCCTGAGCAGAAGGCAGAGCTGTGTGGAGGAAGTTGCTGAGAAGTATCCAGGGAGCAGGAGCTTTGGAAGCTGGCAGCTCCAAGCAAGGCTTGTAGCCTTTCTGTCAAAAGCAGAAGAAAGCAAGTCATTCACAGAAACACAGAATCACAGAATGTGTCAGGTTGGAAGGGACCACAGTGGATCATCTTGTCCAACCTACCTGCTTCAGTAGGGTCATCCCAGAGCACATCAAACAGGATTGCATGGAGCTGGTTCTTGAATATCTCCAGTGAGGGAGACTCCACAGCCTTTCTGGGCAACCTGTTCAGTGCTCCTTCACCCTCACAGTAAAGAAGCTCTTCCTCATGTTCAGGTGGAGCTTCCTGTGCATCAGTTTCTGCCTGTCCCTCCTGTCCCACTGCTGGGCACCCCCGAGCAGGGCCTCGTCCATCCTCTGACACCTCCCTTTAGATACTTTTGTACGCTAATTAGACCCTCTCTCAGTCATCTTTTCTTGAAGCTGAATAGGCCCAGCTCCCTCAGCCCTTCCTCCTAATAGAGGTGCTTCAGTCCATTAATTATCTTTGTTTCCCTTTTCTGGGTCTGCTCCAGGAGGTCAGTGTCCAGATGTGCCTCGCCAGGTCTGAGTAGAGGGGCAGGATCACCTCCCTGACCTTCTGGCAGTTCTCTTCTTAATTCACCCCAGGATACCACTGGCCTTCTTGGCCCCCAGGGCACACTGCTGGTTCAGGGACAGCTTGTTGTCCACCAGGACATCCAGGTCATTTTCCACATTGCTGCTTTCCAGCAGACCAGTCCCCAGCCTGTACTGGTGTACAGGGTTATTTCTCACCGTGTGCAGGACCCTGCATTTGCTCTTGTTGAATTTCAGAAAGTTCCTGACATCCTTGGCCAGATTTAATTCCATATGTGCTTTGGCCTTCTTCATCTCATTTCTACTTGTTCTGACAACCTCTTTATATTCATTCCAATTGACCTGGCTATGTTTCCATCTTCTGTGTATTTCCTGCTTATGCTTGAGTAATGGCAAGAGATCCCTGTTCACCCATGCAGGTCTCTTTGCAAATGCAAATGCACCCCTCCAAGCTTCCATGGGCACTCCAGATGGGTTGGCACATCCTTTCTGGTGTGTGCAGAGGAAACAACTTTTGTCTGAGTGGACACCACACCTGATCTCTCTCAGTGAGGGCCAAAACCACCAGCTGAGCTCAGGGCTGGAGCTGCAGCACTTCATCACCCTTCTGGCTCACCCTGCCCAAGGATGATTCTTACTCTCCAGAAAACAAAAATGCTTTCTTTGCATGTGGAGGATCATGAGAAGAGGACCAAACATGAATGCCATAATTACAGGTGTGGTCTTTGCCACTCCAAATTGTAAGAATAGCTGTTGGGTATCTGGATGGAGGCGAGGAGTGGTGACTGCTGTGATTACTGCTGAACTAGCTGGATCTACATGCCCAGAGAAATCTCTGACAAACACCCCTTTGTTTTCTGACATCCATACCCTGCCTTCACCCTTCTTCTTGCTTCATTCTGCTCTGAGAAAGGACTGTCCCACACATCCTGTCTGCCAGCTGTCTCATACAGCACAGCTTCATGTTGCTCAGGCTGTATTTACCAGGATAAACCCAGAGTATTATCAAGCAGAGAAAAGCACTGCTGTGGATTCATGTATTACCTGAAGCTAAAAACGTCATAAATAACATTTTAATCTGGCTGAGGGGCTTCCAAGAAACCTATTTGTCAGCAGTAGTACTTAGGGTGTGCCAAGAATAACCCTGAATTGGAAGGCTTTTGAGCAGGAGCCACATAGATGGCACAGCAAGCTACTAAAACAAGATGTATCTGAAGATGACACAGCCTTCCCTTCACCAGGGCAAACAAAGGGTGATCTTGCCCCTCCTGTGTTAATTTTCAGCTTAGCTGAAGTGCTAGTGTGCATTCAAAATCAGTATTTTCAAATATATTAAGGGCAAAAGGTAATGTACAAATAACATTGGCTCATTTCAGGATGTGCATGGTCACCTCACAAACAGGGACAGAAGTGTTTAATACATTCTTTACCTCTGTTTTCAACATGATGATGGACCAAGGAGGTCTCAGTGCCCTGAGCTGGAGGACCATGGCTGTGAGACTGATAAACTCACAGTCAATCCTGAAACTAAAAGGGATCTGCTGCTTCAGCTGGATCCCTACAAATCTGTGGGGGCTGGTGGGATTTATCCCAGAATCCTCAAAGAGCTGCTGAAGTCATTGCAAAACCTCCCTCAATGATTTTTGAGTGGTCTTGGGAATCTAGGGAGGCCCCAGCAGACTGGAAGCTGGCAAATGTCCCTATTTTTTAAGAAGGGCAGGAAGGAGGACCCTAGAAACTACAGGCCTATCAGTGTCACTTCAGGTAAAATCAGGGAAAATATTATTCTAGGAGGTATTGAAAAACACCTGGAGGACACACTGGTTACAGCCAGCATGGCTTCATGAGGGGAAGGTCCTCATTGTCAAACCTAATTTTTTTCTACAACAGGGTAACCCACATAGCTAATCTATGAAAGCCAGTTGATGTGATGTTTTTGGATTCCAGCAAAGCTTTCAACACTGACTCTCCCAGGATCCTTCTGGACAAGCTNTTTAATACATTCTTTACCTCTGTTTTCAACATGATGATGGACCAAGGAGGTCTCAGTGCCCTGAGCTGGAGGACCATGGCTGTGAGACTGATAAACTCACAGTCAATCCTGAAACTAAAAGGGATCTGCTGCTTCAGCTGGATCCCTACAAATCTGTGGGGGCTGGTGGGATTTATCCCAGAATCCTCAAAGAGCTGCTGAAGTCATTGCAAAACCTCCCTCAATGATTTTTGAGTGGTCTTGGGAATCTAGGGAGGCCCCAGCAGACTGGAAGCTGGCAAATGTCCCTATTTTTTAAGAAGGGCAGGAAGGAGGACCCTAGAAACTACAGGCCTATCAGTGTCACTTCAGGTAAAATCAGGGAAAATATTATTCTAGGAGGTATTGAAAAACACCTGGAGGACACACTGGTTACAGCCAGCATGGCTTCATGAGGGGAAGGTCCTCATTGTCAAACCTAATTTTTTTCTACAACAGGGTAACCCACATAGCTAATCTATGAAAGCCAGTTGATGTGATGTTTTTGGATTCCAGCAAAGCTTTCAACACTGACTCTCCCAGGATCCTTCTGGACAAGCTGTCCAGCCCACAGCTGGATAATCACATCATATGGGAGGCGAGCAATTGGCTCACGAGTCGAGCACAGAGGGTGACAGTGACTGGGGTGACATCAGACTGGTGACCTGTCACTACTGGGGTTCCACAGGGCTCTATCTTAGGCCCTGTGCTCCTCAATATCTTCATCAATGACTTGGATGAAGGACTGGAAGGAATACTAAGGAATGCTGGGAGAAGCTGTTGACCTTGACAGCTCAGAGGGCTGGGCAATCACCAACCACATGAAGTTCGAGAAGGAAAGTGCCGAATTCTGCCCCTGGGATGGGGCAGCCCTGGATGAATGGACAGAATGGGGAATGAGATGCTGGACAGCAGTGCCAGGAAAGGGATCTGGGGGTGATATGAGTCAACAGTGCCCTTCCAACTCAGCATATTCTATGATTCTATGATCTTTCCCCTGGACATCCGTGGGCTGGAAAAATGGTTGAAAACCAGGACAGTTGCTGGAAGAAGGGGCTGTGGCACTCTGCTCTCTAGTTGTTGTCTACAAACAAATGTGAAGCATTGTCACTGAGGGAAAGCCATTGCTACATGAAAGAGGAGTTAGTGATGCTTACCTTTGGTAAGGTTTACATTGATTTATATAGAGATACATCCATGCTTCTAGATGCATATTACCAGCAATTCTAGAGCAGAATGACCACTAGCTTCAGGCTGGGCAGTGTTTCACATCTCACAGCTCCTGACTGATTTACAGCTTTCTAGTTCTGAGGATGGTGTGTTTGTTTGTTTGTTTGATTATTTGGGTTTTTGCGTTTGGTTTCTTTCAGATTGGTTACAGTCTGGAGTGCTTTGGTACCTACAAGGGAACCGGTGCATTCCCACATGATACAGGACCTGCAAAGCTAACAAAGTCTGTGTAAATCATAGTGATGGTAATGAGAATTAAATGCATGAGATGCTGTGTTTTGTCATTAACTTCACTGCACCAAAAACGCACTGGGACCCAAAACACAATGTATCCACTTAAATGTAAATGAGGTAAGAAACATCTGGACTGCTAGAATGTCTGGGTGAAAATGTATACCAGGAAAACAAATGCTTTTCTAATATAATTTATTCTATTTGGAGAATCATTATGAGCTACACTGACAGCATCGATGTTTCATTGACAATAAGAGCACCAGGACAAGCCACACCAGAAATCACTGCCCAGCAGCCATGAAATCTTAGCTGATTGTAAGTAGGGTGGAGATCAGCAAGGAGAAATGACTTTTTATTTTGGCAGAAGACTTTAGGCTGGGCAGGGTGAAATACCACCCTGCTTTTGTCAACACTGCAAAAATTACTCAGTATTTCACAGGTTATTCCAGCTTTCCCCGATTAGGGAAAAAGACTTTGTTTTGCTAAGTTCTTGTGCATCATGTGGTCACTTCATGTGGGTAGTCTTTAATGGAAAAACACCTTCAACCATTCACTGAGTGTTGAGGGCAAAGAGGTTGCCTCCATGAAGCAAAAATCTTGTTCTTTTGAAATGTCTAAATCCTTCCAGCTTGTTAGCTCTTTTTCTTTCGTTGTTTCAGAGTGACAGCAGTACTGACTGATGAAAACGAAGAGCCTGAGCAGATCAGCTCCACTCCCGTGACTCAGGAAAGGAGGAGATGATCAGGCCCTGCATGGGGGCAGGGTGATCTAGACACCAGGTGCAATGCTATGTGCAATGTAGTAAATAAAATCCCTTCCTCCTCCACTGTTACTCCCCCACACACACACTAATTGTATGACTCTGCACTCTGCAGATGCAAACAGAAGACACCTGGAGGCTGAGCCTCAGCTCTGAGCTGACAGAAGGTGATGACACTCAGTTTGGTGCATAATCCCCTAGTCATGCTTGGCAATCCACTTATTTTGTTACAGAGAGGTGCAATATGGGCTGGGTTTTAAAAAAATCCAAAGGTATTTAGGTCCTCAGATGCCACTGAAAGGTGAAGGATGTGGGGCCCCTCCTTCCCTCTGTTTCCTTTGAAAGTTTAAGCAAAGGCAGACTCTTCCATCAACCCACCTTAGCAAGAATGTGTGGTGTTCATGCTTCTGATAGGTGTGTGCAGGGTTTTTGAACAGTGCAACAAGCTGAGATGGCATAATTGACATTAGCTTTCCTGAGAGAAGTAAACTCTGAGCATCTCTAAAGGCAAGTACATGTTGATGACTGTTCCTATAAATGGATAATGGTTTAGACTCCCTGTTAGTATAAAATTACAGGGGTGAAGTCAAGGAACGGAGCTCATTAACACAAACTGCAGAGCTGATGAACCTCAAATAGCTGGAAATGCAGGGGTTTGGATTTTATAATTAGAATTCTCACAAGAAAGAAAGACATGAGAAATCAGGAAAGCAATTAATTCTGTCACAAAGCAAACCATATCTGACTCATCAGTATGAGCAGCAGAAAGATCTCTAGAATTTGTCCTTTTAAGCCAGGATACTGTAACTGAGAACTGCTTGACTAAAGAGAATAGAAAAGCATAAAATGCAATCTTTCTTGCCTGGATCTGTTTGTAATCTATCATCTCTCTTTTCTCCTTTCCTCTACAATGGAATCACACCCAACTCACATTCTTTTTAGCTATTTTCATTTCTCAGGTACATGAGAGCATTGAGGAGTTAGTCAAAATTTGTGACAAAGCACCTGATTTCATACTGTTCTTCAATCCTGATGCATCTGTACAGCCCCATAACAAGTAACTGAATTAATTATTATAGTATACCAAGGTCTAGCTTCTTATAAATGGAGACCATTCCATGAACTTCATAAGAAGAGTAAGGTCACACAGGCTGGAAATGTCTGAACATCTGACACATTTAGTAAAAACAAGTGTGGATGTGAGGTCTCCAAATGTACGAGGCTGGCCTGTGGCTCTGCAGATGTTGTTTCCCCAACAAAAGAAGGTTTTGCACGCGGTCCCCAGAGGGAAGGTGATTCACCACACCAGGTTGAGACCACCGAATACACTGCAGTGTAAGCAACTCCTGGAACTCAGTGGTACACTGTATGGAAATCCAGGCATGACTCACGCACTTAATATAGAATTGCAAGCAGATATTTGCAATAACTGAGCAGAACTCTGGCATCATATCCCCCTGTTCCGAGCAGAAGTACCATGCATGGGCAATCCTTTTGGTATCAGCCAACTGTTCAGTCAGGTACTTGGGATTTAAGCAAGCAAATAAGTTCAGACACAGGTTTAATGGTTTTATATCACCTGCAGCACATGCTTAAATGACCTGCTAAAGTGAAGAATGCCTTTTGTGTTCTGAGTTAATTTTTCTTCAGTGGGGGGAGTCACACACAGTCTTTGCAGAGAACAATCCTAGACAGGAGAGCCTTGTAAAATTCCTTTTAGCCACCACTGGACTGGAGAGCCCCATTGTCTGGACGGATGGGCAACAATTTCAGCCCAGCCTTGCAGAGAATGTGCTCAACACAGCTCAGCACTGGCCAGGCAGCGACAGAGGGGAAGAGATGAGGGCAACATTCACACTGCCTGACTTTAGACATGTGAATTCAGCACCTGGATTAGGGGTGTGATTCACAAATGAGCTGCTGTGCACACCATGGGACAGGCAGGCTCCTCCACAGCATGACTAAGAACAACCTCTGAATCCTCTGTGTGCTCTGGAGGAGGCCACAACTATTAAAGGAAATATAAATAAATATTCAGAGTACTATAATTACCTTTCCTTGAAGAGCTTCAAATTCGATGCTCAAAGTCATGAAGGAATCTTGCCTTTTGTGTTTTCAGTAGGGATTCAAGACCCTGCATTTACAAAGCCAGCATTACTTAGCTGTCTAAGCTGTCCAAAGCTCCCTACAGAGTTATGCTTATCTTTTGCATAATAATAGAGCTATTTTTCCTTTAATGCAACTGCAGAAACACAGATTTCTTCAGCAAAATGTACCCCAGCTGTTATAGTGATTATCAAATAAGCAAATATCCCTTCCTCCTCTGTCCCCGTCCAAAACAACCTGCACTATCAACAGTACTGTGATGCAAAATCCAAGCTAAAATTTAGCTTTAATGTCTGTTCTAGCAAATTAGTGCTGCAGCTTCTTCCTTCTTGGTGTATTGCTGTGTGTGTGTATATATATATATATATATATATATAATGTGTATATTTTATATATATAGCTTAGAGTTGCTGTATTCTATGTGGAGTCATGTAAAAATGTATGTATATTTTTTCTGTGTAAAAGCAAAAGCAATGAATTTCATTGGCTTCAGACAGCCTGATGCTTGAAACCCACTGCTTAGGCAGTGTTTTTAACACTTTCAGAAAAAAATTCATTCAGTTATGATGCACCACTCCTGAGGAGGGGTATTAGAAATACAGAGTAAAAGAGAAGAAACTGATAGCTGCAAGCTCTTCCTGAATCCTCAGTTTTTAGTATGTCCCTCGCAAACTGTGAATTTAGCATGAAGGCAGCTGAGCTCCCTGTTGGACTGTGGAACTGCACTTCGTTTTGCCCTCCCAGGGGTTTGTGATGCTCTGGTCTAATGGAGCTGGCATATGGCTCTCCTCTTTGTCCAGCCTTTATAGATCTGTTTCACGTGAGCACTTGGTGTATCAGCGTACCAAAGCTGCCCGCCCTTAGTTCCAAGTGCATTTCCTTATCAGAATATATGGCACTGCATTATGCTGCATGTTTATGATTTGAAACATGGGCTGATAACATGGCCATAGTCAAACAAAATGCTAAATGTAACAACAACCAATTCATTTGTTTTAGGGAAAAAATAACGACATAACAAAGAAAAAGATATATGCTTAGCTACATCTGATTGGAGGTAGTCAGATAGCTGAAATTATATAACCATTAAGCTATTATTTTCCAGATAACCACCCACTTTCACATATTATCTATTTATTTTTCTCTGGTATCTTAGTGGAACTTGGAACACATTAGACCTATTTTTTTCCACGAGGCATTTACTGCACTGCTGGAAACAAAATGTCTGGTTCTTTCTGGTTACATTATCCTCACAAACTGCAATAAGAGAAGTCATAGTTTTAATGAGTCCTTGTGTAATTAAATAGAATAATGTTTACAGAAATTATCTCTATTAGTTCCTAGTGGGGCTGGAGTTTGAATCTTTTCTGTGTGCAATTAGAAATATTAGCTAGCCACGTAATTGATTCAGAGCAATTTCTACAGTCTTCCCTTTCCAAAACACTGCTGTGAATGACACAGCTTCTTGCAGCAGTGGAACTGCACTTCTTGAAAGTTTTGATAAAACAAAGGATTTAGGTTGTGGAGATACTCTGCATAAAAACCAAAAGTGGTGTTGTATAGTAACAACAGTTTTTTCCCCTGTAATTTTTCAAATATGACTATTTATTAGACCTGGACTAAGTCAGAAGCCAACTTGCCCCAGGCTTGCAATGTTTTGAAAACTGCAATGGCAAAGTCTCTCAGGGACGGCAGAGCTCCTCCTGTTGCTCTAAGGCTCACATAGTTAAATGTGGCTGTCACCTCCACAGAGTGATCTGTGCCAAGATATGCAAGATCTCAGAAGCAATAATCAGATGTTTCCCCTTCCCTTGAAAGTGCTCTTTAATAAAAAGACTACATCCTCTCCTAATTTCTGACAGTAAGATAATGAAATAATAAATACAATGCTAGAGCCAGTGTTTCATTTGTAAACTCCCCTTTCCTCTCTTAAAATAGCTTTCTATTTTCTGAAAATGCTTATGGTTGTTTTCAGTTAAGTGACTATGGGAGAGGTAAGAAAGAGGACACTTCATTTGAAAACTAAATTTAGTTTATGTTTGGAGTTACAAGATATGACTGACCAGAAACTCTGCTTGGGTAGCTCAAAGCAGGTAACACTAGAAAGTCCAAATGCAGCATGACACTTCAAAACCCAGCCAAACCGAGAGGAAAAACATTGTTTAGTGTGGAAGGCAATCTGCTCTAATGTAGACTTAGATTTCCTGGATTTTTAATGCTACTTCAGAAATCCATTTTCTATGTATGATTACCAAAAGTATTTCTGCTAAGGAAATGTATCTTACTGAAAGCAAGGAAGTGTTGTAATTATCCTTAGAGCACTCGACAGAGCAGATTTTGTAATTGAGCAGTGGTTAGTTGAGACTTGAGAAGCAAATTAAATCTGGGCATGATCCGTAAGTCCCCAAGAAGTTAAAGCTTTAGAAAGCAGAATAATTCAGTGTCTGCTCAAACCCAATGTCCTTTCAGGGTAACAGTGGGAGAAGGGAGTTCCATGGAGGTGGCTGCATCTTCCTGGTCACATCTGGGCAGTGGTGTAGGTGGGAGCAACCCAGGGAACACCCCAAATTGTGTGCCTGGCTACACAGTGCCCACAGAGCCTGCTCCCCAGCACAGACCAGCAAACAGCTACCCCCACATGGCAGCTCTGCACAATTATTTACAGTATATATGGGTGGATAAGGGCTTGAAATGTGAGTAGTTGTGGAAGGGAGTAACACACATTTCAGCTGCTTCTGCTTTCATACAAGAAGTTAAGACCTGTATATTTGACTCCCTGAGTCATTCTGCTGTATTATTTTGTTATAGTGCTTCTGACATGTCTGTATGTGAAATAGGCAGAATCTGGTAATTCAGAGCCACTGAGTCTGAATTACAGACTGTGCTGGTGTCACTGATGTCCATGGCAAATCTGACTTGGCTGCTGGTGTGAAAAGTAATCATGTGAGTGTTCCCAGTGAAGAAAGTCTTAATTTTCTACATATTACACATTTTTTTCCACCCAGCCCCTGGTTATTTCCTCAAGCCATTATCCTTCATTATAAACTCTACTTCCCAGTCCTTTTAGGGCAATAGCTTGACTTCATCTCACTGTTTTCTTTACAAATGTTAAGACCACACACTGAGCTCTGCTAACACACTGTATTATGTTACTAGTAGACAAATTTTAACATCACATCACATACATGTTGCAGTTGCTGTTGTAACATGCCTTTTAAAAAATACCTTTATTGGATGAAATTGTCTCTTTCCCAAGAAAAAATCTGGTTCTTCAATATAATTTATTATGCCTTTTAAAATTCTGTCTGTTCAATAAAATCTTTGCTATATTATAAATACCTGTAACGAAAATATAATTTAAAATTCTGAGAGAAAACTTTTTTTTCTTTTTTTAACTTTTACGTTTTTCACAAAACCCACACAGGCACCAAGGAAAGACTAACAATAAAAATAATTTACTCCTGTACAAGCTAGTCTGGGTTGGAAACATTCAAGAGAGATTTTAAACTTTCCTCTGGTGAGACTTTGGCTATAGCATAGGAACTGATCTTAAAACAAAGGATAATCTTTTGTTTCCCATCCTTTTAACCTGAAAATTTCTTTCAAGGCCTGATGCAGTGTGGCTAGTACTTTCCTCACTGTAACATATCTGAATGAGGATGGGCTAAATTAGTTGTTATCTGGGGGAACAAGCCTCTGCTCTCCATTGCACAGGACTTAAAGTGGTCCTTACCTCACCAGATGGGCATATTCTGAAAATTAAACATTAGTGAAAATAAGGGCTCTCACTCTGTAATAGCAGCAATTAGAAATTTTCATGTTTTGCTTGTTCATTAGTTATGCATTGCCAGAAAGCTTTTGCGTGGAAAGGACAGCAAAAGAGATCTTTCTGATTTGGACCACTTGCAGGGATTTACCTTTAAATTACAGAATTTATTCTGAAGTTTGAAAAATCTCTATCCCAACTGAATTACAAGCAAAATGTTAAATTCCTGTCTTGGAGACACTTGCATCATTTTAAGGAATAGACAGTGAAGAAGAAACAAATAATTCTGGAGAGTCTGTAAGACACATTTCAACAGTAGACGAGAGAGGAAGAAAAGTAAAAAGCAGTCAGCACTTTCTTGGATTTTCTTTAGCACAGCAATGAGATAACTATCCCCTGGGAACCTTCATTTCCTTGTTCTAGATCCCCCACAATTTCTGAACATCCAGGATAGCTTTCTTGGGTTTTGTTTTTTTGGGGTTTTTTTTAATCAATTATGAAAAGAAAAATAATACATCAATCTTGACTCTGTCTTTAAAGAAGTATGTGTGAAAACTGTTTGTCTAGTATTTGTTAAGGAGTCACTCATCCTAGTTGTTTTCTGACTGCCACCTGTCTCATTCTCTTCCAGTCTCTCCTTCCTCCTATTCCTCTCCCTCCTACTCTATATTCCATGCGCACTCTTCTTAGGGTATATTTTCTAATCTCACACCTCTTCCCATCCATTTTGCCTTAACTTCCTACTTATCTGGGAAGTGTTACAATCTGTCACTGACACTCCAAGGTCCAGTCTTTAGGTGGACTTTTCTGGAACAGCCACCCTTTCTGTTCCACCTTCGTCACAGAACAGAGAAAAGACAATCTCAGCTTTGCTGTCCTGACTACTGCAGATGTAGGCATCTCAGAAGGCAGATACATTACTTTAAAAACCTGAGGATCCACAGGTAGGAGGTTGGTCCCCAGAGCTCATATAATATATCAGTACTCCGTCAGGTAATTCATAATGGGTGCAAAGAAGGCCAAGTGCTCTGAAGTGCTACCCTACAGGAGACTGTCCTCATTAACTACACACAGTCTAGAAATTCTAGGCTCATAATTCAGGCACTTCACTTAGGTAGCTAAAAGTTAGGTGGAAAGAATGCCATCCCATGGCCTGGGACGTCTCATTTTGGGCTCTTTTATATTAGTGTATGTCTGTCTGTAGTCTAAATTGTGAATAACTTCATCAGGGAAAACTGGTGCCCCAGTCCAACTCCAGCCTCCCAGATGTTCCTTGATAGGAGAGCAGAAGGGCAAGGGAGCATTGCTGTTTGGAGGAGGAACAAAACACCTATGACTGAAGCAGTACTGGCTGCAAGTATTAAATCAGAATAAATGACAAATATAACAAAGACTGAAATATTCACGACAAATCCATGGATGAGAATATATCCCCATAGCTTTGGCAGTTTGGTTCAAAACTGCTTGGTAGTTCAGGTTTTGAATCCTACTGCATGCTTAAGTGAAGAGGGTGGAAGAATAAGTAACATGAAAGTTGTTTAAAATAGAGCATTAGGGTTTTCAGGGGATTACTATTGCATTTCATGCCTGAGGGGGCAATTCTACTGTGATAGTAATGAAGAAAGGCTTTGAAAAAATATATTACTAAAACGTGTCAGTTTCCTGCCTTATCCCCTCACACTCGTTTTTATCCTTTCTTGATATTTGTATTAAATATGAAGCAATCAAAGCAGCAATCACACAACTAGAGCATACACAGACTTTGGAAAAAAAAACCTACAGGTGGGGAGAATGAATATTTCCAACTCAGTGCCATACCCTACAGTCTAGTTTCCTTCATTTATAATATCAACCAACGCTTGCAGCAGTCTATCATCTCTATGCTTGTAAGGTTTGGCATTGTAAAAAAGATCAACATAGTCACTGTACAGACTTTCCTCTGAGCCTCTCAACTGGGAGGGCTTGTTCAATTTTTTGAGGGCTTGATAGAAGTGTTCGTATGGAATATTTAACTTCTCACTTGCGGTCTTCTTTGGCATTTGCTTCTGATCCATCTGCCTGCTAAAAGCACTCTGCAGTAAATGCAGCATGGCCTCTGATGGGACTTTATCTTCTGTTTTGTCAGTGCTGCTACTGTTGTCTTCTGTGACTCCTGTTTTTTCACTCAGGTTCTCCAGGGTGGTATGGTCCTAGAACACAGATTTGCATAAAAAGGGGGTAGGTGTCAATGAAAAACTGATCAGATTAAGGTTTGCTCTGGTTAGTGATCTCCATGTATGTGTGGGCCTATGTTATTTTTTCTTTTTGATGTTCATTTTCATTTCGCATCTAGAAAACAACTAGACCATTATTGACCAAAACAGACTATCAAAAGGACTATATTTTATAGAATATCACATGTCTCCCCTCCCCCCAACATAGGTAGTTACAAATCCAGATTCCTCACTGGCAGGATACAACATATCATTTTATACCAAAATTTGTCCCAATCTTAAGAGACAGATCCAGTTGTACCACAGGACACAGTTCCTCACCAGGAAAGGAAATAAAGGAAGGAAATAAATATACAGAGGATATAAGGGAAATAAAGGAAATAAATATACAGAGGAAATAAATATACAGAGCTGCTGGCAGCTCTGATTGTGCCACACCTCCTGGTGAAAAAGACTGAACCCATGCTTCCATACAATCTTTTTTGTAGATGATTACTCACTAAAGAACAAGACAATGAAGTACAGCTAATGGGTGGCCAAGACTTGGAGACCTTGGAAGACCAATCCCACCTAGAGATGCACAGAGCAGGTGGTGAGAGGCATGATCTATTTCAACATGAGTATGTGGCTGCACAGCTTCCTCAATTACCCTAAGATTGTCTTTCTAACTGAACACTCATCTTCATTTGTTTTCTACCACATCCACCCATCTTTTCCTATAGTACCTCCTGACTCCACTTTTACTTTCTTCCAGTTATTTTCTTGCCCACGGGTGCCAGACCTGCTGACACTTACGTGATGTATTTAAAGACCATAATCACATCTCCCTCAATCTTCTCTTTCATAACCTATCTGAGGAAGGTTAAACTCTGTGTACTTTATGGATATCCTAGTTACTTAATGGGGAGACAGTTTGGTGTGATGTGACTCATTAAGCATTCTGAAGCTATTTACAAAATCAAGTACTGTGAAAATGTACAATACTGCCATCCTGAGCATCCTGACACCCACTGTCACGCTGCCTGTGTGTTTACAGCACTCTGTCTGAAGGGTAAAGAGAGGGTGGTAAAGAAGCTGGCAGCAACAGATCCACTGAACCAAACCACCTGAACCAGTGAGTCTTTGACTTTTGACAAGCCTTTTGTTACGAACTTCCTTCCAAACTCCCTGCAAACAGGCAAGGCTGCTTCAGGATGCAACATTTGTTCTCAGTGGAATTACATAAATTTAGTGTGTCTGTCAAAGGTGTCTTCCTCCCTCCTGGTACCACTGAACTGCACTAGCTACAGATTTTTCTGTTTTAGTAGCAATATCCTCTTACCATCCTAAACCCCTTATATATGAAAACAGACACTAATAAAAATATCAGATGTTGACATGGACAAAATTATGTAACAAAACTCAAGAGTGTCCAGGGGTTAGATGAAATAAATACAGAATGAATATGAGTCTTCTGAGTAGGGAAAAAATACCATTTTCTTATAAACTGAAAAACATGAAAGGAAAAAAGTTAATGTAACGCTACCTCTACAAAGTCTGTCATCTTCTCCACTCCTCTTCTGTCATTTTGCACAGCATTGTAGGATGTATACACACGTGGCTGCTTCATGTGTTCTGGTTGGGTAGCAGTGCCATGCAAAATCAATTTCCAGTTTACAATCCTTCCTTCATTTTGTATTCGTCTGGACTAAAAAACAAGTGTGGCATCGGAATAGATTCTCAGGACACAAGAAGATGGAACAAGGCACTTCAGTGTAAAGTCAACAGAAGAGACTAAAGCACATTATAAGGCTTTCAAATATCTAAATTTAGACAAGGATTCATAAGCACCAAAAAAATTGATATATTAAAGATATATCAGAAATTGAGATTTAAAGCAATGGCTTAACCACTCAAAATAGTCACATTTTGATGTAACATAATCATTAATTAATTATGTAAGCATCAATGGAATTTTGACATAACACAGAATGCCAAATATTACTGAAGTAGTATTTTGCATTATTAGAATCTGCTCACTAAGCAATTCCTTGGCAATTTCCTTGTTAAAGTTACCAGTAGAAATGGTAATGTGGAATAACATTCTGTAGGAGTGTGCAACAGCAATCTGAAACACAGTGTTTGGAAGTGAGCAACAAATGCTTATGCAAAAATTCTGGCAGCAGTATTTCAATAGTAGAAAGTGTAAGGGATGCTGAAACTTTATTTGATTAAGGCTTCTTTCAGAATTTTTGCTCATTCTTTTAGCGACTGAAGGTGGCTGCTGAAGCTCTTATTTTCTAACAGAAATCTAGACTAATGTTTAAATACACAACTTACATGACAGCTAAAGCTACTCATAACTACAACGTATGAGTAACTCTGCATGGGAATCTGTGATGTCAGTGAAGGGTCATTAATATGAAAACTTATTTCAGGAACCAGAAAAACCTACAAGCTGCGCAAAGAGTGTACTATGCCTTGAGGACAAAAATCTTGGTTTATTGTGAGTTTCAGGAGGCTCTCACGTGAAAATGAAAAATAAGATATTTACACACAAAATGCTCTTCTTAACCTCTTTTGACTCCCCAAGAAATGCATTCAAAGAGCAGGATATCTGTAACCAGGGGGTTATCTATAACCCTGCAGCATTAACACCACATTGTTGATAATAATATTTACTTCTACTGCCTTGTCCATCTGCTCAGCACTTGGCAATATCCTCCTGTTTACAATTTGAGGCCAATAGGGGCTGCGGGCTCAGTGTCTAAGGGGAAGCATTCAGTTCCTGCTAAGATCCAACCCCTAATGACAAGCTTATTCACAGACAACTTCCATAAGATGAGGGTCCTTGATCACTCTCTCTTTGAAGGAAATGATTTTTCAGTTGCCTGCCAAGCAGCTTTATTATGGTATCTTACTGTTGCAATCCATATCCTCAGGTGGTTTTAGTAAACTGATTTATTTCGTATCTGGAGACCTCTTGGCTCTAACCCTTAAACATTGTTCAGTAGTACTTACTCTCAGAAAGAAATTAGGGAAAGGTATACTTTAGAATAGCTCACTGAGACCACCGGAAATTGATTAGTTCAAAAGGTTTTAAGTTAATGAAAACTGTGCTCATGGACCAAGAGAAGACTAGGTCCATGCTGTGTTCTTCTCTGTAGAAGAGAAGTTAACCATATGTTAATTTGATTGCATATTTCACCCCATGAATCACAGAAAACTATATTAAGTGATCTCTTCCAGTGATGTATGTCTGAAAAAAAAACAGGCATGAAATTTTTTTGACAGGTACATGTCAGTGAAATGAGAATGATGCATTGCATTTGAGTAAAGAACAAGAAAATCTGACCCTATTATTTAATTTTAATTCAGGTGGGTATTTTAGACAAACTCTCATTACACTCTGTTAATGAGAAAACTCAACAATTCAGTGTTTTGTAGTGGTTAGCAATGACTTTATTTTTGTTAGCTTCCAAACACAACTAATTAATATACAGACACACTTACCATGTCAGTAATTCTTAAAATCCAGATGCCTGTTGGATTTTCTCCCCATGTGTGAACAGACATGAAGTCCCAGTTCTTAAAGCCATTGGGAGATTTGTCTCTCTCTCTCTCAGCCAGTAAGACAGTGCTGGTCCCTGTGTTAGTGCAAGAACCACAGGAGGATTGTTCATACATGCCTGCTTTTACTTTTCACAGTGCTCAGCCTGCACTCCACCTAGTGCATAGGTAACCTGGAGAATACACTGTTTAACAGTGGTTCCTTCAATTATTTTCACACCAGCATTTACGAGCACACAAACTATTAGGTCACACAAAAAAAGGCACATCTTGATCAGTGTTCTGTCTCTTAATACAAAAAGATAGTGAATGCACATAGAGAAGCCTAAGAAGCAGAGGTCAGACAAAACCAGCCTCTTTCACTGAAGAGCAGTTCAAGAAACTCTTGAAATGGAAGTTTTGAAGGTAAACCAGCTCCTGCAGTATTGTGAAACCACAGCCTTTTCCTGATTTCCTCAGGTTTTTTGGTTGTTTTTTTTTTTTTTTGGTGCATGGATATAAATTGTTAGAGTCTGGTCCTCCAAAAGAGTGAAAAACACTAGCATTTTTATTATTACAAAAATGCTGCAGTTCACAAACTATTTCTGCAGCAAAAGAGATTCTCCTGCATGGTAGGAAATTTGCTGGGCTTCTTTGCATCTAAGGAGAAAGCAAAGGAGCTCTATTTACATAATAAGGATCAGGAGTCTTGTCACAATTTATAAATATATTTAAACATAACACCATAAATACAAAAAAAGGAATG
The DNA here is from genome assembly GCA_013396755.1 of Sclerurus mexicanus. Classification (NCBI taxonomy): domain Eukaryota; kingdom Metazoa; phylum Chordata; class Aves; order Passeriformes; family Furnariidae; genus Sclerurus; species Sclerurus mexicanus. The sequence continues at coordinate 31,396 of VWZF01005402.1, forward strand.
ACATACATTTGCTGGTAGTGTTTTGCAGGAAAGTGGAAAAACACCAAGAAACAAGGGAAAAACATCAAGAAACAAGGGAAAAACATCAAGAAACAAACAAGGGAAAAACAGCTTAACCATGAAAGCGAAATGATGCTAAAGTGGAGACAACAGTGCTTGATTTTGCTACCTAGTAATAGAAGAATTAGATCAGCCTGATGTTTAAATTCATATCTGAAACCTTGCCTTTTTTTTCCCAATAATACCAGTTGATCTAAAAGACCTTACTCTCTACAAAGTTGTTTATACTCTTTTTTTTTTTTTGGGGGGGTCTCCTTATGGTGTTATTTCATGGCATTGTCAAGGCAGCTTGCCACAGTCTAGCTCATTTAGCATATTTGTACGAAGCTGCCTAACAGAGACACTGTGTTTTTAAATACACAAATGAGGAGATGCAGTTACATGAAACCTAAGGAGTCGTATTTCCTCAGTTTTCCATTAGTCTGTTAAGTCACAGGAAGTCTGATAAGCATTATCGAACTATAATTTGTTGTCTGCCAGGAGCCCTCAGCTTTCATAGGTCCTGTTGCCAGAATGAAAATGTACTGTGCCTTCATTTTCTGAAGTATGATTTTCAAACCCCTTTTCACAACACTGAACAGGCATTTCTGTAGTCCCCAGGACACTTCATCCTCACACCCTCCTCACCAGATTTGTCCAGTGACACATTTAGCTCTTTTTAAGCCACTGCAGAACACAGAGGTGTTCTTTAATGAAATAATGCTGCACAGTAGAGCAACACAAACAAACAAGGTGTGTCTTTGCCTCCTGTACCTGATGGAGACACCAGAGTGACATGAAGATCACCTCTCCGGGAATACTCAATCGTTGCCTCAAGCTGCACATGCTCCAGAGATACAATGGCGTTTTCTTGACCCTCACAGGCTTTTGTGGGAATTTCAATGATGACTTCTTCATTTGCTCTTAATAACCTGGCAAAATTTACAGTAGTTCTTTGATTACTCACAGGAAACTTTGATTCTGGATCATGATGTGAAGTGTAAATGATACACTTAACACCATTTCAGAATGATGCGAAAGGAAGAAGTAAAGACAAATTTTATGTTTGTTATTCTTCTGAATGCTCCACTGAAAACCATGAGAAGTTCTGGAAGAACAGTACTGAAGTGCACCAAGTGACTCCAAAAGAACAGTTTTTGCAGGCAGCTACATCACACAACTATATGAGACAGACTTTGTTGCTTTATTTAAATATCCAGAAGAGCAGTCATCATGAAGCTAAAATATCACAGCAGGAACCTGGCCTGGTCCTTTGTAGTCAATGCCAATTCAAGGGGGAGAAAAAGCTAACATCTTCTGTTCTGCAAAGAGAGCCTCTGTGCTTCTGTGCTTAGCTTAATCTGCACAATTCCCATTACTTCCAAAGAGAATGGGTATCTCGACCTCCACATAAATAATTCTAAACTCAGAATCATGGGATCTTTGTTTCATAATGTAACACACAGGACTGCAATAAAAATACGTAAACAGCAAGTATTACATACATCAGTACTGTGTCAACATTCTGTGGAAAGGTGAGAGCTTGTAAAAGCAAACTGATAGTAAAATAGCATAAATAATAATGCTACGAGGCAGTGACTCTCCAAAACACTGCAATACGTTTCTGCAGATTTCTGGTGCATTCACACAGTATAATTTCAGCCTTTGAAATAGGTAATTTTTTTCCTAGACAACAAGTAAACAAGTGAACATAAGTGAACAAGTGGAGACAAAACCAGTCTATATGTCTTTACTGATTAACCAACTCAGTGACTAATTACAATTTATCTGTATGTTCAGCTCAGTTTAGGCTCACTATTCTGTGAGTACATGCGAATGTGGCTGGTAAGACTTTTCAATGAGAATTTGAGACACTTGTTTTTCATAAGAGAAATGCTACAGATGTGAGTAAAGTTCAGTATATCACCTTGATTTCTACCTATACCACGCCTGTCACAGAAGAAGAATTACTAAGATCCACTAAAGGATTTTTTTTTAAGTGATAGGGAGAATTCACTATCTTTTCATGTATCTTCTGACAGTGGTCTCAACATCACACCTTAGCTGACTGGGCTCTGTCTCACAGAATCCTCCATCCATAGGCTGTCTGTACAAGCAGACATAATAGCCTCTGTTAAGGCTTCATTCTAGTAATTGCCATCAGTCTTACACTAAAAAAAAACCAAGAAGCAAATGTTCCTTGCCTGCTCCTGAGGAATACAGTAAGGCAATCCTAAATCAATCAGGAGAAATCCCTTAGTATGATTTAGGACAATCGGTGAAGAATATGATTCTTCAGGCTTTTTTAAGACAGACATAAGCTTGGTAACTGCTAATGCAAATTCTTACCTTGGTTCAAAGCTTTGGTCTTTGACAATACACTCTCTCTTTTCTGGTACACCTTTCCATCTTTTGGGGTCAGCTAAATCTACCAAGGCATTGGCATTGAGTAGTCCAAACCCAAATCGACTGTTGACCATCAGTCCCGCTCCATTCTTTTTCCACCCCGGGTTTCCAGACAGTGGATCGTATTCCGAGGTCCACACTACCAAGTGCTGCATATCCCTCCATGTTAGGTCTGGGCTGTTGAGAAAGTGTTCCTGGTTAGTTGTTTCAGGGCTTCCTACAATTTTTCTCTCAATTATTACTCTGCAATAGATCATGCTTTGAAGGCTTATGGCATCCCATTGTTTTAAAATACACAGCATGTCACATGCTTCTCCTCACAATACTTCTCCTGGTAGACAAGATTTTCGTGTCAGTGAAAAACAGGTATCTATAAAGATTAGAGTCCAACCCTTCAAAACCACTCAGGAATTTAAAGCTGGCTAGCAATACTAGTAGTTTCCACTAGTATTTATAGAACCTGGACTTTGAAATGTCACTGGGTGTTTGATTCTATCTGTGATTAACTCTACCATTTAAAACATCAAAGTGTTTTGGCTTATGTCAACAAAGGGGCATGCAATGGAAAATGGAGCTGAATCTGCATCATCCAAATACTAAACTTACGCACTACTGCCTGAAGTGTTTTCTGTGAAAAAGCCACTGTCCTGTGCTTTTTTACCTTCCCCATATCCTACACTCCGCCTGCCCTACAGGATCCGAACGTGGAGGCTCCCTGCCTGCTCTGACAGACCAGCTTGGGCACCTTCCATTTTATGCCTCATCATTGGCAGAAAATGTTCTGTAAATTGACTAAAGACTTAACTTAAACCCTTGCAACTTATTGTCTTCAAATTAAGTTCTCCTGATCTACGCGCAACCTCATTTTTCAGTGCATTTGACCCCAAATAAGTAAACACTGCTACGAATACAGAAAATGGACTAACATTCTTCAGTCATTAGGATTTACTTACATCGGTTCTGCTTTTCTAGGAAGGTGTTGAGGCAAGTGGCTGCTTATTTTTGTCGTCAGCCTGAGCAAGTCTGACTGACAAAAGAGCAGAGCTGCAGCATGGTGTGGTGCCGCTTCAGACAGAAAACATTTAGGGAAAGTTGGTGGGGTGGCTGAGAGACAGGGGTTTCTAAAAGCTGATTGTGTGACATCTTACTTTGCTTCCAGCGCCAGAGCAAAAATCCCTGCGGCCAGGGGTGCAGATGCAGAGGTCCCAGTGTGAGTTTCTGTACATTCATTGTGAAGATCCACACTTGTCTGACGGAAAAACAAAACAAAACAAGAAACAACCCCGCATTGCGTGAATAAACAGTTGCAAATACAGTCATACCCACACTCAAAAACATAATTATGTTTCCTTTACTTGGCGTGTATTAATACACACCTCGCCAGCAGAAAAAGTGATGGATGTTTAAATCTGTTCATATTTCAATCCACTCTTTTTACTTCAACTGTAATTTTTGTATCAAAATGCTTTGTGTTGGAACAAAATACTCCCACACTGAATATCTGATTTTATTCTAAGGTTTCACAATAAGTGTTTCAGGCTTACTGGTGAATCATAAAAACAGATCATTGTGTTGGGCCTAGAACATTTAAAATTACTGCTTGCTGGAAAATTACTCATAGGTTTAGTATTGGTGTTCTGCTCCCTCTTCAGTAGAAGAACTATAATTTGCAATGAAATATGTGCTTTATTTGGAAATTAAATACCAAGCTCAACGTCCCATGTATCTACATCTCAAACTATAAGGAAAAGCCACTTAGGTAAGACTTATCTCTTGACTAACTTAGAGTGACATGGGTTTAATCTCCATCAATGCAGTGTATTGCAAAATTATCATCCACCAGGGCTGAAGAGAAATTACAGGTATTTCAACATTATTTTATCACAGCAATTTTCCTTTGCACAAGGAAGGCACACAGACTCACAGACTGATATGCCTGTTTGCTGAGTACCTTTCATAGGCTTGGAAGCAACTATTGTTGCTGTTGCTGTCTTACAAAAGGTAATGGCAAGGTATATCTGTGACCCATGACAGGTTCTTTTTCCTTTAATCTCTCTTCACTTGCCCTTTCTGAAGAATGGGACCGTATCAAACCATGCAGAGACCATGCTCTTTCATACACAAGCAGCATTCACAAACAGCAGGCAAATTCAGCATGTTGACTGAACTGCATTGACACAATAATTTTCTCTAACCACTGCTTTACAGTAGAAGATGTTCCAGGAACACAAATACCTCAAAGTTTCAAGGCAAAAGCACTAAACACGTAACACATAACACAAAGCAGGCACTGGTAACCAAGCATTTAAGAGGTTTCACTGGTTATTTGCATACACAATACATTTCTATTTGTTCTGAAACTGGTAAAAACAACCTACAATTCTTTGGTCAGTATAATCCCCACTGCTGTATGCTGTGGCCAGAGTTGAAGAGCACTTCTCTGCATACCAGGGAGAAAGCCCTTGCTGAGAAGCACTGCTAATGGAGATTGTGTAGATACTATCAGTGTAACCATCACAGTCACAGTTGTCACCCTGACGACCTCCATTCCCTGAAGCCCATACGAAAATGGAGCCTTTCCCATTTCGGCCCTAGGGAAAACAGAAATGAGGGGTTATCAAAGGCACTTCAGACCCTGAGTGACTATCAAAGAGATTTCACACCCTTTAATGTATCCTTAATAACTCCTTTCTCCCAAGAAACCTAATATACCAAACATTCTCAGTTAGAAAAGGACAAATTTCTGTAAGAACTGCAGAAGACAGAGACAGAAGAAACCAGCTGTCTGACACGTCCTACTTATCACCCTGCAGCACATCTCTTAGTTTGACTGGCCTGGGTTTAGTGTTCCAGGTACAGCAACTTTCCTCAGACGAGCTTTTTAAGGTTGAAAAAGTCTGTGTTCAACAGGTAAGTTTTCCCACATGTGGATGTTTTGATCCTGACCATTTCTAGGAAAAATGCCCAGTTGTTTTTAAGAAATGGCAAGTTTATCAGAGGGTATTTTGTTTGCCTTTCCTGTAATCACAGAAGTATGGGTTAGCAGTATGAAGGATGCATGTCCTGGAAGCCCTCCCTTCTCTCACAGATGTGTGATTCAGCATCACCAGTCTCCAGACACAGCCACATTCATCCCTTGCCCTGGTGTCCAGTGAGGGAGCAGCAGCCAACACCTGATGCCAGCAGCTGACAGCGTGTAAACCATCACAGCTATCACAGAGGAAGCACATACTATCCTATCCAGTCTTAAGCTGTGCTAGTCCTTCAGGGGAAAACAACCTGTTTCATGTGACGAGCAAAAGTTCGTATGCTGTTCATTATTAATCTGTATATGTACACTAGAACCAACAGTTGAAACAAACATTTTTATCAACCCACTCAGGTGAGATTTGAACTTGTTTTGCAAATGCTAAGACATTTTCAGCACTTAAAACGTTAAAAATAAAGATACTTTTAAAGATACTGCGATATAATTTATCTTGGGAAGGATGAGCCATGTCAACTACAGAAAATTACGTAGTATCTTTGAGAATAAAAGGCTGCAGTTCGGAAAAGCACTGGTGTATCTGAACACCCGCTCTGGTTTCACTTACAGTGAAGCTAACACCTGTTAGGAGCTTAAGGCTTAGTCTGTGCTCAAGTGCTTTACCAGAGCAGCAGTGAAGGATCCAGGGATTAAAATTGTTCCAAACCCCAACTCTGGCTGACTTTAAGCAGAATGGAGACAAGCCAGAGCCTTGCAAAAGGCAGCCTGACAAACGAATAAAGTTTTCCCCCATGTGAAATAAAACAAGCCTTAAGAAACATTCTTCACCAAAGAACCTGCTTTTTCAGGGTAAGACCACTGAGCCTTTGTTGCCTAATCTCCCTCCTCTCCCGCTACCTAGCTATGGGCTTAGATCTCTCTTTGCTACCAGCCCACTCTTCCTGGTCTCCATTCTTCCCTCGAGGTATCTTTGTCAGCTGTCAGACTCTGTATTCTCCTCTCCTTCTGTCTACTGATGCTAACTGCCCTTTATCCAAAATTCTTTCTCTTTCCTTCTGTCCTTTTGCTTTGCTCCACTTCTCTCTTCTTCCACCTTTGAGTCAGTCTTTCTCTCTATATGAGTACCTGTCTATCTTTAGGTATCTTTTCACCTCACTGGCAAGAGCAAGAGTAGTTTATTAATAAATACCTGGCAGGTCTTAGTTTGCACCCTACTTAGCATTTAAAGAGTGTAACATCAAAACAAAAACTGTAAAAACATTCCTCCCAGTACTCTTCAACATACATTTTTACAATATTCATTTTAATTGGATCAAATTTATAAATTAATGCAATTAACACAATACAGGCTCATCCACAGAATGCTAAAATGCATCACTATTTCACACAGCAAAATATTCATGAAGCAGAAATTTTGTATTAAATTTTATAGGCTTTCAGTGCAGAAATCCAATTACTGTTCAGTGCAAAACAAGCAGCAGAGAAGGGTGGGGGTAGGGCAAGACAAAGGCAGCAAAAGTATGGATGGAAAAAGAAAGCTTATTTGTGGAGATTAGCAGCTTAAAACCATCTTAGAAAGCCCTAATAGTCCTGTTCTGGTTGGAAATGTCTCTGACCTCTGCTATTAAAATATATCTTGTCCATTTCAAATACGTTTGAGGAAACACAGCACAAACCATTTTCATTTCTTCCCTGCTATCAACCACTTTAAAATGCTGGTCTCTGCCACATTTTACTTTATCTTTCCCTTAAGTATCATACCTGGTTTATCCCATACTCAAAAGCCTTCTGTGCCAGTCTCCCAGGCCCCTCCACAGTTTTACCATCATCGTTAGGGCCCCAGCTTGCACTGTAAATATCCACATGTTCTGGATTGAAGCCAATGGAACTGGCTTCAATAGCATCGGTGACTATTCCATCCAGCATTCGTATACCTTAACAGGAGGAAGAAAAGAAAAAAAAAAGCAGATTGGATTTACTTTCTGTTCCCTTCTCCTTGTCTTTGTTAACTTTTTAAAGCTTCTGGCAAAATTAATCCATAACTATTGCAACCATGGACTACTGCTGTTCATCTAAGTAATATTGAGGACAGTCCTTGTCAGTGTGAAACAATACCTTTAACCTTTATTTGCAGAGCTCAGTGTTCTCTACAAATATTAAACCTTAAAATCTTGTTTGCCTCCTATTTATTTCTTTCATCTCCTTCTGTAGACACCCAAAAAACTGTGTTGCTTACTGTCCCTGTTTTTTCTTACTGCATTCTTTCTTCCTCCTTCCTCTCTATTACATCTGTAACAAAGACTTCTCAAACAGCTAGAATGCCACTGAAATTAAATAGGTTTTATCAGCAATACTTTTATCTTAAGAGTTCTAAGAGTTTTAGTTCAAAGATGTAGTTGTGAATGTTCTGACTAAAATACTTTGACCTCAAAGTCCTTAAGGTTTTGCTGCCTTTGTGACATTGCTATTTCAGTAGCTCTTCAATCTCCACCACAGAAAAAAACTCACTGTTGTTTTAATGCCACGTTTTTTTCTTCTACTGTGAGCAATCCAGAGATATCTAGCCATTAACAATTCATTAGGAACTGCATGATCTAATCTTCTTCAGAGCAAGCCTGATCTCAGTGGTACTTAAAATTCAGTCGCAGACAGCAGCAGTTCATCTGTGCTGGATCCATCACTCTGCAAAACTACAGCTCTGCAGCAGGACTGCAACCACTGTCCAGTGCTGGAGGAAGGTGGAAAGAGCAGGAGTTTGGCAAAATTCCCACTGTGGCATGGGTCTCAGAGCGACAGCAGCAATGTAAGAGCTACAGCAGTCAGGATTCAGCCTGTGTTTACAAGCAATAAAATTGTCTGGGTTCTCTTGAACCTGGCACTTAGAGCTACAGCAGCTGCACCATCACTGGCAGTTGGTGAATTATGAGTACTCATTTTCTAGTATTTTCCACAAAATGGGGACTTTGCCAGACCACAGCAGAAAAATGTGGTCATTCTGTAAAAACAAACAAACAAACAAACAAACAAACAAACTAACTAACTAACTAACTAACTAACTAACAAAAAAACCCACAGCAAAAAACCCCTCACATCATCCTTGCAGCTCAGTGTCTTATTCTTTTTTTTTTTTTATGCTATCAAGCAGGAAAAAAAGATTGCAAGCATAACTCTTTTCTGAAATGGCTGGCCTCTTGATACTCCTAACACCCCTGAGACAAAGCTGAGCTTTATTATTTCATATTCATTAGTGGCAAAATCAGACAATGGAGTGAATCCACTCAACCATGGCTGCTCCACTATCACTCACAAAGCTGGGAAAAGATCAATGTATATCCTGTGCCTCAGGTACATTTGATTACTTTTTTTTTTTTTGTTTCAGTTGGTTCAGAATTGTGAGATTCTCTCATACCAGCACACTGTGAGCAAAGATCTGCCTGTGTGAAAGCGACTGCAAGCTCCAGGTGTGAGCTTGCAACACACAATGAGATACTGGGAATGCGAAGAGTAGTGTACAGATACTTCACAGAGAAAAAGAAAAAGCCAACTCTGCAGATAAATAACATAAAAAGGAAAACAAAAACAAAAAACTACAAGAACACTGGCAAAAACAGTTCAAGGCAAAAAAAATCACTGCCTTGTCTTTGTGATCATCAAAAATCCTGATTGTTCAAGTCAGCTCAGGGATTTGATGACTGCAGTGATGTTCCCCTAAGCATATTCCAATTATGTCCTCTTGCATAAACTCTTTTCTGTTCTTGCTCCCATCATCAGTCTCAGAAAATCAAAAGCAGCCAAAGCCCAAGGTAATTTCAGACACATACATGTATGTGCCTGGCAGAAGTCTATTTTTAGCAGCATGTCACTGTGCAGGAACTCTCAGCCCAGTCCTGTGTAAAATGGAGCCACTTAATCATTTAATTTCCAAGGCAGCACCAAGGAAATATCATAGCACAGCACTATGGTTAGGTATGCATGAAAATACATCCACCCTGCCTTACTCCAAAGGGGATCGATGCACACACATTTCTCAGCTCTGCCCAGAACAAGAGGTGAATGTTAAAGGACACTGAAAAGTGTCACTTGGAAAACTGGCAGTACTTAAGAAATACTTTTTTATTTTTCACTCAGTGCACGGAAAAGCCTATGGGACTCAGAGCCACAAAGTACTGAAGGGACCACCCAAAATTTCAGAATAAGGCCAGGCCTTGATGACTGAGAGTACTGAGAATGCTCAGGGTTATTAAAGTCAGTACTTTCATGGGGAAAAATAAATTTTTTTGAATGGAATATTTTGGTTTATCCCTCAAAGCAAAGTTAAACCAACCTCTGATGCTGAAGGTTGGAGAACAAGGCATTCCAAATGTTAGGGCTTCTTTCCCTGAAGCAGCTAATGCTGACTATCAGAGAGAAGGCACAGGCTGTGGACCACTGGATTTATCCAGTATGGCAAACTGCTGCAAGCAAAGAGCCACTTAAAGGAGTCGTCCTGAACTAGTATCTAATAGAAGTGAGCAATGTGTCATTTCATGGATTTAAAAAGGAAAGAAGAAAAACAGCCTCTGAAGAAATTAATCTTGTAGAGCTTGCATCATAAAAACATTCTCCCAGTGTTTAGCCACTCCAAATTTATCTGAATCTTTTGAAGACTTCTCTTATCTTCCACTGCTCTTTGAACATATTTTTGTTACATCCCTATCTTAATCAGTCTGGTCACATCTAACAGCTTACAATTTCTTTCAACTTTTCCATTCTTTCTCCTCCCCCACCCAAGCATAAGCTGCTTTGTGGGTAATGTGGATTGCTGAGCTGCTTTTCCTCCTGTTATTTTCCTTTTTCAGATAAATCACCCCACACAGATCTGTAGTTTGCATTTGCAAATGAGCACAGAGCATATGCAAATAGCTGTGGAAGAACCTCCTCTGTAGATGCCAGAGCCTTAAAATATGGGCACAGCGGGAGTTCAGACGTCTCTGCAGCTTCATCCATTTTGCCTTGGCTTTGAAAATTTGACGTCTTCATCTTACGAGTGAGATATTTTATTTAAACAGATCATGACAGCATAATGCATTATGGCAAAGGCAAACTGCAAAGCTGACATCTGTGACAACTCAGCAGAGTAACTGGGAACCTACAAACATCTGTCTTGAAATGGTGGGGACGACAGTTATAGGTGTCAATCGCCACTCTTCATCCCATTGTTTAAAGGGGAAAAAAGGGAGCAATGGAAAAAACTAGGACTGTCTTCCTCTGAGCTAAATAACCATTTGCAAGTGATACTTTTATCATGACTATTTCACAAACCTCTAATAGATTGAACTTTTAGTCACTGCTTAAAAAAAAAGCAATACTGATGGACAGGCAATCAAAACTCTGTTTTCAAACGTAGGGTGACAGTAGAGAAGTAAGGGTTTAAACAAAAAACACAGCACTCTCAATATCGTGACTGACATGGCCTTTGGAATGCAACTGTGTAGATGGAAACAATATGCTGCAAGTAAGGATAGGTATAAATTTCTATATTCTTACTTTCACTCTACTCAGTCCCTCTCCTCCCTTATGTTTCCTCCTTCCAGAATAACCAATTGTAAAAAGTGAGTTCATGGTTCCTTAAAAGACACAGTCTTAACTCTGGGTACAAAAAGTTGTTGCTATTATTATAATAATTTATTATTATTACTGTTAATATTATTATTAATACTACTATCATTTCAATTATTATAATCGTCACCACCATCTATGCTGCCACTGCTGTTGTTATGTATTATACCTATATTGTACTCAGAATCAGATTCCAGAGTTTACTCAAGAAATTCTGTCACGTAGATATAAGACTTTTCCCTATCACCAGACAGGATTTTGTAGCTTTTAATATTCCAAGATTCATGTTTTCCAAGAAAGACCAATCATTAATATTGCATATTAATGGTATCTGAAAACACTCAGGATCTGTCTTGTTTCCATTTATATTAGACACCTAATTATTTCCATTTTCTTACCTCCAACTCTGGAGTTGTAGGCGACTCCAACTCCACATTTTCTGTTGTTGGCTTGCATGGCAATTTCTCCCGCACACCGTGTCCCATGCCTGAATAAATATAGCAAGAATAAGCAACATCTCATAACATCTTTGGTGTAATGTACAGAAACACTCATCAACGACTTTGATTTGGTTGAAGTCCTACTTTAAATTAATGCAATGCAGCTGTTCAATAGATTTAGAGTTTTAGCTACATGATACAAAAATACTTGTTCCCCTTAAGCTTCAAGAAACACAATTTTACCTACTTAATGCTCAAGGCAACATTGTGAGGAGATGATAAAGACATAAGTCACTGAAGTCTGTAGACATGTTAGATACCAGGATGTTAGCAGAGTGCAAAAGTAGTTTAAAGTTATGGGGCTAAGACGCTGTCTTCAGACAGAAATAAGATAAAAGTATTTTTTAATCACACATTTAAGTATCCTTTTTTTCATGACTACATGTATTTAAGATTTCAGAAAATGGGCCTTTAAAGTATCCCCATTGCTAATTTTAACTCGGAACCAGCTATTTTCTATGCAGCTCTTTTTTTGCCATAGGTGATTCTAATTCCACAATACAGAAAGCCTTCGTATAAGGGTAACTGTAAGACAGTTGCATTATGTAATACTACAAACTGTTATTCAATGACATGACTAAATGCTTCTAGGCTGAATTCCATTTACTTATTAATAAAGATTAGAGGCAATACAGGTAGATTTAAGAGATAATGTCATCATAACAAGAAGATAATGGCTTCTTGCTCTTAAATAATGCTGTAACAAAGCAGAAGTGCCATTTTTCAAATGTCTTATTCATGTGACATTTTTTCTTTCACTGATTCTTCCCACACACACAGTAGTGGCATCCTAATTTGTCTAAGAAATTGACTCCTTTTGTGTACCAGCTTTTAAAGAGGTCTGTTCTGTTCTCTTTCTTATGGGCAAAATCCATTCCTGAATGACAATGTATATGCCTTGGTGTGACAGACCCACCAAGAGGCTTCACCAAGTATCCAGGAGGTGGTTCCAGAGAGGGCATGAGAGAAAATTCCTCTCTCCGACACACACAAGTCCACCACACGAACTGGCTGGCTGTCTTGTGATCAAGCCTTTTGAAACCTCCCGTGTCCTTACCTTAAGGACATTTAGGCCAAACCTGGTCTAAATAAAGCCTCCATATGCCTCAGAAGAGACAGAAAGACTGTCACAGGAGTGAATGTAACCTCCTCCAGTATCTGCCCATGTGTCATACTCATACCAGGTCACCTGGGATTGCACGCACTGACACAGAAGTTCAGTGGTCCAAAAGAACTGCTGCCAGAACTAGAAAAGAGTATCCTTAACTGCAAAAGCTGACTAGAAGGGAAGAGTTTCTTGGTAAGTTCCTCTAAGACACAGTCTCTTCTAGGGGCTTCCATAGGAGACTTTTTTTTGTTTGTAAATTCCCACTGCAAGGTAGAGAACTGAAGTAAAAATCTGCTTAGGGAGGTAACATTCCAGGAACACACGGCTCCATGAACAGATTGTTCCTTTCATCTTACAGAAACACAACAGTACCTTACACACATGAAGATACAAGGAAATCCAAGACATCATAGGGAGATTACAATTATGAAGCCTACATTAGGGAATTTCATTCCAGTATTTCTGCCAACATTACATGAGAGTGTTTGTGCAAACTGCTGGAACACAGAAGGTTCCTTCTGAACATCCAAGGACATTTCTTTACTGTGAAGGTGACCAAGCACTGGCACAGGTTGTGCAGGGAGGCTACAGAGTCTCCCTTCTTGAAAATATTCAAAAGCCATCTGGATGTGGTCCTGGGCAACACTCTACATCTCCCTGTTTGAGCAGCAGGTCAGACCAGATGACTTTCAGAGGTCCCTTCCATGCTCAGCCACCCTGTGATTCTGTTACACAAATTATTCGTCATATTACATAATTGCCACAGGAGACATACACAGGTATTCCTGCATTTGTATCTTGTAATACAAAAATAATATCATACTATTTTGTTCTCTTCACACAACTGGGAATCTACTCACTTGTTTTCATTTGTTGGGTCATATCTAGGAAAGGGATCATGATCATTGTCATTGAAATCATAACTTGCATTTGGGTCCTACATGTAAAAAAAGAAAAAGAGTCATTCAGACAACTACAAAGTGCATTTTTAGAATGTGTAACAAAGCGGGTTCTAGAATCTGTATTTATTTACTTGATATGCCTCACACTGGCAGCAACCAAGTAGGTAGAATTTGACAGCCATTAACAATTCCATAATTTTTTCATGGATCTTTAATAATTCAGCATTAAACCACTGTATAGAAACATGCCTGAGAACTAAATACACTGAAGAAAAAGCAAAACAACAAAATACCCACCCTCAGTACCACTGCTGAGTAACATTCAGCTTCCTGTGACACAGGTCAGGTTCCAAATCATGCCTAAGGCAAATATTTCAGTCTCTGCACTGTAGAACCTGACTTACAGGACAGAAAGTGAGATGGAGAAGAGTGTCTGTGTTCTATTCCATAGCATTCCTGACCTCAAACTTACGTAGTTAGCATAGATGTCAGTGTGATTCCACTCCAAGCCATCGTCTAGTACTGTGATGACAACTCCCTTGCCTGTAATCCCTTTTTGCCACACAGGAATAACATGAAGATCCAGTTTGGGCAGGGATGGAGTTATTCTTGTATCTTGCTGGGGGACAGAAAGCATTAAAATATGTCAGCATTTTATCCATTTTTAATAAAAAGTTGAACTTTAAAGACACTTTAAACTACCTCATCCTGAACTTGTATGTTTTGCTCAAATTTTTCAAAGATGAAACAAAAATTATTTTCATCAAATACTTGTAGCACTGAGACATTTGCCCCATTACTTGAAGATCCCTGAAGGCCACTTCTGAACAAAGAGCAACTTGTATTTATTGGAGGTAGGCAGTGGAAATGTGGGAATGGTAGGGATGTACCAATGGACCTTGGAACGCTGAGTTAATAATCAGACCTGCTAATGTTTGTTCTTCTCATTTGATGAGAAGCCAAGACAGTACCCAGTGTACAGTGAGAGCTGGATTCCCTCCAAATGTGTTTTCTCCTCTGACATTAAAGTCAGCCAGAGCAAAATAATTAATGAATAAAATAATTAAGGTAGTTGTTTGGTTGGGAGCAACTGTATTGAATCACAACTTTCTGTTTACTACCCTCATTCCTGTTCTTGTGGTAAATCAGCTGGAAGTATGAATCATATATAGCCTTCTCTTCCACAGCAAGCTTTTTTTTGAAGAGTAGCTCCCAAATAGGTCATTTTTCCTATGTAATACTAAATGTGCAGCACATACATCTAATTTAGAAAACAACCCTCATAAAAGCACAGTTGCAAAAAGAAGGATTTTCTTTCTGTTTCTCTGTGCATAATTATGTTAGTTGATCACAGGGGTTTTTATGTATTTGTTTACAAAGAAGTGCTGAATAAAGTACGATACTTAGAAAAAGAAATTTGTTATGGGAATGACATTTCTTTCATTTAATGCTATCTTTTCTGACTGCTGCCATTCAGGAAATTATTTGAGGTTTCATGTTTTGTTCTCAAGAATCCATCAAGTAGTATTTTCTTCTGGAGATGTGAATGTACACTGAACAGAGCTAAAACTGTTGGCATCAAATCATAAAAATAAGGTAATACTAAGTTATTCACTACAAGGCAAGAAATAAATTTTGGAAGAAAATATTTAACACGTTTTTGCACTAATCAGAGGAATTCAACAGGCTCTGCAAACAAGGGTAAGCAATATGTTTCTGTTTCTCATGTGGGAAGACTAGCAGGAAAAGAAATGAAAACCATAAAAAGATTGAAAAAGGAACTATGTCTCCTGGAGAACAACACATTGTTTGGGGTTTTTTTCCTCAGGACTGCTTTTGTGAACTCTCTGTGTGTTTGTGGATTTGTCTAATGCAGACATCTCGGAAATGTCCTCCTTTTTTGGATACAGGCAAGGAAGTAAATAGATACTGAGCTTCAAAGAAAAGCTCAATTCTTACAGACAATGTTCTTTTTTCTGTTCAAAAGAAGTCTGCAGCAATCTTAATGGAAATATTTTGTGCTATATAGTTTATAATTCATCTTCTCTAGTTCAAACAAAGCAAAGGGAAGACAAAGCATTATACAAGCAGCCTACAGTTTGGTCTGTTTCCTCTAAGCTGAACTGAAAAAGAGAAAAATATTTCCAGCCACTCTGGCCAGATTTGTGCTTGACCTTTTTTATTGATTTGTTATACCCACACATAATCCCATTCCTATTCTGAGTGAAAGCAATGAAGCCTCAACTGAAGGTACAGGTGGAAGCACAATGGAAACACAGGCTCTTGAAAGAAACCATATAAAACATAAGTGATCAACTGTGTTTCTGAGTTGTCACATGCAGACAGAAACTACAGAGCTCAGTAAATTTATTTTGAACATGTGAGCTGTAGAGCCACTCTTACATATAAATCCTAGTCCAAGAGGCTGAAGGTGCTTGTCACATGCATGAATATGCTTTTGTTTTCATCTGGGCTATGCATTCTGGGCTACCAGTTTTAATGAGGGAATACAGGGCCAGCTTCAGACACAATAATGGACTTCCTACACACCAACAGCAAATGTTTTTAAATTATCCTAAATGTAGCTTTCAGCCATTAACATTTCTAGTATCAAACCCCATCCTAAACAGCATCCTGAATTGTCTTCTAGAATCTTTGTAAAAACATTTTGAAGAAAATAGGATGCCTGAAATTATTATGCACCAAGATCTCTCATTTAACAGCATATGCTAATGAAAGGGACTCTTTCATTTCTTCATTTACTCCCTTCAGTGCAATCGCTGTTACCAGCAAAATAATGCAGCACAAACAAAATCCACCATCTCCAGTTCCACAGTGCAACAAATTCTTACCAGATACCACTGCTGATTCCACATAGGATCATTGAAAAGACTTTCTGCTGAGTCTCTCACGGTGGCACGTTTAGTTCGCTTCTTTTCATATTGCTGCTCTGCCCATGACACCTACAATTATTTGTATAAATATGATAAGTGAGCCTCTTTAGTTTCGGACTTCATTAACCTAGAGGATAAGGGCTTCCCTCACACAGAGAAATTTTGATGCCTAAAGCAAAACAAGCAATGCTTGATACAGAGAAAAGGATTATTTAAACTTGAGCACAGCGTGATTTGGGTAAGAGAGATTGCTGAAATCACAATACCATAGAATCAATTCACAGAAAATCATGAAGTAGAAGTTAACAGTGGAACTCCTGTGAGTGACACAATGCAGGCTTTTTTGTCAAATAAAACCATGTGGTACAGCCAGAACGTCATTTAGGCAGTGGTGATTACCAAAACAAGGAAATGCACAGCCTGCTTCTTTCCCCTACTTACCTTTTGTTCACCCTCTATTTCTATCA
>VWZF01005402.1:54171-105342 GCA_013396755.1 Sclerurus mexicanus
GTCTGTCCCCCCCCCAGCCCCGCGTCCCCTCTCGCGTCGGTGCGAGGGGAGAGCGGGGGGGATATGGAATTTGTCATTCAATTAAGCTAATAAGCTGGGACCCACCGGGCGGCACAGCCTGATTAACACGCATCGTCCCCTGACACCTCCGACGCACCACAGATACGCTGCATTAATGGCAGCGCTGCCCACCCCGATGATGTAGCAAATACAGTTATCCTAAAGTTACCCATTTTATACAATTTATCATTTAAAACCAATTTCGATCTATATCTTTTTTTTTTTACAATCGCATTTTCTCAGCAAATAGTTCAATTTCTTAAGCACTTATTTCCATTTAGCCATTTGCATGTGCATTTCCCCAGCTTCTTCAGTTTTATTTAACCTTTCATCTATCATTTCATTGTCTATCTCTGCACGTTAGAAAATGCCTCTAAAAGTTTCCTAATGTTCTCTAAATGGTCTCTCCTTTGCCTTCTGAAAATGAACCTTTGAGCAGCTTCAATACACAGTTCACTATATTTCATTGCTTGATTCTTCCAACTTTTAAATTGTAAATTTAAATAAGCTGCTTTTAGATTTGTGCTTCAATACTACTTTCCTTCCGTTTATTACAGTGTGACAGATATACATGCCCTATTCCTCACTGGCTTCTAAAATGGGAAGATTACCAAAAACATAAATATGAAACAATGAGGAGAGGGAAATATTGCACAAGTCTAGTGTTTCAGTGTCTGACATCTCATCCTCAGACATCATTGTGCCAGGGTGGGTATGGTTCTTAGCATCACCAGAGCCCTTAGGGATGTGTTCCCATAGGGACAGAGGGATTGTAACAACTGCTGCTGCTGAGTAGGAGCCCAAAATAACAGGAATCTGAATGGATCTATAAGGGGAAGAAGGACAAATACGTAGAAAGTATATCATAGATGCCAAGAGAATAACCATAAATGCTGATATAGAATGGAACACTGATAAAATGACACCACAGCAGCATCCTGGTTTTCATCCACACTCACTTTCTGCAACGTGGTAAAACAGCAGGTCAAGGTTTGTTAAAGCCAAGCCAGAAAACAGGGCATGTGGTTTCTCTTAATTTTAATTTATTTTATTCTCTAGATGATTTTCTGAGTGTTCACTGCCAAAAATGTATTTTCTTTACTTTCCTGGACAGATGCCCTAAAGATCCCTCTATTCCATTCTTAGCATTGTTTCTGAGGCTTTTTTAAAATGTGGTCATGCCACCAAGCAATTTTTAGTTTCATGGGGGTTTTTCCTGTGAAATTTTACCACTGCTGTTCTACTCAAAACACAAGGGAATTTTTACCTCTCATTTCTAATCACTGACACTACTTGGCTTGACTTTTACATTTTGTGTTAAGGAACTGTGCAAAAACATTATCTCCATACAGAAATTAAATGAGGGCCACATATATGTATAATGAGGCTAGAACATCTGCATCCCTAGGAGAGTTTTGATAATCTAAGTACTCTTTTCTGAATGATTAATTCACTCACATATGTTTGTTCATTGGGATATTCTTCTGTGCAGGATGATAGGCTGCATACAGAGTTCTGAATTGTGCTAGAGAATGAGCTCTGTGCTACTTGGACTTGGTTATCCCATCCATTCATGAAATATGCTGCCCAACCCACTATAATCCCATCTAATAATAGCACAATAAAAAGGAACAGCTTGCTCGGCAGCATCAGGTGGAGTCAAAGGTAATTGTTTCATGCTTCATAAACAATTTAGGTTTGTTGTTTATCAGTGAAAGATTTATTTAGCCCCTGCTGCACTCAGTGGTATTTTGCCTGAGTGTAAAATCAGAAACCAACAGGAGACCAGTTATAAAAATATTATTTCTCCTTTATAACTTCAGTTTAACATGATTTTCAAGATAGATGTGCTTCTAGGAGATCCACATTCTGGTAAGGACCTCTTTGTATCTGGTGCAGAACAGTTGGTAAAGCAGCTCTTGGTTTTTTTTCAGTGTGTGGCAGCTCAGTGGGAATCATTGCATTTCCCAAGCTGCTGTGTCTCCTTGTAGACCAAGTGCAAAGTGTTCCCTTGCTTGTATTGAAATCCATCAATACAGCGTGCAATACTGAGGATGAAATCCTAACTCACAGGGCTAAGAGTTTAACTGAGTGCATTTTTCTTCCTTATTGTCAAAAAGCAGGTAAAGGTCTCAGGCTATAAATGTGTTTTTGTACTTGCATATCTGATCCTTCAAAGACTTGTCCATGAAAAAGTGAGACAGGCTGGTTTTGAAAAGCCAAGCACTTAGACACAGCACCCTATATTCTTGCTTGTTAACAGAGATAACACATTTAAAACAAATAATCTTTATTCAAGGCTCAAGTCCATAATCTTGAGCCCAACTCTGTGCTTGACTGTTGTGGCATCTCTCCAGACACCCATTCCTGACTGCTGAGGCTGAGGCTGGTGTGAGGATTGCTCTCTGCCGCTGGTACCATGTGGCTTCACCATATCCACTCTGACCACAAACCTGTCCCATCAGTCAGAACCATGCAGCAGGGCACAATCTGCCATGCAGGGGAAGGATGGGGAGTTCAGAAGCTTCACCACCTCTGAATAGTAGCCAGAACCCTGAGAAATATGTTGATTATAGGGTGGTAAGCACAGGCATAAAAGCCTGAAACTGGTGAAGTGAGAAAGCTGTCACTGAAATGAAGTACTGCAGGAAGTTATAAAGACAGAAAGTTACATTTCTTCTTCTTTGTAAGCCTTGTAGAAGAGAAACAATTGTCTTTCTTGCTTAGGCAAATAGGGAAAGAGCAGAGATAAACAGGAACAGGGTATAAGGAAAACCAAAGGCAGCTAAAAGCACTACATTTATCAGCAGAAAATTCAGAAGTTTTCAGGGGAATGCCATCATTTTTCATCTTACTATGTTGCAAAGTATATTTCTGATGAAGAAAGAAAGACATGCAAAGGCAGAGACATGCTTGGGGGAACAGATCAGTCAAAGGGATCAACACTCCACCCAGCTGTAGACCAAGTGTTTTGGCTAGTGAATATCACCAGCCTTCTCCAGTTGAGGGTGGCTCTCAGGCTGTTCCCACTTTTCCTTTATTTCTCCAGGTGCATTCACCTGGGAAAACAAGACATTGCAGAAAACCTGTTAAATAAAGTGACCTCTGATATTTCCGCCTGCATCTCATTACAAAATGTTCCTGTTATTAGCACTGCAAGACCAGTAGATCTTACACAGCTGTCAGGAGCTAAATGCTTTTGCAAGATAAAACTTCAGGTTCCAAAGTATAAAAGCAACCAGCCACACAGGTGTTGATATTCTGTTACTGATTCTGTTTGGAAGGTCCGATTTGAGAATGTTAACACCATTCAAACAGGAATCTGTGTTATATGTAGCTTAAATTTGCTAAGTCAGGGCACCATGTTTCAAAATGAGAGTAGCTGGAAAAGCAGTTCAATGCCTAAAGTGGATGTGGTGACTGCTGTAGTTTAATTACTTACATACTAAAAAAGGCTGTGCTGCTTTTATTTAATTTGGCAGCTGACCAAAGAACACTCTTGAAACACACTCTTTTTCAGTAACACTATTTCTTTTTCTGCAGAAGCCAACACTACAAAGTAATTGAAAGATAGTATAAAAGAAGCCATATGTGTAGGCAATCACAGAGAATAGGGGAAACACCTGTTTTTCCATCGATTACTGCCTGAAAACTCGTAGGGCATATTTATTTTGGGGGCATTACATTTGCTTGGGTAATAGCGCGTGACACATTTTTACAGCAGGCGCACTCTGAGAACAGCTGATCGTATCTGTACAAATGAAATGCAAACATGCCCTCCCAGCTATACCTGTGGTTAAACAGAGGCCTAATGACACCAGGCATCTCTGGCTGCAGCTCCCAGGCCAGCAGGAAGCAGTTGGTGAACAACCATCCATTCGTAGCAACCTGGCTTATTCTGGGTTATCCTTCTGCTACTCTACCAATATTTGTAGAGCTCTTTCTCTTCCAGTCAAATCACAGCAGCAGCTTTTGCTGAAATTCTCCCATACTACCAAAAATTCCTTATGTCCACGTGCAAGAACCACTTCAAAACTTGCTTTCCATGTAAAGAAAAGTTCATTTATTGAGTAGGAGGCACTTGGTGAACAAGCCAGCTCCTGTCTTGTCGCTGCAAGAGACCTTGCAGCAGTGTGGGAGGGGTTGTGCAGGTGAGTGGGATTTTCCTCAGTAACTCATCCTTTCTCCTTGTGTGGCTCTGGCAGAGCTGTCCTGTTCAGCTCAATATGCACAGCAGATGTGTGTCTGTAGTCTCGGTAGCTTTAGCCATGTGTCCTTTAGAATCACAGAATCATTTGGGTTGGAAAAGCCCTCTAAGATCACCATGTCCATTAATCACCATTAACCCAGCCCACCACTAAACCATGTCCCTCAGTGCCACATCTTCATGGCTTTAAATCGCTCCAGGGATGGTGGACCCACGACTGCCCTGGGAAGTCTGTGCCAACATTTGACAACCTTTTCAGTGAAGAAATTTTTCCTCATATCCTGATATCTAAACTTTACCTGGCACAAGTTAAGGCCAATTTGAGGTTTGGGTGTACTTTGTGGTATTGGCTGAGGATTTGACCATGTTGCTGGTTGTGAAACCAGCCTGGCCTAAGGATTCAGTACTGCAGTCAACTCCACTCTTCATGAGTCATCTATTGGGAGCTATTAAAAATAACCACTTTTCTTCTCAGAGAGGCAAACCATAGGGGAGGAATCTTCGTACATCTTTCTTCCTTACCTTCTTCTTTGCCTTCTTTCTGGAATATCTTTAATAATCTTTAAGATCTCTTAAAACCCAAACAAATTCTATGGTTCTACAGTTCTTCTACTCTTCTACTATTCTATGGTTCTATTATTCTCTGCCTCTATGCCTCTACACTTGTATTCTTCTATTCTCCTTCTCCTTAATTCTCCTATGCTCCTATGGTTCTATTCTTCTACAGTTCTGTGGTCCTGTGGTTCTACTCTGCCTCTGTTCTTCTATTCTCCTATTTTTCTTCTTGTGTTCTTCTATGTGGCTGCTCTCTGGCCATGCTGTGCTGCTGGCAACGCTGCCTGCTGCCTGCTCAAGGCACCTGAGCTGCTCTGCTGCACTGCAGACACCATCTCCGTGGTGATCTGCATCCCACAGGTGCCCATCAGCTGGAACCTGCAGGACTGACAGGAGGGCAGCACCGTGAGCTGGCACTGCTGTGACTGAGGCAAAAGCACCCAGGCTAATGCCACCAACATTTGCACCCAGCAGGTGACTTTCTCCACATCCAAGGAGTAGCCTGTGCATGGGGTATCCTGGAACTTCAAGACGTGATCCTTGCCAGTGCGGTGGAGAAAACATGACATCTCCCCCAGCAGCTGCTCCCTGGAGCACGTGCATTCCAGCACCGCATGGATATCTGTGGTGCCCAGGCTGAAGTAGTTCCCAGGGGGTGGCTGCAGGATCACGAGCAGGGGGTAGTTGATGCTGTTCTCTTGGATGCTCCAGGTTTCAGAGGTGCTGTCTGTCCCAGTGGCTGGGAGACACTCCAGTGTGATGTCACAGCCCCCAGAGCCACCTCCCCCTGCTGCCAAGCCCCAGGCTTTCCTGGTACTCAATAGAAACCATCCCCAGTGTGGTTTGTAAACTTGTATAAAACCGAGGCCCTTTCCTCTTTCGTGGCAAAATCGTGTTTCTTAAAAGCAATTACACTTCTGGACTTGGTTAAATGGAGGCCAAGTGACTCCAGGCATTGCTGGCTGCAGCTCCCAGGCCAGCAGGAAGCACCTGGTGCACAACCACCCATTTTCAGCAACCTGTCTAATTCTCTTTGCTCTGTGGTTGAGACCAATTCAAGCAAAAAGCCAGGAAAAGGCAGGGGTGGAACTGTGGGAGATGTGGAAACCCTCAGAAAGAACAGTAATAATATCACTATTTAGAAAAGAAAAAGTCCACTAGAAGCTTTTTACTGATGGCAGTGTTGGGGTTCATACCCTGTTTTTTCATAATCCTGAGACCTGAAGGGAACAAAGAATGAGATTATTTTAAGGGAACACTTTATCACCTTTACCTATTTAGACATAAAGCCTGGCATTCTAAAATTCTGTGTATTTCAGTTACCCTTTTAGTAGTATTTTACTTACAGTAAGGACTTTATTGTCCTCACTAGCAAGCTGTTCAATAAATCCCCATAGGAGGACCATAAATTCATAAATTGTTGACTTATTTTAAGAACAGCTGTATTGGGTTGATGAACACATTTCTGAGAATTCAAAATTACTGTTTTCATTACACGTTTATTTTAAAGGGGGTGGTTCTGTAGAAGTCTTTTTAGAAGACTAAGTACATTGATTAATTATTTTAAATGGCTCTTGTACAGTGTTCTTCCTCTTCATCTTCCATTTCAAGTAGGATGAAATAGAGAAAAGACCGGAACAAACAAAGAGCAAGAACACATGAGAGGAGAGTAAAAATACATGGGAAAACAGAATAAACCCCACTCAGAGCTACAAAAAAAGCTGTATTTAAAAAATATCTAGTTCTTCTCTCTTGGTTTTTTTGAACTTGTGAATGAGTAACAAAAAGTGACAATAAATGATGATTTTAGGTTAAAATTTCAGGGAAGTTTTCTTGTGTGAGGAAAGAGTAGTCTCACTGAAGAAAACTCAGAGAAACTATATTACCAGTGCTTCCTACCAAAGCCAGTGTTGGGCCCATAATGTGCACACATAAGGGAGGAGAATCATAGAACAGAATAGGATTGCAGGATGATTGAGGTCAGGAAAGACACTTAAGATCATCAAGCCCAACCTTTCTAGGCAAGTAGTGGGTGCCATTAGATGATCAGAGAGGGAAGTGGTGTCTGTCCCCTAACAAGGTCCTTCGGGTCATGACCCCAAGAACCACATGGGGTGTGGAAGCCTGTGTCTTTCACCTCCACCTTCCCCGGGCAGTTCTTTGTGTTCCACCTGACCCTGTGGCATGGTGCCCCTCTGAGGGTATGTCAGTGTAAGTGTGGAAGTTCCTTCCAGAGGATTTTACTACAAGGAGATGAGGGGTTTTTGCTTAAGAAAGCTTTCCTGCCTGGAAAGAGGCATCTTTTCCAGAGGCAGCCTTAGGTGGTTTCTCCTCCTGCATTCCAGAAAAGCTCTCTCTGGGATGAGAAAAGAGAAGTTCCTCAGGACATATTTGAAGGCTGGGGTGGCCAGGATGGTAATAGCCCTGAGATGAACAGGGGGCATGTCTTTCCCTAGGCCCAGTGCAGATTTGCACCCAGATGTGAAATGTTCTTGTCTTTGGAAATACATTCTCCTAAATCCTGGTATTTTGGGGGTACCTGCACACATTTGACCTTTACTTTTTTGTGTAGTCATAAACTCCCCCAGAACAACCATGCAGTGGCTGTGGATAAGGTCAAGCACTGGGGAGGTTGGGATGGTGACTCCCCATGTTGTTGGATGGTCTGATGGTGAATGCTGCTCTCCTGGGGCTACTTCCCTGGCAAGCAAGGCCCCCTGTGGAAGCCTGGCTCAAAATACTGCCTCCCTTTTCCCTCCAGCTAGGAGGATTTTCTGAAAGCCCAGGTATTGAGGCTAACTAAAAAAATTAACTTTTATTCCAATAAAAGGGAGAGTTCCCTGAACAAACACCAGTGAGCTCTCTCAGCTTGGTGGAGGTCACGACCCCCTTTTATCCTCTTTGCCCAGAGTGCTGGTCCCTTCCCCTTTCCTCCACTGGCTGGGATACTCCAGGGTTACAGGATTCCCAATACACTTGTTGTGTGACCCCCATTACATGCCTCTTGGGTGGCTCTGAAGGTCACTGACAGCCTTTCAAATGTGGGCCACAGCACACCTTAAAACTGAGAATTTCACCACATGAGACCTTCTCTGCTGCTGACTGGTCCCCTTTTGTATCTGGGCAAGCTGCACCTCTCTGTAACCAGCAGCTGAACAACCAGCAGCTTGTCCCTTCTTACTGCTGTGACTTTGAAAGAACACCTACTTATTCCTAGTAACTAAGAATGGACTGACCAGGAGTTTGAGATAAAGAGGTAGTGGGCAAAACTTGGACCATATGGCCAGAAGCATGGAAGAACTGTGGGAATATTTGGTTGCTGTAATGTTGTGAGGGGTCAAGCAGTGTTACTGCGTGTATAAATTGTCCACCTTTGTTGGTGCTGTGTTGGTGTGACTTTGATTCTAATATGGGGAATATTTTGCTGTGGGGAGAGGTGCCCACGCAGGAGGTCTCTCTCAGTCAGGAATTATGGCTCACAGAGGGGACCCACACTGCCCCAGGTTTATCCTGAAGGGCTGCAGCCCTGGGAAGGGACTCATGCTGGAGCAGGAAGGAAGTGTGAGGATAAAGGAGTGTCAGAACGAATGTTATGAACTGATGATGGTCCCCATTCCTCACTGCCTTACATCACTTGGTGGGAGGAGGTAGAGGAGTCAGAAATGAAGGGTTGAAGCTGAGCTCAGGATGAAAGGGAAAGGCATTTTTAGCTTTCATCTTTGTTTTTAACCATTTTTCATTTCTACTTGGCAATGTTAAATTAATTTTCACCAAACAGTGTCTGTCTTCATGATGATAAACAGTATTTTATATCCCTTTCTTTAAATCAAGCCTTTCCATATCATTTCCTCCCCGCTCCACTGAGGAAAGGGAGTGAGAGAGCAGTTGGCTGGGTGTCTGTCTGTCTGTCTGTCTGTCTGTCAACTGTGGTCAACCCACCACAGTCCATTTTGATGCCAGTACTGGGCCTGGCTGGGGTGGAGGTCACTTTCCTCATGGGACCCTGTATGATGCAGGGCTTCATGTTTGGGGCTAAACCAGTGTTGATGCCACACCAGTGTTCTGGCTGTTGCCATTTGGTGCTCGCACAACACTGGGGTTTCCTCTCTTTCCTCCACCCTGACCCAAATCAAGGGGTCTGGGATGAGATGGAAATTTGGAGTGGATACAGAGATATTGCAGCTGACCAAGGGGGATATCCCATGCCATATGATGTCCTGCTCAGCAGGAAAAGCTCAGGGATAGCAGGAGGAAGAGGGGATGTCAGTGATTATGGCATTTGTCTTCATAAGTAGCCATTAACCAAGCTGAGGCTCAGCTGGACATCTGCCTGCCAGTGGGATGTAATGAAGGAATTCTTTATTTTGCTTTGCTTATGTGTGCAGCTTTTGTGTTCCTTAATAAACTCAATCATCTCAACCCACAAGTCATTTTGCTTTCCTTGGATTTTTTTTCTCCCCAGCCCCCAGCAAAAGGGAAGCAGTGAAAGGCAGGGTAGATGCTCAGATGTTGGCTGGGGTCACTCCACTACAACATGGCATTAACATCTATAAATTACCCCAAAGGTAACAGACCTGTTGTGATCTAGTACTTGTAAAATCTGCAATTAAAGACAGGGGAGCCAAGAAAAAATACAAGACCCTTTCCCACCTGTACTGTCTCAGCTTTGTGTGTTGGCACATGAGAGGGTTGATCCCCACAGGCAATGCAGAACTAGGAGCTGTCCAAGAAGCAATGAGCAGGGCCGGTGGGTTACAAGGGGAGTGCTGAAGGCTTTAAACAGGCAGGAAAACTATCTCCAGGCACACACATTGGGACTACTGAATTTAGTGTGTAACCTGAGCCCAGCTCTGAGACCTTTACTTAGTGCTAAATTCCATATGGTGTCTGCCAGTTATCTGATGAACTATTTCCTTTGTAATTTACAAAAGTAGCACATTCACATGTCACTGGATGTTTTATTCTCATCCTGGCTTTGAGGGAAGCCACAAAAGAAGAAGAGTGTAGGTCTTAAAAGCATTCCCCCAGTCACCTTTCTTAGACCAAACAATGACAGAAATTTATTCCTCCTGCCTAGAAAACACAGGTTGGAATTTCTCCAGCTATCACTGCTGGATACAGGGAAGAGCAATCCTCCAACCTTTCCTCTAACTCAGGCAGAGCACAGTGCCAGGGGATTGGGGAGACAGGAGAGAGGACCTTGCAGGGCAAACAAAGCTGGCCATGTAAGCAAAGAAAATTCAGCTCCCAACACGGGAAAATTAATTCCAGTGACAGCTGAAAATATTAAGCACCTTCCAGGATGATGGTGTTTAGCCACAGGCAAAATGTGCTTTCTGGGGAATGCAGTCAATCGAGTATCATTAGAAAAGAGATGTAAAAGGTTAGTAGAATCAAAGCACAGGCATTTGAAACTTCAGGCCAGTTGTCTCTAAGAAATGTTTCAGTAGTCCTGCAACAGCCATCAGAGTTGGGTATACAACAACAGCTATGCTCCCAGAACATTGCTGGGAAGTTGAATGGAGCTGCATAAACTGAAATCCTTCTTTTGTCTTGGAATTCTACATAAAGCTCAATAAACCCTATTCTTTAAAATATGCCATTACAGCCAGCCTGCTTTTCTAAGCTGCTTTCCATCAACCCATCTCCTTTGTCTTATCTCTTCTGTTCCTTGTGATATGTTTGAACAGACTCCATATAAAGCTGTATTTAATCAAATTAAAGAGAAAGCTTTTTTTTAGATACAAGCAAGCACTTCCAGTTAGTTCCCCACAGAGCAAGTACTTCAGGTTTGTATTTTATTGCTCAAATCTTCCAAGGTAATAACAATTCCATCAAAGATTAATATCTGCCATATTTTTAGATGAAGTTATCCTGAATCATTTTGTTGGATGTTTTTGCAAAAACAGGGGAATATTTGCTGGTCTCTCTCTATTTTTATATAACCCACATGAGATCCTGTTGCTAAGCAGAAAGCAAAATCAATAGAGAAGGCAAGCCATACCAGCTCATCTTTGAATTGCTGTAGACATTTTACTTTCTTGCAACTGCTTCTCTTTTAATGGTTTTCTTCCATAAAAATCTGACTTAACTTTGTGATTAGTATTTTCTGTTTCATCATATTCTAGGATATATCACTTAAGATGTTGTGCTACTTGGCTGAAAGGTACCACTTAGGTGAAACTGCTAAGGTAGCCTTCACTAGGAAGTGACTATCTCTGAAGAATAAGTGAAAAGGGATAATTTTAAGGTGACAATCCCTCAGTTACTCTACCAATATTTGTAGAGCTCTTTCTCTTCCAGTCAAATCACAGCAGCAGCTTTTGCTGAAATTCTCCCATACTGCCAAAAATTCCTTATGTCCACGTGCAAGAACCACTTCAAAACTTGCTTTCCATGTAAAGAAAAGTTCATTTATTGAGTAGGAGGCACTTGGTGAACAAGCCAGCTCCTGTCTTGTCGCTGCAAGAGACCTTGCAGCAGTGTGGGAGGGGTTGTGCAGGTGAGTGGGATTTTCCTCAGTAACTCATCCTTTCTCCTTGTGTGGCTCTGGCAGAGCTGTCCTGTTCAGCTCAGTATGCACAGCAGATGTGTGTCTGTAGTCTCGGTAGCTTTAGCCATGTGTCCTTTAGAATCACAGAATCATTTGGGTTGGAAAAGCCCTCTAAGATCCCCATGTCCATTAATCACCATTAACCCAGCCCACCACTAAACCATGTCCCTCAGTGCCACATCTTCATGGCTTTAAATCGCTCCAGGGATGGTGGACCCACGACTGCCCTGGGAAGTCTGTGCCAACATTTGACAACCTTTTCCATGAAGATAATATCCATTATTCCCTAATATCCAATCTGAACTTTACCTGTCACAGTTGGAGGCCATTTCCTCTTGTCCTATTGCTCCCAGATGTTTATCCTCCATGTGGGCTGGACTAAGATTATTGTTTTGGTGTAGTATTGTTTTAGGATTTGACCTTTGAAGTCCATCTAGTCTGACCTCACCCGTCCCACAATGAGCAGGGACATTTGCAACTAGATCAGGCTGCTGACAGTCCTGTCCAGCCTTACTTTGGCTGTGTTCTTTGGGGATGGGATTGGCATGCTTCCTTCTCCTGGCCAGCCAGCAGCCCCCTGTGCGCAGGACCAGGGCTGCTGCAAGGCTCTAAGACAGCCAGTGCTGTTGCAGTGCAGAAAGAAGCAGGGCCTCCACCATGTCTGTGTTCCCCTCAGTCTTCTCCAGCATCTGAGTCATCTCATTTTTCAGCAATTCCTCATGCTCCAGCATCCATTTCTTTGTTTCCACATCTTTTTGGTTGGGGTGAAATATCCTGGGCTGGATCCCATCAGTGTTGAAGACATGGTCTGGTGGGATGGAAGGGGGATCAGCAGGTCTGACTGGAAGGGGACAGGGGCTTGGAGGCATCTGGCCTGTCCCCAAAGCCACTCTGGGCACCTGGTACCACTTAGGAGAGCCCTAAGCCCCTCTTCCCCTGTGGCCCTTTCTTCTTCAGTGGCAAAGTTGTATTTCTTTTAAGTAAGAAATACAAAATTTTATTTCTCACGACACCCTTCTGGAATGGTTTTTTTTTCTTTATTTTTTTCCCTTTTTTTTTCTCCTTTTTTTTTGGAGGGGGGGAGCCTTTTCTCTCTCACCCAAGACAGAGCAGTGACTGCATGTGAACCATGTCCCCGATTCCCATAGTGGGCTTGGAGGTACTTGGATATTTGGGCAACGTTCAGAGGGCACCACTGGCTCCACTCTGCCAATTTGGCTGCTGCCTGGGCACAGTTCCCTAACAGGCATCAAAAGGGTGCATCCCTCCAGTGCTCCGAAGCCCTGTTGAGAAGGTGTATACCAGCTGCTCATGGCTATGGACTGGGTCATCCTCATGGCACTGTCTGTGCCACGTGGGCCAGTCTGCCAAATGAACAAACAAAAACCCCAAACAAAAGAAAAATAAGCATTTTTATCTACTGAAAAGTAGCTCAGAGATGATTTAATCTGCAGAAGGTACACTGTTTGTTATGATACACAGAAAGTCTATCTATAACCTGGATAACAGACCACATTTACATGGGCAAGGAGATTTTGTAAATTCACACACACACTTTACTCAGGCTAAGTGGTGGAAGGGGGGGATGATATCTGTTGTACAGCTGCTCACAGAATTCACTGTCACAGCTCCTTGCCAAGGCAGAGAAAGTCATGAGATCTGAGTCAGCTCAGGTCTGAGACAACCTCAGACTCCCAGGCCACTCACACACCCTCCTCCCTCTGCTACAGGGGCAGAGGGACACAGGAACCAGGAACATAGCTTGGCTTGTGACATACGTAGGGCGGGAATGTGGGGTTTCCTTTGCTCAACAAAAATCCAGCTTGGATTATTATTTAAGCACCTTCGCATCCCAATTTCTAGGATTTCCTTAAAAATCTTCTTTAAGCTTTGGTAAGGGCAGGTAATAAAATAATGTAAATATCACACACAGCATCACACAGGATATGCTGAGTTGGGAGGGACCCCCAAGGATTGTGGAGTCCAAATCTTAGCCCTGCACAGGGCCATCCCCAAGAATCACACCATGTGCCATATGTCAAGCCTCACCTCTCTCTGTGGTCATGTTGACATCATTTTTGGGTAAAAAGTGGCCCTAGATTTGATTTCCCCTCTCAAATCTTAGAATCATGGAATTGCAGAAGTACAGAAGCATTGAGTCATAGAATCTTGGAGTTACAGAATCACAAGATGGTTTGTGTTGGAAGGGACCTTAAAGATCATCCAGTCCCACTCTGCCTACCACTGGCAGTGACACTTTCCACTAGAGCAGGTTGGTCAAAGCCCATCCAACCTGACCCTCAGTGTTTCCAGAGATGGGGGATTCACAGCTTCTCAGGACAACTTGTGCCAGTGCCTTGCCACCCCCACACTGAACAATTTCCTCAAATGTGTATTTTTCTTAAATCAAGTGTTCATCTGAAACCAGGAAAATCCATGGCTGTGCCAATTTGACAGCAATGCTTCCTCCTTCTACTCTTGTGTGGCCTCAGGGACTGCCCATATGTGTGGGTCTGCAGCCTAAGCAGAGGACAGAGACCCCCATGTTCCCTGGGAATACAGCAGCAAGGGTGCCAGCAGGTTTCCAGGGATTGTGTGGCCTCTCACCTGCCACTGGCACCCCAGCATCTTCCACCACAGGTACCCCAGCATCACCCACAGGGTTTGCTGCTGCATTCAGCAAAGGCCCAGGGCAGCACTGGGCTGAAGGTCTCTGCCCAAGACCATTGAGTCATTTGAATTAATTTTTGTCTGCTGCAGTCTTTTTTTTTTTTTCCCCCCCCTTTAGGGACCCATTGTATTCTGTCAGGGTGATGCTGGCTCTTCCTCCCTTTCTCTTCCCTTTGATCTGAGCTTGATGAGAACCAAGGCTGCTCTCTGGCTCCTTACTTGCTGTATTAATAAGGGGGCTGGAAAACAAGGCACAAGTAGGAAGGATGAAAAAAAATTGCATGTGAAAAAGCAGAAGCCTTGAAGGCAAGTTTTTTCATGTCAGAACACTTGTTGGCTGTTTGTTTTGAGTGTTTCAATTTAAACAATATACGAAAGGCAGTGGCCTGAATCCTCCCAGTTGGAGCCATGGGGAGATCAAGCAAAGTGCCACAGCTGCTGCTGCACTCTGCTACTAAGCATATCTCAAGATGCTCTTGTTTGAATTTATTTTTAGAGATGGAAACCTCTGCTTTTCTATGATACTCAGCATTGCTGCACTGGGAAGGCTGTCAGAAGAAATTCAGTTTCTGTGCTCCCTTTTTCTATGACCTTATCATCTAGAGCTCTGAGCTCTGCTCAACATTTCCAGCAAAACCTTATTCTCCAGATTGTCTTCATGTTTTTTTAAGCACTGACGCCACTCATAAAACTTCAGAAAAATAAGATAATTAGTGCTGCTTGTAAGTAACTTTTAAGGAAATGTCAGCTGCTTAGTATTCAGCATATGCTCAAGCTGTGTTCTTCAAGGGCTTGAAATTTCATCTCCAGCTTCCTGTGGATGAACAGGTCACATCCAAGCTGTGTCATGACTGAAGTGGCACCAGAAAATTACAGATATCAGAAACCTGCAGTCTGTGTTAAATATGGAAGACTAAAATTACCACTGAAGAAAATAAAGTGAAGTGAGATTTCTGGGAAGAGCTTTGTGCTAGTGGAAATACCTCTGTCACTGATTTTGGGAAGTGGGTTTACCAGAAATTTTGGCAATAACTCTGATCTCATTTATCACCTGCCATTACAAAATAGTTAAAAGTTATCCTCCTCCCATAAAAGGTAAAACAACTAACCTAAGCAAGGTGCCAAGATTAATAATATTAATGTATATTTTCAATGAGCCATGATTCCTTTGTAATCAGTTGCAAGCTTCCCAGAAGAGATGTCTGCCTGTATACCGAGTTTCCTGCCTAATTTGATGCAGCTAGCCCATTTCAGGCAGGCTACCTTTCCCCTGCTTGTCCCTCCCTCAGAGAGGCAACAGCTTGTTCTAATGAAGAAGCATTTCTCTTGATCGCTGTAGTGCCTCTCATGCTAATTGCAGCGATCTCATTTCAAACGTCTCCTTGTCTTACCAATTAGAAATCAGCCCCAGGGTTTGATTCCTGTCCTCTTTGCTCCCCAGCAGGGAGCTGGAGGCTTGCAATCACAGCTTGAGCCTTGTTCCCTGTCTCCTGAGCTGACAGGCTGGTTCAGAGGGACTGATGAAAGCGGGAGATATTCTTTGTGCAAGGTCCCTATCAGCAAACCCAAGACACAAGCTTCAGATACCCGCCTGCCAGTGCTACAGCTGACAGGCTGTGCCATAATAGCTGCTCAGTGTTCCAGAGCTCTCCAGCACTCTAATTAAGAAAGAAGAAAGAAAAAAGAAAAAAAAAACACAAGGAAAAAAGAAAGAAGGGGAGTTTTCTGCATACTAAACACCCTCCAGTCCTCAGTGTGGATGCACACGTGTTTCTAGCTGTTCTCCTGGGACAGGGAGCAGCAGTGTTGTCAGACATGGGCTGTGGGACCAGATCCTTCCTAAAGCCACTGGGAGATCGTGCCTTGGGCTGATCTGCGGGTGGATGGGTTTCATCCCACAGATCTGCTGGTATCCCACAGCAAGAGACCTCCCTGAGCAGAGGAGCTGCATCCTCGAGGGGGCTCAGCCCCCGTATGAATCCAAGGGGAATGATCCTAGGATGAAATTAGAAAGTAAGCTAACATAAAGATCAGGCCTTCCATATAAAGTATGTAAGCTTGATTCTTGCACTCCTTCCTCAGTTCCCATTCATTCTGGGTGTTTGCTTCTGATTTACCGTGGTGTAAGGGAAAGGAGCATTGGGTGCTCCTATATTAATAGCAGTGCCATTGATAATGGCTCATACGATTGGACATGAGTGGTGGAGACTGGGCCATGCCTTCCAGGAGGTGAAAAAAGCTTGAATGCCCTGCCTCCAAGGGCTGGTAGGGCAGAGCACACTTTAGGAAAGAGATTACACATCTATTTCAATCCAGAGCTGCTTTTTTATTCCATCCCGTATTTCCCCTTGGAGTCTGACTCAACAAGGCCAGTTGTCTCACTGCAAGTCTGGATAGTTTCTTTTTCTGAAAAAACACCAGAACAATTCCTTTGAAATAGATACACACAAGTACAAGATTTACATGTAACCCCCACTGCCAAGAAAAAAAATCCCAACATTTAAAATCAGTCCTTTTCATTGATGAGACAACTGTGCTTAGTATTCAAGACACCACCTCTGAATACATTGAGTAAATTATATGTGCCAAACTATTCATGCATTGCCTGACTACAAGATTTACTCACACAAGCAGCCACAGAAACGACATAATAAGAAACCTTCAGTGTACTTCCAGAATACAGATATCCTAGCTGGGGAGCGAGCCTGACAAGACAGTTTGTGTTCTGAGAGAGGAGGGATCCACTCCTCTTTTAGGTACCCAGTGGAACTCCAAAATCTGGCATCCAAGGCAGATCTGGTGTTTCCTGCCTATATGAAGTTGGCGACCCATCTCTTCTCCTTTGTCACTTCACTTTTTCCTTTATCCTACCCTTTTTTTCCTGCTAGAATAGGGTGCAGATGGTTAGGCTGGATCTGTCAGGAGGTCTGAATGTGTGATATAGGGAAGCTGGGCCAGCAAAGATGCATGTGCAATACACCATGAGAGAACCTCAGGTCCACACTCATGAGAGCAAAATACAAAGTGCAGTGGCTACCAGAGCGAGGTAAGAGACAACAGTGTTTTCAAGTAGCTTTCACAAAAAATATCCAGCAAAACCCTACCTGAAATGTTTAGTTGCCTTTGTGGTTAGAGCTGCTTTGAAGCGTTTTTCCAGCTCACAAGTGTGTGGGAGCACTGACAGATTTGCCATCTCTGGTAAATGTCCTACACAAGTCACCCCAAAGGGAGACTGAAGCTTGCTTTGAAGTGTCAAGTCTCTTTCAACTGAAATCAAGCTGACTGAGGGACTGGATCTCTTTCTTGATGATGATATGAAGCAGCCACTGCACACACATTGCCTTCCAGAGGTGATGTGGGAGAGCTGTACATACCAGAAACTCCACAGGAATAGCAGGTGTTTTCACAACCTGTGCTGCACATACCCTACAAAACCACATCTTCCCTTCTGTAACATTGCACCTGGTTGTAGTTTTGGAGAAGACTGAGACCCTGAACATGAAGACAAACTGAGCTAGAAGCAGGCAGGTCCCTGCCTCTGTCTGCCATTTGAGCTTATTGCTTCCTACCACTTCTGCAGCTGGTACCAGGGCACTCAAGAGAAGCCCACTATCAGCAGGCAGTTGGGAGATGGATGCCAATGAGATCAAGAGATCAAGTAGACAGGGTGTCCAGTGTGTTCTGATTCAGAGGGAAGGTGCAGACAGAGGCAGCTGGTCACGAGCAAGGGTGGGTGAAGCACAACATCTTTGCTATAAAAACTGGCACAATGGAGAGGACTCGAAAGCCTTGGGTGATGAGTCCTTTTGGTTGTGTGGCCCACAGTGTCCAGGAACCATATCTCACTCATATGAAAGGTGTAAAAAACATTGTGAGAAAGAGCTGATGAAGGCAGCTTGGAAGTGGGGATAAATAACCCTGGAATGGGGAGAGCAGAGCAGGGTTTGTGTCGCAGGAGATGGCAAGTCTGGTGATGGCTGAGAGAGCTGGGGGTGTTCAGCCTGCAGAAGAGAAGGCTCAGGGAGACCTTAGAGCTCCTTCCAGTACCTAAAGGGGCTCCAAGAGAGCTGGAGAGGGACTTTGGACAAGGACATGGAATGAAAGGACCAAAAGGAATGGCTTCAAACTGACAGAGGGCAGGGTTAGATGGGATATTAGGAAGAAATTTTTGATTGTGAGGGTTGTGAGGCCCTGGCACATGTTGCCCAGAGGAGCTGTGGCTGTCGCATCCCTGGAAGTATCCAAGGCCAGGTTGGATGAGTCTCTGAGCAATCTGGTTTAGTGAAAGGTGTCCTTGCCCATGGCAGGGGGTTTGGAATCAGGTGGTCTTTAAAACCTCTTCCAACCCAATATGATGTGATTCCATGACTCTACAAGTCTGCATCTTTGTTTTGCCTCAGGCTACTGAAGCTACAGAGCATTAGGGCTGGTCCCAGTTGATGGGTAAGAGGAGTAAGAAGCTTATTTATATACATACCCTGTGTCCAGGCTGTGTATCATGCTTTTTGCATTTATTGAAGCATGACTTTGGTGAGATTTGCCGCCCTGCAGGGAAGCAAAGACTAAAACTGAGATTATTAATCCTTAATACTAAATAGAGGAAGTTTGTTAGCTTGCATTTCACCATGTAATTATCACTGCCATGAAACATTTTCAGAAATGCTGGGCCACAATTCTTCTGCACATCCAACCCGAAAAGTCTGCAGGAGAGGATGTCTAGAGGGGGCAGAGGCTAATGACGTGATGCTGGGAGTGATGCTCACTCATTTGTGGGGCAAAAGCTCAGCCACAGACATTTTCTTCAGAAGCCTCCTTCACGTATGTGTTGGTGACAAAACACTGTCAGCACGTCAAAAATTAACTGCAGATTGGGGCTATTAATCTGAATTTAAATATCATGTGTTGAAGGATTTCGTAAGCAATTAATGATTTTAAATCTAACCTTCCCAAATGAAGCCCCATTCAATCCCTCTGGGATCCCTAGTTATAACCTCCTGTTCTTGGGTTCATGACTGTAGCACCTGGGTTTGACTCTGTTGATCTTGCTGTACAGACTCATTTGCTCATGGACTCATCACACCCACCCCAGGAGCTCTCATGAAACATATGACATGATGATACACAGGCTACCTTTTGCCCCCCCACTTCATCTTCCTCATTGATCTGTTCAAAGCAGTCATTCAGTTCAGAGCTAAAATGCTTCATGCAGATTTTTATTAAAATCTGTGTCTTGAAAGGCGGTGACAGTTCCACCCTGCAGGACTGATCCCCCACTGAACAGACACAACCCAGGCAACTTGCACTGTCTGCTCATGGAAGCGTGAAGACGGGTTCACACTTGCTGGGAAGTGACAGTCACTTCACTGGGAGGGGGAACAGCCCCTGTGCCATCAACTGGTAACCAACCAAAATTGTCTTGAGCCATGAAGGTTTTGTTAAACTACCACGGGGCTCTGCAGGGGATCAATGAACATGTTCAGAAAAATAAGCCTCTGCTCCTTCCTGGCCAGGAATGATGAAGAGAGCACTGCTGGCACCGGTGGCCACAGCAGGACTGCAGGATGGATGTGGCAGCAGTCACCGGTGAGCACAGGGGTGGCAAGGTGTCTGCGTGGAGTTTTGAGACATGACAGGGGTGCAGACATGAATTCAAAGCCTGGCATGAACCAGTCAGGCTGCGGGTGACTGAGTCTCAGTGCTGGTGGCTGTGGAGCTGCTGGCTTTGCTGTGCACCTGCCCCCTCTCAGTCTCCTGCAGGAGACAGATCATCTCCTCACACAGATACTCTATGCATTGCCTTGCCTTGTCCAGGCAGTGTGTTTGTTAATGGAGCAAATCCAGAGGAGTTTCCATTCCTCATATCCTTTGGAAGTCAGTGTTCAAGCATTGATACATCTTATTTAGCACGTTCTTAGTTTTTCCACTTGGAGCAAGTAATCTTTGCCCTCCAAAGGAAGAAGAAGATAGCTATTTATTGACAACCAACAACCACCATTGCTCAGAGCTTTAAAACCCCGTGCTCTACAGTGCACCTTGCTGATGCCAAACAAAAGTGAACAGATGTCCACAAAACAGCAGCAATATATTCAACTTTGGGAGAAAGAGAAAAAGAAAACATTTTTGTCTCCTGGAAGTGTTCAGAGATGATTTAATCTGCAGAAGGCACACCATTTGTTATGATACACAGAAAGCTTATCTATAACTCAAATGACAGACCACATTTACATGGGACACAGAAACCACAGACACTGCCTGGCTTGTGACATACGTAGGGCAGGAAAGTGGGATTTCCTTTACTGAACAAAAATCCAGCTTGGATTATTATTTAGGTATATTTGCATCTCAATTTCAAGGATTTCCTTCAAAATCTTATCTAAGTTTTATTGAGGGCAGGAGATAAAATAATGTAGATATATCAAGTCCCATTTCTCTCTGTGGTCATGTGGACATAATTTTGAGTAAAATCTGACCCTGGATTTGGTTTTCCTCTCCAAAATCACAGATCACAGAGGTATAAAGGCATGGAATAGCAGGATGTTTTGAGTTGGAAGGGGCCTTAAAGATGATCCAGTTTCACCCTGCCTGCCACTGGCAGGGACACCTTTGCCTAGAGCAGGTTGGTCCAAGCCCCATCCAACCTGACCTTCAGTGTTTCCAGAGATGGGTTATCCACAGCTTCTCTGGACAACCTGTGTCAGTGCCTCGCCATGCTCATTGTAAAAAACTTCTTCCCTATATGCAATCCAAATTGGCCCATCCTTTGGGTTTTTTGGAAGGCTGTGTTAGCAGCAAGCTGTGGGACAGCACAGCGCTCTGATGGCTGTGATGGGCAGGTGCCACCCTGTGCAAATCCCTTCATCATCATGATCATCATCATCACATTCTGCTGCTAAAGAGGATGGACACAGAGCTGCGCTCGGCTGATGGCAAATCTCTTTTTAAGGGATCCATCTGCTTGCCCTGCTTTGTGAAATGAAAACATCAAGGAAGGAAATCTGCTGCTACATGACTCAGGGGCGACCTGTCAGGTTTGTATGTCCATACCTGCCAGTCCCTCTTGCACCAGCTACCAAAGGCTACCCGCTGCAGGCTGCTGTGTGGTGTTCTGGAGAGCCTGCATGTCACCATCGTGATATAATCTCCTTCTGCAGAAATTTAATTAGCACAGTGAAAGAGCTGACCTTTCTCAAGATTTTATTTTCCCCACTATGCTAAAAATATCCCAGTGAATATGTCAATAGTATCCTTGAAGCACAAAGCACTTCAATGCCCTGTTGCAAGGGAGGAAACATTTTAAAATTATGATTTTTATAGAGAATGAGAAAAAGAAGATTTAAAATACCCTTTAAAATAGACAGCGTTATTTTGAATCTAAATTATTGTGAATGTTCCAGGCAAAAGAAAGGACCATAAAGAACAGCACACCACATTTCTCATGGTGCATTTCATAGCAATATTAGTAATCAGTATTTCAGGTCATTTTACAAAGGAAGTTTATTTTTTAATCCATCATTCAAGGATAAAGAGGTAGGGAAAATTAAACTGATTTGCCAAGGCCTGCTCCTCAGGCTTTCCATCTCACAGGTTCTGTTCACCAGGACACACCTGAAATCTGCTTCTTTACCATTTATTAATGTAATAAATTTGCCTCTACTGCAAAAGCACTGGATGATGCTGTACAGTGTGGCTGGGGTCTCTGCACAGCAGCTGCAACACACAGTGCTGCTATTTATATGCTAGATATATATATATATAAAATATTGTTTTGGAGTGTGGGCTACCTAACATGCCATTTGTTGGTAATCATACTGCCTCATGACAAGAGATGATTTCTTGCTGACAAACTTAACCTTCAAGGCAGCCAAGATAAATGAAATATTCTGTATTTCTACATACAATAAAAAGCTTCTATGCTCTTCAGATGTCTCTTTCTGCTATTTTTCTTGTTAAAGAAAGTAGGAGGTGGGAGCTCCAGCTGGGACAGGACCATCTTCTGCCCCCACAGCAGGTAGTGGGAAAGTCACTCTGAGATCAGAAAGCTCAAACCTTTACCTCTTTGACACTAACCAAATACCTCCCCTTAAAGTAAATACACATTTCAAAAGGGGGAAATGCTTTTTTTTATTTTTAAATGTATTTATGTAAATATTATTTCTATATTAGGCATTACTAGTCTTAAGATACAACACTCTGCTAAGAAAATCTGGCAAATTCTATGGGTGAAACATGCCCAGATTTTCTCTTCCACCATGCTTTTGAGACCTCCTAAATATCCTGTTCTTTCCAAGCAGCCTGGCTTGAAAAGGAAGCTGAGCTTAGCATGGACTTGACCCTGCAGCTGGAAAATAACATATAGCTGCCCTGATGCTGCTGCTGGTTGTGCTGTACACTGTCAGTGTGGCTGTGACCTGCTGTGTTGACTCCTTGGGTCTCTAATTGCCAAGGACAAGAGGAGATATGCACTCAACTGAAAATCTATAAACCCAGTGAGCACTCAGCCACGCGATCAATAAGGACCAGAGGAGTGCCCAGATGGACTGTATGCATTGGGAAAACAACAAAATGCCAAAGGGAAAGAAAGTGCGTCCACACTGTCAGGTGGCAATTATAACTTCTGGTGAGTGGAAAAAAAAATAAAACTATTGAATGTGAAAACACTGTGTCATGCCCATGTAAGTTATAGGAGTGATTTATACCAGCTTTACCTTGGTATCTTAAAACAGGCATTGAGCACAACAACCTTCCTGTTTGCCAGCAGCTACTTATAATGCCTTTTTTCCTCCTTTGGCATTGCTCAGGGAATAAAACAGCAGTATCTTGACTTTATATCTTACTTCCTTGCTTCATATCTTGCAGAGGTTAGGAAACCTGAACGGCTGTGAGATGGAGAACTGCCAGTGTTCTTTATCCACGGGCAATAAAGGAAATTTTCATCTCCTGGACAGCAGCAAGACCACAGGCACTGGGGCGGGCAGGGGGTGTCACCAGGGTGCTTTGGGGATGCTTTCCCTTGCCAGCTTCAGGCCAGGCAGGAGCAAAGCCACCAGTCAAAATCCACCTCCTCCTCCTCAGGGTTTGCACTTTTCTGAGCCAAAGAGGAGTTTTACAAATAGGGTGCCAAGTGTCTGCCTGCTGGGTCCTGCTGCCAGCAGTCATCCACCATAGTGGCACAGCCTCTCAGAAGGTTTTACTCATCTGCCCTCAAAGTGACCACCCCCCCAGCTAGTAAAACAGCCCAGGCAATTTTAGTTGCTTTTTTTTCTTTTTTTTTCTTTTCTTTTTTTTTGCTGCTGCTCAATCAGCTCAGCCTCCTGAAAAGTAAAAAATGTTTGTGTTTTCAATGCACTCAAATTGGACAATGCTCTTCTGATCTTTGTGGCCATTTCGAGGTTCCACACCAGCACACAGCAATGTCATGCACCTGTACATAATGAGCCTTGGTGATATTACAGCATCAAACTAAACAAGGATTTCAGCAGATCTCTCTCTCTCTCTCTCTCTAGATATATATATATTTAAAAAAAAAAAAAGGATTAATTTGCATTTGAAGGATAATCCACACTGAAAGATTTGCACTTCTTTTTATGCAGCAGCTGAGTTGTTATAGTAGCCTGAAGACACATTAACCATAAGTGTTAACAACAGGGTCATGAAACACTAGTTATATGCATAGCACTACAATTTTTTGCTATGTTTTGGAGGGGATATTGGAAGAATTTATTTGTGAAGGCACTCTCACATTTTTCCTGCTTGACTGATACCTCCTTAGTGGCCCAGTGGGGATATAAAAAAGATGCCTGCTCCTTCCTGAGGGCAGGAGGATCCCCATGTTCAAGCCTCACACCCTGCTGAGCAGCACAGGGCAGATCCCCAGAACACAAGTTAACTCTCTAGCACTGATGTGGTTCTTGGTGTAGGACAAACGATAGTAGGACTAACAAGAAATGCAAACAACATGGCGTTTTTTTCATGAAGCTGTGGAGGTTAATTTAGTGTGCAGTTCCCGAAATGAAGACATCTTTAATTTAAAATTTAAGTGGAAACTGATCTAGAATTTACCCTTCAGTGCTCTCCCTGAGGTTATTGATAGCACCCTGCAGGTTTGGAAGACTTGCAAAAGCAATTCATAATGATAACTGTCACTCAAAAGCCATCGCTCCCAGGGTGGTGTTGCAACTCAAAATGTAGCCTAGCCAAAATCAGGAACATGTGGGTACTCTAGCAAGGTACACCTGACCATAGTTTCATTGATCTCCTGGGCTGTTGCTCAAACTTTTTCTTGAAGGCAGAATGTAATACCAGAGTATGCAAAGTAGAGAAAAACCTTCATATGCAGGAAAAGTAAGTGCCATGTAATGAGGATAAGCCAAGGAGACTGATGCAATGATGATTAGTCATTTTTCAGATATCATTTGCACAGCCATTTTTCAATAAAATCTTTATTGCACTACAGAGTGGAAACTTTCACGAACTCTGGAAAAAAGATAGCTAAAATCATCTTGAAGTCATTTTCAGGAATGTTTAAAGAACAATTCACAAGATAGAGCATTGAAGGGGCATACTCTGCTATCCCTGCAGATGTCCTGCAGCACTCCCTGACCAGCTGCCACCTGGAGACATATTTGGGCGTTTTTTTGGTTAGTTTAAAAAAGGCAGTCTTGCTTACATTACAACAAATAGCAAGTAAGTTTCCCAAGCAGTTTCAGAGACGGCTTACCCATCTCTGTACCTGGCTCAAGTAAATGTGGGCTATAACCTTCTCATCCCAGGGATGGGATGGGGATGGGATAGGGATGGGGATGGGAGCCCTCACGCAGCATGTGGTGACCTCTAGTGGGAGCACATCCGTGCCTTCTATGTCCAAAAGGGACATAAAGTCCCATGTCCTGGGGACGCTCCACCTGTTTCACAAACCCTGGAACAATCCAGGTGACCATGAATACATCAGACACCCCCACCCTTGCACGGATTGAGTGTGCAAAGAAATTCCTGCTGCTGATGTGGGTGGAGAAGCTGATGCACCGTGGCTGCAGGATGATGCTCGTGGCAGCCTTTACCCCTGCAGGACACAAACATGGGCGCACACACCTAGACAAAGAGAGAACAGATAAAGCTGGGTGACCTACACCCATGAGCACAAGCCTGTCTCCAGGTGAGCTTCCTCCAGGCTGGGAGGCAGGTTATGGACAACCAGATCTCACAGAAACTCTGGCTGGAAAGTGTCACTTAAATGTCTTTTCACCAATTTTCCCTTCAGGGCCTCCACAGGTCAGTGTACCTGCTCCCATTTAACCAGCTAAACTCAAAAGGCAAAGCTCAGGCTTGGTATTATTTCAAAGCTTTCCTGCAATTAACAAAATATGACAGATCTGCTATAGGCTACCAAGTCAGTGAAAACGAATTCCAGAAAAATCTGAGCATAAACAGAAATCAGTTAAAATGTACCAGAGGGTCACAGGTATGGCTGTACCTTGCACAAAGTATTCAATGAGAAATCAGTTATTTTGGTGTGTGATCTCTTTTTATTTCTTATTTCCATCCACGATGTAATGGCTAAAGCACTTGAAAGATGAAATTAACTACCCCTATTTTTTTAATTTTTTTAACCATTATTTTATTGCTATAATTAGTTTTGTTAGTTCAGAGTAGACCAGTTGTGCTTTTGTCCTCACACATACTTTTGTTGATAGCTGAAGAAACACTTTTTTCTATCCCACAGGATTTATTTTTTTTTTTAAATTAAAAGTATTTTTGTTTCCTGAACGGATATGAACACACTGTCTGTGGGTTGCACTTGTGAAACCAATTGCCTGGAAGGTAGGAGGTCTGCATCAAAGTGCCTTGCAGAGTCAGCCACTAACTATAAAACCAGCTCAAACCTGTGGCACTGTCACCTATGTGCATTTATTTGATGAAAATGGTACACTAGAAAGAGGTCATACATCACCTTGCTCTTTTTCCAAGGCAGAATGGAGGGAGAAAAAAGTTTTAAAAACCACAAAGCATGTAAAGAACAAGGCTAATTGCTCATTTTGCTCCAGAGCAGTAGCAGGGAGGTGCCAGATGCTCGGTGCACACCACTACAGCACGGACAGCCACCTGCTCGAGCCAGGATGTGACCCAGAGGCTCACATGGGACCTGTCCTTGGATGATTTAATCAGCACCAATATCCCACTGCAACACCAGAGCTGCCTTGTCACTTATCTCTGATTAAGAAACAGTGAGTCACTTTCTGACTCTTCCCTGGCTCTTGTGCCTGCAGAATAATTTGAATTAAATATTTATGAAGAGCTCTGCATAGTCACAAAGTTACTGTGAAGATTGAACGGGTTGGAAAAGTGTGCAGTGTGGTGAGTGTACTCAGATCCTATGGTTGTGTAATGCCAGGTAGTCCTACTGGAAAAGGGTTGTTCATACAAACGAAATTGTTTTAACTCCCCATAACCAAGAAGATGGTCGATAACTAATTTAAATGGTCACTGCATTCCTTGGCTGCCCAAAAACTCAAAAATCAAGACATGTTTTCTCACATGACATGTAATACAGAATCATTTTCTCTTAAGCCATTTGCTAATGGTCAGTAAGTTATGTATTAATAAGTTATATTTGATTGGACTTCCAAAAAAGATGTTCTGTGAATGTTGCTTTCCCATCAAGGCTGATGATGCTTTCACAAGGATGCTTTCACAACAAATCCCCTTGGCCCAGGACTATACACATTCATGGCATGGTGACAGGTTGCCAAAACAGACTATTAATAAAAGCCCGCAAACTTCAAAATTCAAAAGTGGTTGGGTTTTTCTCCCCTTCTCTGTCCTCTTTTGGGAGATTTCTGGTTTACAGACTTTATTTGCCAAGTTATCTGAGAGTACAAAGGTTTTTTACACCTGAGACTATATTCTCCTTTGCCATTTTACTTTATGATCTGCCACATAATCTGCTGTTGGGTTCCAGGATCGTTGGAGAAATTTTTTTTTCTGCCTGATATATAACACCAGCTCGCTCTGCCATTATAGATACTAGATGCACCCTGTGCTTTCTCGTCTGGATCATTTGTGGGAAATAGCTTTTTTTCTTCCTAAAAATGTTTCTATTATTTCCATACAAACTACTGATACTTTTACTTTGTAGGAGGTGCAAAACCATTCAAGACATTCTGAGAACACAATTAAGATTTGTTTTTGTCCACTGTTTTGAAGCTGTTTCTCTCCCTCTCCCCAGAAAAACAAACAAACAAACAAACAAACAAACCCAAAACCACCAAAAAAACCCAATGAACCAAAAAACTCCCCCCAACCCTGGCCCCCCCTCCAAGAACCCCCCCCCACACACACACACAAAACCCAAAAACCCATGACCAACCTGAGTTCATTCTATTTCTGTTACTCTGGAGAAAACGAAGAGTAAAACGTAAAGTATGCTTGAAAAGGAGCATTTTTGCTATATGCACACTTCAAATTAAAATGTTTTAGAGCAGCTC
Organism: Sclerurus mexicanus; assembly: GCA_013396755.1. NCBI lineage: Eukaryota > Metazoa > Chordata > Aves > Passeriformes > Furnariidae > Sclerurus > Sclerurus mexicanus. Next base: position 81,698 of record VWZF01005402.1, read on the forward strand.
CCATTTTTCTCTGTAGGTTAATTTAACCTGGGTACAAGGTTTTGTTGGAGTAAATCCAAATATCTTTATTTTGCTGTTGGACACAAATTCACTTACACTCAACAAGCATAAGGTTGATTGATGATCAGGAAACCAAATGAACAAATTGATCTCATTACAGACACCCAATAACTGACATAGAATCGACTCTTTTGTGCTAATTACATTTATGAAAATATACAACATAATCAGGTGTCTTCCCAAAGCAGAATGCAATGAATGCAAACTGCACATTAAAAATATTTGGGAGGTGCATGTAGAAAACTAAATTTTCTTTAACTGCCCTCACATTATAAATCTTTATAACAAATGGAGTCATGAGGGATCACTGTCAATGTGGGGAGCTGTTGTGTTATCATGATTGTTCTTTGGGAGCCTTGTGAGACCATCTAAAAGTGTTTCATGTCCCACCAGGAAGACTGGCTGCCCTTAAGAGCAGTAAGGGATTTAGTGCCACCCTATCCAACTAGTAACCATTTTTATGAATAATCTATTTTATTTTATTGAGGGCTGGGTTTACCCTTTAATAAAAAGAGATTGGTTTCTGTTCTCCCATGATCTGAACATAAGGACAGCAGAGATATAGTTGTGGCTCCTCTATGGCCCTTGACTTTCATTGCTGTTGGGGTGTTTTGTATCTTGTGCATGTGTAAAGAAGGGCAGAGGAGCTGTAGAACAGTCCAGAGTACAAGTCTGATGAGGGGAGGCAGAGGGAGATGAGCTTGTTTAGCCTGCAGGAAATGAGGCTCAGTGGGGACCTTATTGGTCTCTGAAACTACCTGAAATGATGTTGTAGCCAGGTGGGAATCGGATGCTTCTCCCAGGTAACAAGTGATAGGAGAAGAGGAAATGGACTCAAGTTGCACCAGAGGAGGTTTAGTTTGGCAATTAGGAAAAATATCTTCACCAAAAGGGTTGTCAAGCTCTGGAAAAAGCTGTCCAGGGAAGCAGTGGAATAAACATTCCGGGGGGGGCAGATTTAAAAGACATGTAGATGTGGCTCTTGAGGACATGGGTTTGTGGTGGGGTTGGCTGCACTGGGGGACTGGCTGGATTTGATGTTCTTAAAGGTCTTTTACAACCTAAATGATTCTGTGACTCTGATTTATAACTGACTCAAGGTAAATGTTTCAGTACACAGCCTTTATTAACNCTGAAACTACCTGAAATGATGTTGTAGCCAGGTGGGAATCGGATGCTTCTCCCAGGTAACAAGTGATAGGAGAAGAGGAAATGGACTCAAGTTGCACCAGAGGAGGTTTAGTTTGGCAATTAGGAAAAATATCTTCACCAAAAGGGTTGTCAAGCTCTGGAAAAAGCTGTCCAGGGAAGCAGTGGAATAAACATTCCGGGGGGGGCAGATTTAAAAGACATGTAGATGTGGCTCTTGAGGACATGGGTTTGTGGTGGGGTTGGCTGCACTGGGGGACTGGCTGGATTTGATGTTCTTAAAGGTCTTTTACAACCTAAATGATTCTGTGACTCTGATTTATAACTGACTCAAGGTAAATGTTTCAGTACACAGCCTTTATTAACCAGATTATTCATGGTAGGTTTCCTGCTGCAAAATTGAAAGGAATTGCTGTTCCTTGCGCATGGGGATCAGCAGAATAGCCTTGTGTTGCAGCTAGCCATGTGTGCCTACTTAGGAATTGTGTGGGACGAAAACAGGGAGAGTGGGAGAAGGGAAGATTGACTGCTAGTCTTAAGGAAAAAGGTATAATGAAAAACTTTGGAATCCCTACCTTGCCATATGTGTTCATGTTCATTAATATTCATAGAAGGAAAGGAATATATAGTTACCTTCATTACTATTAATGATATAGAGGGCTAGGTTGATAAGCTAGCTTCCCTATAAATATTAAATAGAGCAGCCTTTTTAACTCACATGAAGATATAGGCAGGAGGACACCAATACAGCTCTCAAGAAAGCGTCAAGGATAGTAACATTTTAGCTTGCTAAGCGTGTCTATTGCTTTCCCAATATTACATCAATAAAATTCCCATTTGCCTGATGTAGAACATTCATTTCCTCATGGGTTGTTGCCAATTATGGTAAAGAACTGATCAATAAAGTAAAATGATGGGGATTCATGAATGTTAAAAAGTCATGCATAATTTACGGAGCATGCTTAATTCCAGCATTCTGGAAATGAGGCAGCTATCAAACAGTGTAACTACCATGCACTGCAGATGTTAGGAAAACCAAGTCAAATTTCTGCACTTGGTTAAGATATAGAAAATATTGTCCTGATCTTTTTTAAGCAATCAGGAGATATGGACACAGACAAAGATTTATGACTCTGATTATCTTTTGTCTTGCTGACGTAAATTAGCCTTCTGGGAAACCAAAGTTATTTCTCAATATGCTCTTAATGGTCTGAGTCAGAACTGCAGATGATCTCTCTCCTACAAGGGTTTTATAGTAAAAAACAGAGGTGAGAGCTTCTGTTGCAAAGGACAATAGAAGTGGGAACAGAAATATTTCATGGATGTGAGCTCATCCTCCAGTGTGTCACAGGCATTACTGCTCAGCAAACACGGCTCCAGCCATGAAAATAAAATGTTTACTTTTCCGTCTGGATCAGGTCGATGATTATTCCAGTCATTGACATTATCTCTGCAAACAAGGAATCATGCTTCAGACTGGCAGCCAGGGTTTTCAAGGTAATGAAAGTTGCTTGTGTCTGAGATCATCCCTGTGTTACCGACCCCATGTCAAGGGGGTTGAATGACTGATGCACTCCCACATCTCTCGTTCTGATTAACAGGCTGATCCTCCCAGCTCTGCAGCTGGTACCAGCCCAGAACCCCACCTCACACAGCCCCACACCGCAGCAGATGATGCTTAGTGCAGAGCATCAATTCTGGTAGCCACCACGAAGCCAGAAAAGAAGGGAGCTGTAAAGTCGGGACAGTGCCCTGCTCTGGCCAAGACCAAGACATGTTCCTGATGTTTCTTCTTCTTTGTGCTGTAACTAGTCCGTATATCATTATGGCAAGTAGAGCTGCAGCTGTAACTGCACAAAGAGGTTTGTATGGACACCTGTGAATGAGCTGAACAAAGAGAAAAACCCATGGAATGGATTTAGATATGCTTATCTTTTTGCCAGGGGGATATCTGCTCTCATGACAAAGTTCTGGGACAGGTAGCACAGTATATAACCTCAGTGTAAAATGGAATAGCAAAGGTGGTGATCAGATGGTGATGCAGGCTGATACCTGGGAACACAGGTAATTGCTAGTTGACTCCAGATCTTGCCATTACTTGGCTGCTCAAGAGCATTTTTTTAAGTGAGAAATGGTATCAGGGTACTTTTACGAAGTTCTGATCCACTGAAATGCCATTGATGGGCTAGAAAAGACAAATTAAAATCAGGTTTTAATGTCTTGGCTGAAAACTAGACAACCTGAAAGTCCATTCTCCCACTCACTGGTGCAAATGGGATGACTTGGACTTTCGTTCAAGAGTTCCCCAAAGGCAGATCAGCATCCAGCATCTTCTCTTGTGCTCATAAGTGGCTCCCACAAGTCCTGGTGAAAGCTGTTACTCACACACCAAGTATCCTGTGAATTACTGCCATGTGCATCATCCAGATGCATATCGTGGATGTTCACATTAATGGAAGTGCTCCTGACATTGGGACTGGACTTTAACAAATAACGATGTCTGTTTCTCAGTACTGGGTTCTCAGTGCCTTCAGATGAGCCCTTTGCTATTCAGATCTTCCCTCCTGCACAGTCTCTTCTCCAAAGTAACAAGTAATAGGACAAGAGAAAACAGCCTAAAGTTGTATCAGGGGATGTTTAGTTCAGATATTGGGAAAAATTTCTTCACCAAAAGGGTTGTCAAGTGTTGGAACAGGTTTTCAAGGGCAGTGATGGAGTCACTGTCACTGGAGGGACTTGAAAGACCTGTGGATGTGGCATTTAGGGACATGGTTTAGTGGTGGGCTTGGCAGTGCTCGGTTAGCAGTTGGACTCAATGACCTTAGAGGCCTTTTCCAACCTAAAGGATTCTGTAATTCTTCTGTTTGTTCCCTGCCTTGCAGTTCCTGCCCTGACAGTGGCTCCTGGTCTGCCCACAGACACTGTACTTGCACTGATGCTGAAGGGTGATGCTCAAACTGAGCATGTGACTAGATTGAATGAACCAATCATTTCATATTTTTATTTTAAACAAACACTTTATTAACTCCCCACACAGTTATTTTCATGTGAGGAAGCCCTGCTTGGACAAGAAATATATTTGCTCAGGCTTCTGATATGTTTTCATGCATTCAGACAGTAAGTTTCCACCTCTCCATGATTTTCCTCCTGATGTATTATTTATTTCCACTTATTCCTCAGGGGAAAAAAAATAAAAATATGGAGATGTGTTCTCTGCACCACCTACAGAGTCCCTTCAAACAGAGCTCCTCCTTGTTTCTTCTTCTGCTGAAGCTGCTGCAGAACAAGCTCCTAGTGCCGTCCACCCACCCCCACCAGATGTTTCCTGACAGCATCCACCTGCCCTGCAAGAGGGCAATGCTTTCAGGCTACCCCAGACTTTGTACAACAAGCCCCGTTGTACAATACATCCTGTTATGGAGCTGGGTCCTGCCATGGTGCCACAGGGTGCTATGAGAGAAAATGAGGCCCAAAATACATATATAAATCCTTAAAATAGGAATTAAAAAATCAGTAATTCTTCCTGGTTGGGCTAATGCCTTCTATTTTGGAATAATTTCTTCCCTTTCCTGTATAATTTTACCTTATCTTATATAAATTATCCTGCCTCCTAATCCCCATAAAACACGTGACAAAGCTTTCACAGACTTTGATGGACTTGGAAATGGAGCAATTTTAAACAGAGAAGCACTAAGTAACCCATTATTCAAATGAGGCAGGAATCTTCCTACTGCTGTTGGAAGCACAGTGATGCTCCTCAGTGCACTGGGGCTGGATCCGTAGCCCCTTCCCCAGGCTGGGAACAAAGGGTCAGGGCTCTAGCTGAAGTCCTGGTGTTTAGCTCCTCAGCCACTGCTTTTCCCACTTCTGGGAGAGGCTGGCCAAGAGAGATGGCTCAGTCCATGCTGCTAAGGCACAAATCAGCAAAATTAGTGCTTGCAAAACAATTCAGTCTCTTCTGGCCAGAGTCTCCAAAATGCTGCACCAGTATCTTCACAAACAGACTACAGAGAGTACATCATCTCCTGCGGAAGAGGGCCTTCCCTAATCTAATTTTTATAGACTTGTCTATAAAACACTAAAAACTGCCTTTCACTACCATGCCTCAGAGGCAACATTCGGAAAACATCAGCAGAAACGCAGCAGCAATTCCTGTTGGGTCCTCCTGTTCCTCCTAAAGGCAGTGGGATGTGAATTACATATTTCACAGAGACAGTTTCTCTCAAGGTTTACAACACAGCTATAAACATCGGGCACCCTTTCCATGGACAAGTGCAATTTGCCTGTGCTCTGTCAGACTGTGCAGCTCTGTCTGAACCGCATCCAGAGAGGATAGAAAAGGACAGGGATGTTTTTGAGATGGTTGCAGCTTGACAGAGCAGAGAATGTGGGGTTGGACAAGCCTGCAGAGATCTGACTGCTGCCTTGTAGAAGATCACAGGAGATTGAAGGCGATATAAATCAGTCATGGAAGGGATTGTGAAACAGAATTACTGGGAAGAAACATTTTCTGCAGAGAGAAGAACAAATCTTAAATGAAACTGGGATGAAAGGCAAATTAACAGAAGAGCAGCAGAGATGACAGGCAGTGCTGGAAGGTGTATCTCAGTGGTCTGAACTACGATGTTAAAATACTGCCTCTTTGAGGTCAGAAGCAAACCTTTCACTAGCTTCAGCCAGGCCATGATTCCCCTTTTAAAATGAGGCTTGGCTGTAGAGAAAATGGGGTTTGGCAAACATCATCTCAGTATGGAGAAACTGAGTTTTGTGATACCTTTATCAGGGCTGCATGCAGCTGTATCCAGCATGACAGCTCACACTGTGTGTATACTCACAGAATCACAGCCTCAGAGAATAACATAACTGTTTAGGCAGGAAAAACCCTCTAAAATCATCGAGTCCAACTGTTAACACAGCACGGCCAAGCCTACCACTAAGTCGTGTCCCCACGTCTATGGAGCTACACGTGTGTACACACAAGAGGGTAGGACCAAAACCCAGGTCCCTCCAATGCCCACTGAAACTCAGTAGGGCTGCATCTGTTGATACCAGGAGGAGCCTGACCCTTTGAGTCCAACCACGACAGGGCTGTCCAAACATTACCAACCCTCTGTGCCATCTGCTGAAACTCCTCTGATTTATTTTCAGAGGTCTGGCTGCAAGTGGAACAGGACAAGGCAAAAAAGGACCCATTTTTAGCAGAAAAGCTGTTTGCACATCATCCTGGCTGTACCCAAGGCTGTAGCCAGCCCTGTGCAACAGCCACATCCTCTGACTTGCACTCAGCAGAGAAGTTCATCACATAACCCAGTCGGCCTCTCTCATTAGCAGCTCTCCCATGGCAGTTTAGGGAAAAGGATGGGGAGGAATCTGCTGTGGCAGGCTGGCAGCTTGCAGAGAGGCAGCCAGGGCTCTGCTAACAAGCCATGAACATACTCACTGATTAAAAAAGACTAGTGAATAGAACAGGTTATTCTTCCTCCTACTTAGCAAATTGATCGTCGTTCCAAAGATATGACAGCAGGGAGATAATAGCTTCAATCTTCCAGGGTAACATATTCTATTAAAAAAAAACATGAATAGTTTAAGGTGTATTTCTAACAACAGTCTGGAGCATTTGCAAAGGTCCAGGGCAGGATAAAGAAAAAATTTTACCATTTGGCATCAGCCACTCCAAATAGTCAAATATAACGGAAGATATTACAAGTGGAGAAGAAATTAGAAAGGAAATATAGCATAACATCCACTGGGAAATACCTGGTGCTGAAAGAGATAAAGGTGCCTTTAAAAGTGGGAAGCCCCAAGGAAACTATTTCAGGATAAAATTTATTCTGCACTACCGTCCCAATAGCTGCAAAATGCAAATCGCTTGCAGAGCCAGTGATGAAACCCATTTACTTTCCAGTTGTGTTGCCTCTGTAAGATGCAAATCATCAATGCAGCTTCACAATAAAACCTGCAATAGTTAATAATGCAAAGCTCATACAGAGTGAAGACACAGCAATTATTTATACAGCAATTATATATGTCACATTATGTGGGAAAGCTTTGACTTTTCAAGGAAGGCATGATGAGAACTGATATCACATTTCTAATCCTGATTTGAGCAAAACCACTGAAAAATTAAGTGTATGCAGGGGAAGGAGTTGCCACATACTGATGCTCTTTTCTGTCTCTAAGACCTCTGCATTTCTGTAAATGCTGAAAATCATGCAGTATCATTCAGCTGTACCTCCAGGACAGAGATCAGAGATGTGTTGCTCTGAGAGATGAGGAGCTCTACTTTATCAGCCTCCAGCTGCAACAGCTCAGGGGCTTTTCCCAGCAAGAATGCTGAGAAGAAGCATGGCCCTTCCAGGGCGGGCAGACACTATGATCTGAGGGTCTCATGGAAATTCAAGCTGCTGAATTTCCAGGTGTAACTCCAACACCTTTAGTCACAGCAGCCACTCTCTATGACCTGATATTTTAAAAGACACAGGGAGTTCATGTATGGTGAAAATGCCAATTTAATCCTCCTCTTAAAGACAGCCAATACCCAAAGCTGGAAACCAGCTGAATCCTGTCCAGGATACTCATCATTACTAAATGTGTTTGTTTCCTGGGCTGTTATTTTCCAAAGCAACATTTATCTTGCATTCTTAGCCTAATTTCATAAAGAGCTTTCAATCCAGTGAAACTCTTTTCAAAAATTTTTTTTCCTACTTGTACACAAAGTGCAACAGACACAGTGGCAGAAGGCCTTGCTAGGAATAATGCTGTGGCTTTCCCAGTTCCTATAACTGGTATTATTTGCAAGGAAAACTTCCTTCAGTGTTCACAAATAATTAGGCACTAGAGGACACTCTGCTTAGTTTCTTTCCTAACTCTTCTTTGATGTTCAAAAAGGTTTTTTGGTACTGTAATAGGCTGAAGCCTCTCCAGATGTGTATCATCATACCTTCAGCATAAACATCCCTTAACACCTAGCAAGGCAGGTCCTTCTGCTGCAAACTTACTGCAAGCCAGTAGAAAAGAACTAGAAGGGACAAATTTGAGAATAAGGCACCTTCCACTCCCAGGATCATGGAGCAATGTGTTTTACTGGACTTTAATCTCGAAAAATTAGCCTTTTGATTTTAAAATTATTCTTCTCTTCCTTAAGAGAGGATGGAGTCTTTCTAACACTAACAGAGCTTGTGCTTTGTCCAGAGTGTTGTCCTCTTACTTGCTTTTCAGACTGAGCTTGTTACCGCAGAACTGCCGACCCTGGGTAGTCAGAGACACTGGGAGGGGGACATTCACCTGGCCCTGAGCCACAATGAATTAAGTTCATCTATTGTGGGTTTGAGACCATCCAGAGCCATGAGGACAAGTCACAAAAACGCCCCTGTACTTGTGCTGGACCATCACCATGTGTCACCCTTACTCCATGTGTTACTCTGTTAGGCTGCATTTGTAAGGAGCTAAAAAGGGATATGAAGCAGCTGTTCAAGAAAGCAGTTTTCATGTTGGAATTTGACCTCCCTTATTGCTTGTTGTCTTGTTCAGCTGTTCTGCTTTCCAGGAGAATATGCAAACACTGGAGAAGAGTTCCAAAGTCCTTACATATGTAGACCTTTCCTTGTTCTCAAAGCATTCAAACAGTTGCAAAAAAAAACCCCAAGAAACAAAAAACCAACAAAACAAAACAAAAAAGAAGCCTGCAAAAAAGATTAGAAACTATAGATTGCAAGAAAGGGACAAACATTGATACCACTGACATATCACCATGATCCAACAGAGCTGCCATGCATCCACTGGGGTCCAGGTCTCTCGTTCCGAATGACGTTGATGCTTCCAGTGTGACCACAAAACAACCAGAAGAATCAGTTTCATCATTGTATGCAAATTGTTTCATGAAAACTAGACACAGATTTAGTTTCAAAGCATTTACACACAGAATGGGGAGAACTGTGACCACAGGGCGAACTGTGACCATAGGGCATGTTCTGCTTGACCAACCCGATCTCCTTCTATGACAAGAGGGAAAAGGAGGGAAAAGGACTGGTGTGGTTGCACCTCGAATCCTGTGTTCAGTTTTGGGCCCCTCATGTTAAGAAAGATATCGAGGTGCTGGAGCATGTTCAGAGAAGGGCAATAGAGCTGGGGAATGGTCTAAATTGTAAGTTACATGAGTGGTTGAGAGAGCTGGAAGTGTTTAGCCTGGAGGAAAGAAGGCTCAGGAGAGACCTTATCACTCCCTACAACTACCTGAAAGAAGATTGTAACCAAGTGGGGATTGATCTCCTCTCCAAGGCAACAGTGACAAGAACAGAAGGAATCCAAGAGTACAAAAGGAGAGAAAAGATGAAGTGTTTTGTCTCTGCCCAAGAGGTCGTAACACTTCTTTGCAAGAAAACTCAGAGTCAGTCCATGTGGCCCAGAAAATATTGTACCTCTCTGCTTGAGCCAGGGACTTCCACCTACAGTTCCCATGTTCCTTGCAGATACAGCTTTGGGGGTTCTGTCTGCTTGGCCAAGAGAGCCCCAGGGAGCTCCTGAGACTGGGTTTGCACTTGGGATGAGGATGCCCAGGACCTGCTGAGGACAAAGGCTGGGGCTTGATGGCCAGGAGATGTGACTCTGGGGAATGGATAGGGGCTGAAGCAGAATCTTAGGTTGTTTCTAACCCAGAGCAAGAGCCAAGCCCCTCAGGTCAGGGCAGAGTACTCCCCTTGGGGCTGGAGACAAATGTGCTCAGGATTCTCAAGTGGCAACAGGTGTCAAGAGAGGCTTTGGGGACATTCCAGGTGCCCCAGCCCCCTGTTCCCTCCCATCCAGACCTGCTGAGCCCCCTTTCTTCTCACTTCCTCCAGGCCATGGCTCCAGGAGTCACTCTCACCCTGGCTCTGCTGGACATCTTGCCCAGCCTGAAGCACCACGTCAGTGTGGCCACAGCCAAACATGCAGGATTGTGAGCAGTATCTGTGTCATGAGATGACTCGACTGCTGCAGAAGACTGAGGGGAGCAGGGTTGTGGCAGATGCCACTGTCCTTTCTGCACTGCAGCAGACCTGGTCCTGCTTGCTGTGAGCTGGCCAGGAGAAGGAAGCTTCATAAACTTCCTGTCTGCTGTTCTGGTCCTCCAGAGGTTGAAATCAAGGCTGAGTGCTTCCTGGTGATGAAGCCTCTAGTCTATGATTCTGGAATTCATTTGTGCACCTTCACAAGAGTCAAACAAGTGTCTATGTGGTGGCACTGATAATCTGCCAATAGCCTCCTCTCTTTGGTATAATTTAATTCTATGGACTGCTCTCTGTTTTTCAAGTGCCATCTTTTGTTCAGCCACTCCTGATTCCCCATCTCTACTGTTAAAACAGATGTGTGGAACTGGAGAGTCACCCTTTTCCAGGGAAATCATTGTATTAGAAACAACACCTTGTGTGAAACTGAGGGGTGGATACTTGGGCACGCAGAAGTATCAGCACTGCAGATATGAGCAATGCAGATCCGAGGCTCCTGCATAGCCTTTTCGATGGCTTTTGGAACATGTTGCTCTGCAGGCACAGTGTTGCCTCTTCCAGCAAAGCCAGAATGGCTCCCCAGGGAGCAGTATGACTTCTGGAGCTGAGCTCCTGATTACAGCAATGCTTTTGGGTAGCAGGAGATGAACTGCATGAGCTGAGCAGCAAAGACGGAGCCATGCCTCCCACCAGACTGCTCCCACACTGGCTCAGGTCACGATGTGCCCATGATTTCCACCCATCACCTTGGGGTGATGTCTCAAGGGAGCTGTTCCTAGTTCCCCTCACAGCCCGAAGAAGGTGCCTCCGAGATCAAGAGAGTGTGGAAGTTTGTTTTTATCTTGTATCCTCTCTTTTCTCAGGCCCTCAGAACTCCTCAAGCCAATGAAAGCAAAGGGTTTGGGCTGCCCAAATAGAATATAGAAGAGTAAACTAAGGTAAAGGTTTTTCATTAAGGAATCTTCAGTAGAAATTTTCACTGAGGAAGGCTGCTGCTGTTATGAGAAGGCATCTTACAGGACAACCTGACTCATACAGGGTGTAATAAATGTTTGCAATAACAAACAACAGCAAGAAATCAAGTAGGCTGTGTGACTCCATCCCTTTAGCCCCTTTAAGCTTGCTGCTGGAGCAGGATCAAATTCCTTTTCCACCCCAGAATACACATCTTAATGGAAATTTTTTGAGGCAGAGAGAAGATGCACTGTGACAGCAGCAAACCCAAATGGCCTCTCTGAGGAGAATATTCCCTACTCCCCTGCTCAGATTTAATGAGGACTCTCACCCAACATCTCCAGCTCCATACCCCTGGTATGGATGTGGGAGCATCACATGAGGGGATACTGCAGCCTTGGAGGGGATGCTGCAGCTCACAAGGGGATGCTGCAATTCATGAAGGGATGCTGCAACTCACAAAAGGAAGCTGTGGCTCACGAAGGGATGCTCACAAACTCCCATTCTGATTTCAGCCTCGTAGGTGTCTTCTGGGAGACCAGGACAACCAATTGTAAGCAACTGAGGAGACTTCTGAAGCTTCCTTCTCCTGGCCAGCGAGCAGCACCAGGGCTGCTGCAGCTCTCTGCAGGTGGGAAGCCACAGGCAGCACCAGCTCCAGGGCTTGTGTGTGCCTGGCAGTGAGTTGCCATGGCTACAAAATGGGGGGGAAAAGATGAAATCTGGCCTGGCTGGCAGTCCACACCTATCATGGGAGCCGTGGCAATGCCTAGTGTGGAGTGGACAAGTGCAGAAGCTCCGACCCCTTGAAAAGACGCTGCATACTCCAGAGCTCCCAGCCCCCCGGTGTTACATACAAACTTCAGAAAAGGAAAGTCAAGTCATCCTTAGCTATTACAGGAACAACTGAGCCCTTCTTTCAGCCACACTGTCTTTGGAGGGCTCTTGTCCCACAGACATCAAGACAGACCACTGCCTGTCCAGCTCCTGACACTGAAAGAGCCACCTCCATCTCTTGGGCACCCCAAGGGCTGAAGCAAGGCTCTCTTTGGGTCCCCGACAGAGCTCTGCCTCACTCCCCAGCATGAGCTGGTAGGCTCAGCATTGCCTCACTCCAAAGTTCACCTCTGCCTACAGGCTTTTTTTTGGCTTACTTGAGCAAGGAGCTGAAAGCATCATGTTAGGGGTGAAGTGCATGCACACACAGAGCTGCACATAGGAACCCCTTGGCCATGGATTGAGTTTCAGCTGTTTGCTCTGCCTCCAAGTGGAAAGAAAGGGAAAAACAAAGAGAAGGAAGGAGAAAAATAAAAAGAAATAAAAGGAAGAAAAAAGGAGAAGAGAAAAATTAAAATAAAAAGAAATAGGAATATGAAAGGAAGAAGAGGAACACGAAAATGAAGGGGGAAAGGGAAAGGGAAAGGGAAAGGGAAAGGGAAAGGGAAAGGGAAAGGGAAAGGGAAGAAAGAGAAAGAAAATTAAAAATGGCAAACAGACTCTGTGACCTCACCAGATGGCACATATTTCAGTGTTTCCAAGAGAAAATAAGGAATGAACCAACAGACTATGCCCACATGACCATAATCTCTCTTCAGCCAGTTTGGCTCTTGTTTGCAATTAGTACTAAATCCATTAAAAAAAAAATTAAATGAGCTCTGCATTACTGGCATTTCAGCTATGTCCTCTCATATATACTGGCAGAATACTCTCTGGGCATGAAATTTTAATTGCTGTCAGCTCTGAGGTTGGAACCCTGGTGTTTTTATTTATAGCAGTGACCCATTGCTGCTACAGTGCTTTTACCTTTTGAAATTGGATTGAAGTCTGAAAAAAATGAGGATGAATCTGATTGAGTTCACAGCAGTTTTCTCTTTCTCAGCTATAAGTGGGCTAGTGTTTCCCAGTGTGTCTCTCTCCACACAGGTTGAGATGAGCCTGGACACTGACCTTGCAGGCTGATTTTCATTTTTGCACCTTTCACAGTCCTGCTGAATCCTATCTCAGGCCAAACATGATGACAGTGCTTCAATTCCAACTGCAGGAGACATCAGCCTATTTCTTTGGATGTGGCAAAGTCTAGTTAACTCTTCACAGAAGCAAAAAAACTCACTGGCAAAACACTGGTGGGTTATGGATGAAGAATTATAAAAAAAACACCATCTTAAAATTCCTTATTTTCCCTTATAGTTGTAGGAAGCCAAATCCCAGAGTTCAATTATGGTAAATGGAGATGTAAGACTCCTACCACTCCATTTTCATCCCTTTCTACTCTAAAATTTATATAATGACACAAACCATACCTGAGTGACAAGTGAAAACAAATTCAATCAAGGCAAAAGAATAATTAATTTTTTTGTTTGTTTTCAACCACAGAAAGGATTGGTTTCTTTGGCAAAGAGAGGGTCACCTATCCTGAACACCATGAAGACAGAATTTCTACTGCACTGTGCACATACAAAGGAAGGGTCTCACCCACACAGCAGGAAAATGTGCCCCCAGGTCACTTTCAGAATGACTCTCACCTCAAGAGCTCTGGCAGCTGGCACTGCCAACATCGTGTTTTCTGCCTTCATTCACCACTTAAGCTATCAATTTATACTAACAAATCTGAGACTGAAGTTTGAGGCTACTTTACTTCCCATTTTGACCAGTGCCACCCTGCACGTTTGCACTACACAAGGAATGTAAAATGGCTCCATATGGAGACAACTGGGGTTTTCCCCCACCTTTCCTTACATACCACACTGCATATGAAGCCTCACAGAGGTGCCCACAGACAAGGCTCCCTATGTGCTGCAGGAGAAAAAAAGACCACATTTCCAACAATGTGATAGTTTTGCTTGTTTCTGTAACAGGTTTTGCTGCTGCAGAGGGGGAAGAGCAAGCTCTAAGCTCTGGCAGCAGACAGGATGAGATAAACCATAGGAGGAAATGAGTCATGGCCCCAGCAGGGCTGAGGGAGATCCTCAGAGAAGAGGCAACAAAAATCAAAGCCTGCTGGGGCACCCTGAAGAGATGCAAAGAGTACCACTGGAGAGGAGAAGCCACCACCATCATGCAACTCATGTTCAGAGCCATTTTGAGCAGCTGAAAGGGCTGTGTAGGTCTAAGGGCTTAAATTCTGCAGATTCTGTCGTTCTGCTTTAAATATTTCTCAATGTGGGGAGGTTCCTGAGGTTCCCAGGTGTCATCAGAGTATCAGAAAAAATAAAAACAAAATGCTGAATAATGTAATTTAATCAAATTAATGATGCTTAGCTGATGCTGGTTTGATTCCTAGTGGGAAACCAGGGTACATCACAGACTCTTTCTGGAGAACTTAGGGGCTGAGGAGACACAAGCCTGTGTACAGCAAACACTAACCCAGGTATGTGTCACCTAGAAAGAACCTGCACCACCAGCAGGACAATTCTAAGCCATCCAACAGTCCAAAACGAGGTGAAAAGCACTGTGATGACATTTATGTGGCAAAGTCTACAAGAGTCTTAACAGACATCTGCAACTGCAAGGGTATAAAATCTCCTGCCTCCTCGGTACGTGGGGCAGCTGATAGCTTTTTGGGTATTTTACAGAGCCCTGAACACGCAGTGGGGAAATGGAGAGGAGGGGAGGCAGCACAGCCCCACTGACAGGGATAAGATCCTCTCAACAGCACAAGCACAGAAGTGTCCGACTTGACCCAAACGTGCTGTTGCTCTGTGCTCAGAAATTCAGATCTGAGCCAGAATGACTCCTAAGAACCTTTCCATGCAAGATTTCTGGCAAGACGAACAAAAAAAAAGAGTACAAGCACAGTCATGTCAACAGGTCTGCGCAGTGGAGCCCGTCTTATCTGCAGGGCCAGGGTACGGAAAGGAAAGTTTTGGGTTTAACAACCCAGCTCTGCCACAGCCTGGGCACTGCTGTGAGTGAGTCATGCTCTGTGCATCTCATAAAGATCTGGTCTGCAGCCCTGCAGTAAACACGCTGGAACGCAGGCAGTGGGGAGCAGAGGAGGGCAGCAGGACTGTGGTCAGAGCGACGAAAATCAACACACCAGTTCCATCCAGCCCTGCAAACTCTGCACAGACTGCCTTCTCCCCAGAAATATGCCACCTCCCAGCAAAGGGTGATGCTGCTCCCCACCTCAGACCACTGCATGATTTCCCCAGTGTTGTGGGAGTCCCTTTTGCATTTTGCTCCATGGGCTGTATTTAGCTTTCCCCACCCTTCCCCAGAGGTGTTCTGGTTCCCCAGGGATTATCTCTTTGGCATGTGAAGCCTGTCCCCTGACTTTTGCTGAAAACCTCATGCTCTGGCAGGAGAGGCAGAGGATGTGGAGGAAATGTATGTGCTGGCATCACTGCACAGATACAGACACCCTGGCTGTTTAACTCTTTGTTCACCACAAGTATCAGCACACTTGCAACACACTGGAAGTGGGTTTGGCAGCAATCGGCTGTTTAAAAGGATATGATATCTTCTGACAACAGTATGCAGTGCTGGAGTCCTGTTTAAAAGGGTAATGGACTTTGGTGCCCTGATTTGGTGCCATTTCATTCCCCTACAAGGAAAATCCCCTACAGAGGATTTTCACACATGCAGGTATCTTGACCTAGCTCAGGCAAAGAACTGTTTTCACACGCTATTGTTGCAGAAATAGTGTTTTTTGGACTTACTCTAAAACTCACTCAGGGCAGTGGGAAGCCATTATTTGCAGTGAGGTTTCAAGCAGGTCCCTGGCAAGCACAAGTGACCACATTTCCTCCAGCTACACTAAATTCTTCGTGGAGCAGGAGGATGATTTTCGTTTCCCCCATGCCTGGTGTAGGAGATGGGCACTTGTACTCATAATGTGCTGTTTGCAAAACTCTTCCCTATTTTCAGGGTCTTAATGGCAGAATGCCTTTATTTTCTCACTCGAGGCCACTGTTTTTGCCAAATTTAGTTATTGCACATTAATTATTTAGCTTTTTGCTCCACCCCAGAGCCGCTGTGCTGCTGGCCTGAAGCCTCAGAGAGCAGAGCAGGACAGATGTCTCTGCCATCATGCTTGCTGTGGGTGAGTCACAGAGGCATGAGGGGAGCAGCAGGCATGGGGCAAGGGTGTCATTCACTTCCCAGCACAGATTCCAGAGGTTCAGCCCTGCTCCTCTGCCAGGGGATTTCTCTGACGCTCATCCAGGAAATCTGGAGGTAGCCTGGGATTTGGACACAGGGCAAGGGTGCTCTGCTGGTGCCAGGGCAGAGCACACCGTCAGCATGAGACAGGGTGGATGGGCTGGTTTTGGCAGCACAAGCCTGGGCATGGTCCTGGGCAGCATCACCACAAGTCATTCCACACAAAACAAATGCATTTCCTCAAACAGAAAACTTCCTGCCCTGTCACTGCTCTGCTGCCCTGTGGTGAAACGCTTCAGGTTTTGCAACATTTGGGGCAGAGCATCACCTCGGATGCCTGGCTGCATCAGCCTGCCTCAGAGAAACAGCACGTGCCTCTGGGCAGAAGTGACAGATTTGGGGTTTTGTGATGTGCGGAAACAAAACAAAACAAACAAAAAAACCCCAACAACCCAAACCCCTCTGTTACAGCTTAAAATGATTTGCACAGCAGCTGCATTTAAACTGTGCTGCGTTGTCCTACCAAGAGGTTTCACCACAAATCAAGTCCTCTGCACTCCTGTGCCAACACTTGGTGCTGAACATGCACAGAAACAGGTTTTGCTGCAGTGCAGGGTTACCCCACCACACTTCTCAGGGCAATCACAAAACCAAAACATGGCTTAAAATAGAAAGAAGGACAGAGAACTACTCCCGAGGGAAAGCGGTGTGTGCTGAGTGGAAGTTGTCCACACTTTGGCTCCATTAATGCCACGTGTCTGTTTTCAGAGGAGCGTGAGCAGGAAGAGGAGCTGCTGGAAGTAGGAATGTCCTAAAGCAATGCATCACAGAGGTTGTCACCCAATGACTGCTCTTTGGCCACTCGAGTGAATCAGTGGTTTTTATTATTGTACTATTCTGCAGCTACAAAACAGCTGCAGTCAGTGACCAGGGTGGGAGCAATCTCTTTAGCACACACTGAAACTAGCAAAAGGTTAGAGTGGGTTTTTTTAGTGTGCTTTGGACTAAATCAAGCCAAGCTTCACTGAGTCCTCTGGTCCTGGTGCTCACTTATCCCTGGTTTTGCTCAATGTTAGTTCGATTTGCTTTCTTTTTTTCGACCATGAAAAATGTATACTGCCTTCAAAACAACACATAGCTGTAAAATACTTTCCACGTTACCCATGCTTCCCTTCCAAGCAATCCCAGTTCTCTATTCCTGTACAATTCTGAAACAGGAAATAATTTACTGCGAAGCAGCACTTCGATTTTCCGTAAAACATTTCTCTCCCAGCCTGCCCCTACTTTGGCTTCCTTTGTGTTGTTTTGACTGGAAGCTGTGCTTCTTAAAAGGCACCAAGTGTGGTATTAAACTGAGAAGAGACCTGTGAAACTTTGTCCATGGGGAGCATGCAGCTGACAGTGATGCAGAAGAACTTGAACCAGGCAATTCAAAAAACATCCCAACAGGCAAGTAATGGCAGAGCAGTCGATGGCTTTAATGGATTCAGGGATGCATGATGCAAGTACACACACCAGTGCTAATATTAGTGCAGCTTCTAACATGTTAGTGTCACTTTCATATGAGGCACTAGTCAGCCAAGTTAGGCACAGGATGAACCAGATGCTAACAAGGCTGCAAAATGCTCAGCACCCACTAACCCCCACAAGCCAATCTACAGTTATTGAGCAACGTGAAGCTCTCCTAAGGGATGGTAATGTGTGCCCTTATCCCTCATTCCAGGCTTATCATGCAACTGTGACTGACAAAGTATGTAGCAACTTTTTCTTTCTAACTCTAGAGTGTAATTAATACAATGCATTTGCACTTAAAATGTGCACATATGATTGCACGAATGTGTGCATGTGCATGCAAATAAATCTTGCAGACCTAATTAGGCCACTACACATGACTTCATGCTTAGATGGAAACCACAGTTGTTTCTCAGGCACAGCACACCAAAGAGGACGAGCTATATAATAACTTAATTGCTAATACAGCCCCATAATTAAGCTCATCTGTCGGACCAGAAACGTGGTGTGACTGAAAGGGCTGTGCATAAACAAAAGCCAGGGTCAATGCCTTTATCTGCTACAAGCACTGGTGTGACCCTGGACATCACTCAGCCTCCTCAGCCTCCGTCTACCAGCAGCACAAGCAACAGCCCCTTCCCAAAATATGAATGGAAGCTCAGGGTCCTCAAATCCTGCTGAAGGCAGAGGCTGCACCCAGCTAAGAATAGTGAATGTGCTACAACTTAAAAGAGCTGACAGCACACCGCACTGTAATTTCCCTCTCTCTCAACAGGAATTTCTTGTTTGCCAGAGGTTTTTTTCATAACCTGTCACAAGTGCAGAATGAAACACTGGAAGTACTCTTATAATTACTTATGTCTTGTTTCACAGGCAGCCGCTGAAAGAATATGAGAAGAATCGTAGAATCACAAAATAATTTAGGTTGGAGAAGACCCTGGAGATCACTGAGTCCAACTGTTAGCCCAGCACTGCCATGCCCAGCACTAAACCATGTCTCCAGGTGCCACATCTACACATGTCTTTTACATCCCTCCAGGGATGCTGACTCCACCACAGCCGTGGCCAGCATCACTCTCCATACAACACAGGATCAGGGAAAATTTTCAAACACTAGAAGGAACCAAAAGAGATATTTAGCAGTGCTGGCAAAAAAACCCAACCAGGCATTTTGTGTTTTATAAAAACCAGTAGCATCCAGCACTCTTCCAGCAGCATAGGCCTGAAAGGCTCCAAGGAATAGCTGAAAAAGTGACCACCTTGTTTTATTTTAAAGAGTCATGGCCACTGTGTGCTGCTTCTGTCACTGATGGCTAAAGGTGATATCCAACTACAGGCTGATGCTCTGGATACCCCTTACAAAGGCTGAGTGGAGGCAGGTGGGAGAGCTCCTCACACCAGAGGATCTCCAAGGTTTCTATCAAAATTTTCTCTTAAGCATAACATTTTGTTATGTCTTCAGTGTAAACTAATTATATATTTCAGTGCTGTTTTGAGTTATTATCATTCAGTCTTTAGTCACTTGTCTTTTATTTTCTCTGTGAATCATGGGAACATTAGACAGAGATATAGCACATTGCACCATATAGTTGTACCAAATATTTGCAAGACAGACATACAGACATTTATGTATGTAGGAATGAAGGTATATATGTATAAAGTAGTTGAGCATTGGCTTTGGTTTTGCTTTTGGATTAGTTATTAACCATCCTTCAGTCTGGTTTGGGCTTTTTCAACCCTGATTGCTTGTGTATCTGTGCATGGCTAAGAGTGAGAAAAACAAACTATAAACCAAGTCATAACAAGAGATGTGGTGTCCTGTAAGACCTCTTCTTTGTTACCCTGGGATCAAAAGTCACATGCTTAAATGATTTACTGCACCTTTGCAAACCAAAGCAACCGTTTTTAGCTTGTTTTACTTGGATGTGTTTTTGGATTTATTTTTTACAACCCTACCTCCGTAGAGCCTCTATTAATACCACGCATCTCAGGATTAATTTCACCTGAAGGAGAGAACTGCCCTGAGGGGAGCATTATGCACCTGGATGATTATGGATAAGTGCAGTGTGGCACTGGAGGGAATGCTATCAGTCTCAGGCACATCATTGTTTCTGTAGCAAATGGAGATTAAATGTCCCAGAAGTACATGGAAGTTTAAATCCCTTGCATGCATTTTATTATTTGAAATATAGAGAGTTGACACAGATAAAAGCATTTTTCAAAAATCTGCATGTTGACAATGCAAACTGTACTTAAAAGGTATGTCTTTTCTTTTATTAGCATGGACTTCTATTGATTTTGAAACTCTAGTGTATAAAGACTTTCAGATTTACTTCTAAATACATAAGCTTTTTTTGTCTCACCTCTCACATAGCTCACCAATCTGCAGTTTCTGCTTACAGACTAATCTAACCCTACAGTCTAAGAATCCAGGACAAATGTTGGTGCAATTTTCATACGTATAAATCTCTACAAATCAGGGTAATAAAATCAAGCCCTAGCTCATACATTTTGCTGTAATTTCACGATTTAGTTTTAAACTTGAGAGAATATACCTAATCTTGGGAGAGTTCTTTTTCGATAAAACCAGCAGACAGACGTGAGCTGCAGGGTAGCCACTCCTGCATAGCTGCAATGTTTTACATTCACTGCGGGAACGCCCAGCTCATCGTGCTGCTCTTCCTTTTGGACTCACTGTGGAGTCATAACCTCCTCTGTGTCTGTATCCACTCCAGAGAAATGCCTGTGGTTTGCTAAATGAAACAAGTCAATGATGGGAAGCACATAGTCCTAAGTGGTTTCCAAATCAACAGCTAGAATTATTTTGGGGATAGTGTGGTCTCACCTTAGCTGCCTTGAATCTCTGCTGACTCCCAAAACTGATGGCTTCATTTGGCTTCCCCAGCAGAAACTGCCTGTGGAAAGAGGTCCAAACGTGGGAGTGGAACAAAATCCTGCATGACGAAGGCGACAACATCCTTTTTTTTTTTTTACCACTCATGGTTGTACGTGATACATTCTGCTGAACTTTGGAATTCACTACATTTCAATGTGAGGAAAGTGAATATCTGGATAAACAAAAACTTTCATACCTATCATCCAAAACTGGCTCCAGTTATTACTGAAAGTTAATTTTAAAGTTTGTGAGGTGTTTTAATTGAAGTTCAGCTCGGTATTTAGGGGATTACAAAATATCAGATCTCAAGGAAGACTTATTTTCTCTTGGTTGGTGTAAGGCTTATGATTTTGTTGGTGAAAAGGAAACCCCCATTCAGCAGTGGGATGGAGTCCAGCAGGAAATCTTCAGAGCACACCAGATGAGCAGAGGGTCATACCATTTATATGATAAAAGCAGACATGTTTATAACACGTACAAAAATACAGGTGTCCATAGATATGGAAAGAAACATTTATTTTCAATAATGAAGATTGGCATTATTGCTTTTTAGAGCAAGGATGTTATCAAACTACTCTTATTGACAGACAGGATTTCCATAACTAAAAATTCCCTTTTCCATTTACTGAAAACTTTGTGAACAAAAACAGTAGAAGAAAAAATGAAATGTACTTGCTGGTCTTTGTTACTGTGGATGTGTTAAAACACGGTTGGACTGAATGTATCAAATTTAAAAAAAAAAAAGCCTGATCGTTTTGGTTTTCGGAGGAAGACAACAGAACAAAAGCATGGGATGAGTTTCCTTGTAAATCACAAGAAAAGAGGAAAGAGATTAAAAAAACAATTTGACTAGTTTTTATACTTAATTCAGACTTCTTTTAAACTACCCTAGATAAAAATCCAGTTACACAAGAGATTTTGTACTTTATTTTGTAAATTTGGGGAATGACTCATAAGCTTGCAGTCATACTATTATGCAAGTTATATTAATAAAATGTGTGTGTTTGGCAAAAATTTCATCCGATCCTGCCAGAATTTTGAGCACCTTTTTATTCAGATGTGTATGACGTCAGCTGGTGCCCTTTGGACATGAGGTATGGTGAGGAAAATGAGTCTGTTATTCTAGATTCCAATTTTAGACTCCTAATACCCTTAATTACATGGAAATATATCCATGATGCGTATCTCTAAATGACTGTTAAAAGCACACAAGCTCTTTTTTGAATACTTGCTCACATTGCACATTATCACAGCAAAGAACCTGCATGTTCCTGATGTGGTCACCTGCTCTGCCTCCAGCCAGTATTCACTGAAAAAATTGATAGTTGGATAATTACTAGCAACTGCTCCACTCAAATACCCAAATCTTTACCCAAATGAGCAAAGTGTTGGAGGGGTGTTTAGGCCTGCAGCACTTGAAAAGCTACTCAGGCACCCATCAGCTGACATCACTTCTGTCAGAGGAATAAGGACCTGCTTTTCCATCCCCAGGTAAATGTGTGCGCCTACATCCTTTACATACGAAAGTAATCTCAACTTGTTAAAAGTAAATTTATGCAGAAATTGCCCATAAACAATGGTTTCTTAAAGCAGTGGCAAACTAAAGGAGCCTTCTAATAGAAACAACAGTGCCAACCCCTTTACCCTAGAGCAAGATTTCCTTGCAAGGCTGGGTGGAGCCTAGTCAGTTCCCAAAACACTGCAGCATCTGCAGGAACTGGGGCAAGAGTCTGGGCAGCTCTCTTCATTCCTGCAGCTATTCAACCTAAGCCACTAGGAGAGCTCAGATCTGATGATGTGCTTCTGGGCCAGCAGAACCCTGAACGCCCAGCATGATGCAGGCTGACCTCATCAAGGGTTTCATTTATTCCTGCTTTGTTACTGTGCAACTTCCCCATTTCAATTACTGTCAGTTCCAGCTGTTTGTCACCAGGCACACAGCAGTGAGAGGGGTGATGCTCCCAGGCTCCCTGGAGCGCTGCGCCGGCAGGGAGGGAGGGTCTGCTGCCTGCAGCTGAGGAATGCAGTACAGTCTGCTGGACCTGTCAGGGTGACCCCAGGGAAAAGAGCACACACAGAAACCCTGGGTAAAAGCCATGCATTAAACACAGCCCTTGCCTCCATCTCCTCTGGAGCTCCTTGCCTGGATGCACATACTTATGAGACGGTCCCCTGCAACTGCTTTACACTTTCATGGCCAAGAAGCAATGCAGAGCTCGGGTAAAGGCTGGGTACTTAAAATTTTAGGCAGGTGACCTGCCAAGTGAAATGCAAAAGTCATAGGTGTCACAGGCTGAAACACTTCAGAGACCAGCCATAAATCTGCAGGGATCTAATTACAAAGGATGGGTAGAGGCAGGTTTACACAAACAGCACGTCTGAACCATCCTCGCTCTCTGCAGATTAAAGCCATTCCCCAAGGCCTTGAGGGGTTCACCCTCACCTACTTGTCTCCTTCATCCTGACAGGAGAGGGCATAGGCAATAATTGGGTTCCAGTGGTTTAGTCCTACTGCGTCTTCCCCAAGGAAGCAGGGAGCAGGTGATGAACACTCCCTAAAGACTGATACTTTTCTTTCCTCCTTCTGACAGACAGGGCCCCCTGTGTGTGTTCATGAACTGCTGCTGCTCTTACCTCTTCTGAGTAGTACAACTCATCCAGTGGGTACCCAGCTTGAACCTGAGATCCCCTGGCACAGAACACCCCAAATACCTTCTTTTGCTGTACACAAACAATGCCTGGGCAAAGCAAAGTTGGGTGAACTGTGCCGATTCCTGTGTTTTCCATTTTGTAACCTGAGCTACGGCAAATCTCCTGTTAAACACCACACCAACCCATGGGATAGGAGGCTGTCTTCAAAACCAAGGGTGTTTGCGTGGTGGAAATGAGTTCAGGCCAAGGTCTGAGGCTGGTGGAGAAGCTGGGGTGGCACATCTGGAGGGAGGCTGGTGCGGCAGCTGGGGTGGCACATCTGGAGGGAGACTGGTACA
>VWZF01005402.1:106135-159229 GCA_013396755.1 Sclerurus mexicanus
GGGGCGGTAAGGCGGGGATTGCGGGGCATTCCGGGGACACACACACGGTGTGTGCGCGGAGGGAGGGCGGGGATGCCGCTCGGAGATGCCCCGGGCGGGCACGGCCCGTGGGAGCGGCCCCGGCCGGGCACCGCCCTGGGCGCGTCCGGGGCAGGGGAGGCAGGGAAGAGAGGGAAGGCAGGGAATAGAGGGAAGGCAGGGAAAGGAGGGACCGGCAGGGCGGTGTGAAGCAGCAGCGGAAGCGCCATGGCTTTCGCCCGGTGGTGGTACGCTATGGTGAGTGCGGGGGGAGAGCCCGGAGCATCCCGGGGGAGAGCTTGGACCATCCTGGGGGAGGGCTTGGACCATCCCGGGGGGAGGGTCCGGAGCATCCCGGGGAAGAGCTTGGACCATCCTGGGGGAGAGTCTGGAGAATCCCGGGGAGAGGCCCCAGAGAATCCCGGGGAGAGCCCGGAACATCTCTGGGAGAGAGTCCGGTGTATCCCAGGGGAGAATCTGGAGCATCTCGGAGGAGATCTTGGACCTCCTGGGGAAGAGCTTGACCATCCTGGGGGAGAGCCCTGAGCATCCCAGGGGAGAGCTTGGACCATGCCAGGGGAGAGCCTGGATCACCCCTGGGGACAGCTTGGACCATGCCAGGGGAGAGCCTGGATCACCCCTGGGGAGAGCTTGGACCATCCTGGTGGAGAGCCGCAACCACCCAAGGGGAGACTCTGGAGCATCCTGGGGAGAGCCTGGACCACCCCCGGGGAGCGGGTGCGGGGTGGGGAGCACTCCTGACACCGGGATGCTCCCTCCCCTTGCTGGCATTCAGGCTGGAGAAGGGGTAGGGAAAAAGGGTTGTGGTTGCTGGAGGTGAGCCAGTGCGTTTTTTTAAAGGGTCCTGTAGCCATGCTTAAGGCCAGGTGGGAGCTCCCTCTGCATCCCCTCAGCATCCCCTCCACATCCTTTCTGCCTTCTGAGAGCAGTGCTTGGAAATGAGGTGTTTTGGTGCTGCTGGAAGGTTTTCGTCATTTCCCAAATAATGCAAGCTCGAGAGGTGACGAAAGAACTGTGTGAAGACAGGATTTATGTGTGGCTCTTTCCTGGTTTGGGAAAGAAACCCCACTGTGCTGTGCCTTTTTCCAGAAGCATGTTCTTCCCTGCAGGTGGGTGGTGGGGCTGCCAGGAAAAGCCAACGCTTGCCAGATCCTCCTTGAGGAAACCACAGCTCTCTGATGGCTCCACGTGGTTTGGATGGACTTGGGTCGCTACTCACTGCTGTGACAAACCTGTGACTGCGTTAAAATGCCTTTAAAACACCTTTATGGTTTGTTAGTCATAGGAGGAAGTAGTCAGTCTCTGTATGGAGGGGTGAAAAAGGAGGTTTGTGTTCTGTTAAAGTTTTACAGAAAGTATGCATTGTGCAAGGTGGCTTTCAGAGGAAACATACCTCTAATATATTTCCCAGGTATATAACCAGGTAGATGGAATCTGCTGAGTTTATAGCTGTACTTTTAAGTTACTCCGTGTAGCTTGGATCACTGTTTAGCAGTGTTTTCAAGGATAATTCACTGTGTCGAGTCAAATCAGTGGTAGTGTGGTGGGGGTGACACAGACTCACAAGGAGGAAAGTTTGGGAATTGCTGCATTGAGCGATGAAATGGATGCTAAAGGCCTCGTTGGTTCTGGGTCACTGCATCCAGGACAAAAAAAGATAAAAGGATAGGACTACCAGGAAACTGATCCTACACCTGTTCTTTTGGATATCCATCATCAGGGTTGTTGGCACCAGAAGAGCACCTGTGGGAACACATGGAACTTGACTCTGCTCTTGGCCCCAGACACAAAGGAGATTCCCTTGTGGCTCTAGCAAGGTTTTTTACTGGCTGGTGCGTTTAAAGCAGAATGGGTTACATGTAAAGAAAATCTAGGTTTCACCTTTCCTTTCCTTGCATGGCTTGATTGTATCTCCCCTGGCACCTCTTTGTTAGTTTTCTGAGCAGCATCCAAGATCTTTATCTTCTTCCCCATTTCAGCTGAAAGCGAGGGTCAGATTCCCATCTCCTTTAATATCTGTAGTGCAGAATTGGTTGGCTTCAGCAAGGAATCCTGCAGGGAGGCTTCACTTCTCACCCAGTTACTGCACATCCTCCAAGATGCTGCGGAATGGCTGTGAAGGCTCGTGGGGTCTTGAGGTTTGGAAGGAATTTCTTG
Source organism: Sclerurus mexicanus (assembly GCA_013396755.1). Lineage (NCBI taxonomy): Eukaryota > Metazoa > Chordata > Aves > Passeriformes > Furnariidae > Sclerurus > Sclerurus mexicanus. The sequence goes on from VWZF01005402.1 coordinate 108,332, forward strand.
AAGGAAAGCTTTTAGTAAGAGGTTGGATTTTTGCACATGCAGGTGTCTGTTCAGTTGTTAGTAATCTGCTCTGTGCTCTTCAGTTAGGATAGCTACTTTCTAGTTCATAAAGCTAAAGGTGTGTCTTAAAATAATAGCGTGGTGACATTTTTGTGCACTTTAGAACAGGATGAAGGTCTCAGGATAAACTTTCTTCTTCGTGGTACTTATGCATTTTTGTGGAAGTTTGATTATAGGTAGGTTTGTGTAGGGTTTTTTTTAGTTAGGAAAGCTGGAAAATATTTTTGGGCCAAAGGAACTGTTTTTAGCTCTCATGCGTTAAACTAGAAATTTGACTTCAGCTGTACACCCACTGCTCATGTGAGAGAACTTGAGCTGCTCTGACCCCACTGGCTTGGTTATGGATATGTATCTTTGGCATTGTAAGGAAAGATGAAAAGGAAGGAGTGCACAAATTAAAAGTTAACTTGTGTTATCAGTTTGTGAATAGGAAGGAGCAGTGCATTCACACTGTCTCAGGAAAACTGAGCTTACCCTCTTGCTAAGCAGATTGATTTACTGTGTGTGTTTTTTTGCTGGAGGGTTCAAAGCTTGGAAATACAGATAAGCAAAGAGCTTTTGAAGGGCATTTTTGAAACAGGGTCCCTCCTCATACCTCATGCATTAATTTTCAGGGAATCAGTGTCGCCTTCTCAGCAGGTGTGTTAGGAAGCTGTGCTTCCCAAGGTTTTCTCCTCTGGATAGTAGACTTTCCTGCAAAGCAGTACTTTCATGGGCTGTTTTATTATCTGAGGCCAGAAAGTATCAGCACTCAGTGTGTACACAGTGCATGACTCCAACTTACTGGGTAAAAGAATTACTTCGGTCAGACTGTATGTGCTTTGTTCCCTCAGCTGGAATAAGCAATAGTTGGGCTCTAAGTCAGAGTCTCTTTGTTATAGGTGCAGTCTGACAGAGCATTCTGGAGGGAAGATGGATGATTTTAATCTCTCTCTGACTTGAGTTTAGGGGTAGCAAAATTGTGGTTCTTGTCACGGTCCATTCCATGTTGTCTCTGGGCAGTGAAGCTGCCCTGGGGTTCCTCAGGGGACACAGAGCTGATGTTCTGCCAGCACCCTTCCATATCTTCCTCTTCATAGTCCTGGGACTGGGTGCCCTTTTGGATGTCATGCTCCTGCCTGCTGTGGGTTTCTTTAGTATGAAGATGAGGATATGGACTTAGGGAAGAAGGGTAACATTGGATTTAGCCCTGGTAAAGGTCTGGCCCACTCAGTAGGAATTAAGTATTTAGTTCCTACATTCTCTGACTTGGTTTACTAAAAGAAAAACCCAACTAAAAACTTGCACTTTGCTTGTTGTTGCTCCTTTTAAATTTGAAGAAGAAAATGAATGAAAGCAAGAAAATACATATGGCATACAGAAGAACATGCTTGCTTCATTAGCTGAATTAGCTGGATTCAGGGTACCCCTTGTAAAGAGTTGTGATACTGAGGATATCCTTACCTGACAAGAGACTCATCAACAGAGGTTTGCTGGGCAGGAGCTGCATCTCATGAGTCTTAGAAGAGTGATTCTCTGCAATTACTGTTCTGTCAGCTCACTGATGTTGCTTTTACTGATATGTATGTGATGTGCTTTTACTGTAGCAGAAAAAAGCACAGATAACTGGGTTAATTGTGTCCATACTGAAAGTGCTATTACAGGGCAGTGAATTAATTCATCTCTTACATGAAAACACAACCTACGGGGCTTGTTTTTTCTCTGAAGAGGCAGAATTGGAATATGAGAATAGCATTTTCAGTTTTAAAACTTGTCAAGTGTTTTAGTCATGCCCAAACTCATTTTAAAAACTCAAATTATTAGAGGTTGTTCAAAACAATTACTGAAATTTTTGTTGTGTACCAGCATGATGGAAACAATTAGGGACGTGCTACGTTTTTATTTTTTCATTCAGCTATAGTATTTTCCCAGGCTGTCTACTGATGTGCTGGAACAGATTCGTGTTGAAGATAGTGCAGTGATACATGGATCATTACTTTCTCCCTATAGCCATGTAAAGGAAGATCTGTAGGAACTCATTGCTTAGTGTATTAGCAAACTTCACCCCCTGCTGCTCAGTCCTCAAAACAGAAGGGAATAAATGAGTCTTGAGTCATCTCCTGTCTTTATTTAACAAAACAAACCAGACATGAATCCTCGCCCCCAGATGTCTCAGTTGCTGTGGGAAATTACAGGAGCTGAGACACTAGATAGTACCTATATTATGTTGTCTTTTACATTAATTTCTTGCTTTTTACTTTTATTCTATCACTTTTGAAAAATACTCTTTTGAGGGAACATATTCACCACTTTTCAGAGTTGGAGAGAGTTGCAATGTGTGCTGAACCAAGAGTGTCTCTTTGTACATTGCTGCCTGTGGGAAGCAAATGGGGTTGCACATGAGGTTAGGTGCAAGGAAGAGGTTTAGAGTCTTGGAGGAGATGAAAGATTCATGACCTTTGGGGATCCTGGAAGAACTTTTATTTCCTAATGTGCACATGTGCCTGAACTGTTATTGTTAAACCTTTAATTTTTCTATATCAGCACCAGAATTATGGAAATCATGGTAACAGCTTTCTTTCAGGTGAGGAAGGCTGGGCATAATAATAATTTTAGTGTGTCTGAGGGACATTCAGATGTTGGAAAGCATTGTACACATCGTGTTGGTCTCTCTGGGAGCTGCTCAGTTTCTGCTGAAGCCTGTGGTACTTGACAGCCTTTTCCAAAGCAAGTATTGGAGAGTGCTGTGCTGGTGAGGAAAGAGTGATAAGCTCAATATCTTCCAGAGCTTTTCACAAGAACAGTCGTGTTACACGTACTGCCGTGGAAGTCCTGACCTTCTGACTGATTCCACTTCAAGTTACCCAGCAGGTCATGTTGAAATACTGTACCTTGGTCAGAAGGAAAACTTAGTGTTCCCTTCTGTCGTATTGTGGTATGTGAAAGGAATCCTACTTGCAATAAAGTATTTGGGAATTTTTCTATGTAGATGGTATAATTTAAGGTCTTAATAACTACCCATCTATTTTCTCTACTTCCAGCATGGTGACAAAAAGGCAAGTGGAGCTTCTTCCAAGCCGGGAGAGAAAAAAGCAGAAGTGGCAGAGGTAAATTCAAGTGTTTGAACATATTATGAGGAAAAGTTGGTAACTAATTTCCTCCTATACAAATTTTTGCCTTCTGGTAACAAAGTGGGAGTTTTCAGGTAATTAACTGGTGACTCCAGCCACTCATTATTCATTTCCAGGAATGTATACTTTTGCCTTGTTCTTATGAGTGGCCTGCTGGGAATATTTCTTTGCTGTGTTCATATTTTCCTAAATATTTCATGTTAGTATCTGTGGATGCTATCTCAGTGGAGTATCTGCTGTGTAGTGCCAGTACACTGTGTTTTCTCAGTTTCCCAGAAGTACAGGTGAAATGAGTGCAACTGTGATGCTTTTGACCTTGTCTGCAGCCTGGCTCTTCTTCTACAGCCGGAAATTCCAGTTCATGTATGGATGTTGCACGTCTGGGTCATCTTCTTACACACTTGCAAATGTGTGGTCAGTGCTGTAATTTAGAAAAGCTGGAACTGGTACTTACATTGAGTTTACACAGGTGATACAGATGGTGCATAGCAGCTGTTGTGCACCAGCAGAAGGGTCGCAGGCAGTGTTCGGAGCAGTATTTGGAAGGGTCACCTCTCTCCCAGCAGCTCCAGGCCCTGTGAGCCACTGGGTGGTAGGTCGTTGTGTGCTACAGTGGGTCAGGCTGGTCTTGCAAAGAGAAGGTGATGTACCAGCCAGGTCATGAGTGCCAGCACTGAGCATCAGTGCCTCAGGAGCCTCTGCTATTCCAAGCAGGAGCAGTGCTTCCCCAAGGAAGGCTAACAGCAGATTCAGAAAGAGAAGAATTGGTAGAAATGGCTGTTGCTAGTTGTCTGGCTTGTCTTTGAATGTTAGTCATTGGTACAGGTAAGCCAGAAATAGGTGTGCCTGATGCTTTATCCATAGGACAACGTGTGTGGGAAATAACTTAGTCTAAGCTTGTTTAACTGCATTGCAAATCAACGCCAATGACTGCTTTTATTACAATCCTCTGAAGTAGATGATTTAAGCAATTGCCTTTCTTTCCAGCCCAGAAGAGCAAGGAAGGCTTCTCTAGCCTGGGAATGTGTTCCTCTTCCTCTCTATGCATTTTTGTTTTTTTTTCTGGAATACCATTGTTCATTTACACATCCTTGGTTTAATGCCAGCTTCTTGGACCGCACATTGTTGCCATTGATAGAGAAATGCTGCCTTTTTCATGGGAAGGGTGGGAGCTGAGGCTTCTAGTTTGGGGCTGTGGAGTTGCTGTGTCTGACCTCTCACTGAAAAGGTCTGTTTCCAGCAAAAGAAGACGCTTACTATTATCTATATACTTTTGCTTTTTGAGTCCTTAGAATACCGTGTGTACACTTCCTCTTGTGAATTTCTTTGTATGTTTCACCAGCTCCACTGACTTTGCAGTGCTTAAAAGTGAAAGCACATCAAAACCCCCTTCCACAGACCCACTGAAAGGCATTATCTCCACTGTGGTTCACACCTGCCTCCAAAACACTCTCATTTGTTAAGCAGTTAAGATAGCAACTAAAAATCTTTGTACAACTCTCCCAAGAGTCTGCAGTCCTACATTTTTCTTTAAAAGTCAGAAGTTATCCCCACAGTCTTCAATTTTTTGAAACAGAAGTTTATAATCTTATCTGCAGAGGGCTGTGAGCAATCTTGTCTGGAATATCGAGTTTGTTCACCTGTCTACTTAGAAAAGGTTTGGTAAGGCATTATGAAAATGATAAGCAAATATGAAGGTCTTTGAAAAGTTTATATCCATATTAAAAGGAAAATAGTAAAAGCCCGTATGGTTATTAATTAAAAATAACAATAAAAAACTCTGTTTCTCAGACTCTTTGTGTTTGTAGTCCTAAAGGAGCGAGAGAAGGAGAGTAAGGCTTTAAAAGGGCAGGAAGAGTCTGACACTAGGAGATGCCAATTAGCCACAACATCAAGAAGAACTCAGAATGAATAGTGTTAGGGTGTAGAATAGGCTTCTTAAGCTTTTCCTCCTTGGAGACTTAAAAGCAGATTGAAAAATACACAGCAGGCTTACTGTAGATAGAAACCTACTTGGTAAGTTATGCACTTGTACAGAGGTGCTGAGGAGATTAATGGCTGTGTAAGATTTTTCCAATTTTAGCCTCACAATCCAATAATATAAAATAATGCTTTAAAAGACTTAGGAGTTAGCAGTGGGAAGATGATCTGTGTAATAACACTACAGTTTTGGAATTACATAGAATCATTGCAGGGAGTGCACATACTTTTTATGTGATGTGCCAACAGCCACTGGTTCAGAAGTTTGTTTCTTCAGCACATATTTACTTTTAAGTTTCCAGTGACTTTCTGCTTAGCTATCAGGCAGTACTTTCATCCTTGGATCTTAAAGCATTCTGTAAAGGAGGCTAGATATGTTATCTGAGTGACACAGATGAAATGTAGGGAAGGGGAGGTGCTGAAGCACAGAGCTGGAGTTGCCTTACTTCAGGTCATCATGAGAGAAAAGAACCAGGTCACCAAGCAGCAGGCTGGTCCACACACATGAAAGCTCAGCAGGGAAGCCAGGAACTCACTGAAGGCACTGAGCTTTCCCCTCTGACTCTCGGAGCTGGCTTCCCTTCCTGCATGTATGAGTAGCACAGCTGCAGCCAGTGTCTGCTCATCACTTCAAAATGAAGCTTCAGCAGTCCCTTGTGTTTCACTGCACTGGCCTGGCTGACACTGAAGTCACACACACAGCTGTGGCTTGCAGACTGGCTGGAAGAGACAGGCACCAGGTGTGTTCAGCAGCTGTTTCCAGCAGCTTCTGTTCTCTTGGTGTCTTTCTAGCTTGGAAGGTAAAGGATGGACACAGTCTCCCTCTGTAACTCTTCCCAAGGGTCGATTCTTGCCTCTTTTGCTCAGTGCCATCAAACTTACTGCAGGACTAAGGTTCAGACTCTTCCTTCTAAAGTACTAAATTTAGTCTGTCCACTTTCTGAGAACAAAAACCAAGATGTGGCTTTAAGGCTGTAACACCCATTTTACTTGAACACTGATCCTTCACAGCAGCCTGTGGTAGTTATGTGGACGACCTTTGGTTGCACTAACACTCAATGCAATTGCATCTAGCACAGGAGGGAAGTATTGTGGAAAGGTTTTGAAAGGGATGGAGCTGTGATACCATGCTTCACAGGGCTGTGTTGCTCTTGGAAAGACTGATCTCCTCCACTTCATTACCTAAATATGTTAGCAGAGGAAAGGTACCGTCATATTTGCATCATTTCAGCAGTGCTGCTCAAACTTTGATTCTAGATAGAATCAAAGGGGGATCTACTTGTACAGGAAGGGCCAGCTTCAGGTTGAGATACACATTGTCAGTCTAATGATGAGTGTGTGCCTGTGTATAGTGCTTTGTAGAAACAGGCAAAAGTTGTGCTGGAGGGACAGAACTGGAAACTGCAAGTGTGTTAGACTGTAATTGAAAAAAGATAGAAGCAGTTCTTCATCAGTGTAATTGACATCATAAATGTGTGTTATGTTGTATCAGGCACTGCTCAAGGACAAAGATTCAAGTCACAGGGATATATCTTAAATCTTTATGTTTTGGTTGTTAGAAGCTTTACATTTGTTGAATTCACATTCCAAGGAGAATCAGACACTTCTTAAAAATCTGGATCAGCTTTAATGAAATGTTTCTATTCCTTGTGGGGGTGTGTATGGTGGGTGTTAACAGAAATGAAATTATCATTGTGGGAATTGGTGTTGCTCGTGCCCTGGAAGCTCTTGCATGTTTTTGCAGCTGCCATCCAATAAAAGTGGATGATGTACTGCAGGTTTCCCATATCTGTCCCTCTATTTTCTCACTGTGTTTTGACATAAAAGAACTGAGTCAAGGTGTCTGCTAGTAAGTTTCCTTTCTTCTCCTTTGCTCCTGATGTCCAAGGCTTTTAGCTATTTGCTAACATGTGAGGGACAGCTGTTTTTATTTTACCCCACTGTACTCAGCTTACATGTGCCCTTCTACCAATATCAGATCATTTTTGAGGCCATCAGGGCACTGGTGCTCTAGAAGCTTTTGGATACTAAAATATAAAGGCTTTCAAGGGGAGATAGGACAAAATCACTGAAGAGAAACCCAGGATGGTTTGTAAAGTACCCTGAAATTAAGAAGTCCCTGGCTCACACACTATTTGAGTCTGCAAGAGTGGAAGAAGTATCAACATGGACCTGACCTATTTCTACCTCACTGCTTTTGTTTTCTTTTATACCAGCTGTTGCCTACTGCTGGAGACAGGGAAATGAGATAAGTGAAACTCAGCCAAACCCAGTAGAGCAGGCCTTGCATTGTAATGGGTTGTGTGGTCCTGCTGTCCTGTTCTTGCACGCTGTGTTCAGTGTTCCCCTGACAGAGGGCTGCCCTTGGGGCACAGGGTGCTCTGCTGCATAGCCAAGTGTAATCCATAGGATCAATGCAAAACAAGTGCCCCTGTCCTGTGTGGTTGTGCTCTGAAACCCCCCTGCTCTGTTTGGAGTGGATTTGTGCTCATGCACCTCATCTGAAAGACTTGTTTTCTTTTTACTGCCATAGGGGGAAGCACCAAGGAGAGTCCCTGTATCCCTGTAAAAGCTGAGCCTGTGTGCTGCTGCTGTCAGGATGTGGAAGTGTGGTATTAAAAGGGAGACATAGCCATACATTCCAGGAATTTGTAGCGCCAGCTTAAGAGTGAGGTCATGTTTTACCAGATATGGTGTGAAACAAGACCCTTTCTAATGTGTGCCAGCATTCCAAGCCGTGCTTGACAGCAGTGCAGGCAAAATCTGTTCTGCTTGCTCAGCTCATTTCACTTTATTTAGCAGGAAGTACATTCTTCACTTTGAGAGGATGACAGTGATAATTGGGGCTGCAGCATTCCTATCCTTTTAGAATTGTTTCTTTGCTCTGAAGGCAGGACTTCTGCTATACTTTTTAATCTTGACACTTGTCATTTAGGATTCCTTATCCAGAAAAAGCATTAGAGTCACTCAGAGTCCTGGGGCATCATGCTGAGTCAGGGCATTATGAGCAGTGACAGCCTGCTGGGGTGCCCACTGCTGGTCTGAGTTGTGCATAGGTAGCTTTTGACTGCAGTGTTTATGAATTTTTTCCCTACTTTGGTACCAAATTAAATTTTACACTGCATTGTTTGCTTGTTTTCTTTCTCCCCCTGCACCACTGTGGGCACTGGCATAGAGGATTGTGGCCCTGGTCCATCCTCAGCAGAGGAGTGGAAGGGTTCTGAGAAGCACAGCACCAGCTTCTTTGTTTGTCTCCCTTTCTGTTTTGGTGGTTCTTTGGCAGAAATGCCAAAGGTAGTTGAAAAATAGCATTACTTGAGTTAAGATTTTGGTACTTGCTGAGAGCTGTTGTGATGTGAGGCTCTTTCTGCTGTAAGAAGTGTAGTGTGATTGCTGCTCAAGCAAGTCTTGAATGAAAGATTGATAGGAGGGAGGCTGAGATGCTGCTGATGGTTGTCAAAGAGATTTTCAGAACAGAGATTGCAGATTCTTTCCTTTTGTGGTTGTTTTTTTTTGTTTGTTTTTTGTTTGTTTGTTTGCTTTGTTTTTGTTTTTTGTTAAGCAAACTGTATTGTGTCTTTCCTGCATATCAAAAGTATATGTATTTCAACTCCCCTTCATTAAACCTGCAGAATTAATATTCCACTCTGAAACAGTGCTTTGTCTTTTTGTTTTGAAACCACTGCTAATAATGAGGAGTGGATTGTAAGTACCTGTATGGCACAGCTGTTATTCCTTCACAATTCCACACAATTTTTTACAGGGTTGTGATTATTTTAATTTGTTTTCTAAAGAAGCTGTGATTTGATAATTCATTGGCTCTGTTATTATCAGGTTGGAAGGTGAGAGTACAGGTAATTCTGCTGCAAGGTAATTCTTCAGCTGTTTGGATCTGAGACTTTCACAGAAGAAGAATGATCTTCTACTTCTTGGAGGGAAGAAGATGAGAACAGCTTGGATGTATTTGTTGATAAAGGGTGTCAGAGTTGGTTTGCCTGGAGGGAGCATTTTGGGAAACATCATTATTTTAGTAAGAGTGAAAGAAGGATGATCAATCTTTATGCTTTTACAAATGTATTAAGGGGTAGATACCAAAGAAGTTAATTTTGAAAGATGATCCTGGGAGCTAACATGTATTACTCTGCTTATTGTGTTGTGGACGGTATTCAGCAGTATTCACTAAAGAATACTCATTTGATCTGGTGGCTTAACTTTCTTGCAGCTTATCTCAAGGTTTGCACCTCAGTACTGTCTCTACAAAATTGTGACATATCGCACCTCCATCACCTGCTTTCAGGAGCATTGCTACCTGAACTGGAACCCTGCTGCTTTCCTAAGGGAATTAAAAATGTGCACTGTAATGGGGGTTGAAGAGTATGTGGAAGGAGATTGTTTGCTCCTCTGAGGGTGCCTGGTCAGAGGAATGTGAAGAAGAAAATGTGCTAAGGACAGACCTGGTTTGTGGCACTTGTTGGACATGTATTGGCACTGCTGACAGCACTGTGATCGCGGTGTCAGGTCCTCTCTGTGTGCCTGTGTCTCTCTGGGATGTGTTGTGTGTGCTGTGTCTCTGGGACTTGCTGCTGCTTTTACCTCCAACCACATCCCTCAGCCTGGGCAGAGACCGTGTTTGCTGGGCTGGGCTCCAGTGGCTGGGCAGGTCTGTACTGGGTGGTACTGGTCTGTACTGGGCGACACTGGACTTCAGCAGCTGTGCAGGGGAATCTTGGGCTGGGACATAAGGTGGAGGCAGCCACATATCCTTTAACAGCCTCTAACATCCTTTTAACAGGAAAAATCACTCTTGGTTTTTACAAAATCCTGTGGAGTCTTACTGGGATGTCATTGTTTCCAGTGTTGTCTGTACTGAATGACATCCTTGATGTACGTATCCCTCTTTGTTTCAGTCTGGGCCATGTTTTGGGGATGTTTTTGGTGATGGACAGTGGCCCACTGCCCCAGCTTGCTGTTGAATGTGCAGCTTTGTTTACTCCAGATGATCTCCAGATTTTTGAGCTAAATCAGAGAGAGAACAGAAGCTGGAACTGCGTTAATGACAGAGGTCTCCAGATCTCCCAGTCTCTTCCAGTGTCTGGTGCCCAGTCCATTGAAAACTGGTGCTTCTGAGTTTGCTGGTGGAATCTGTGGTCTTTTTCCAGCCTTCCTTGTGTGCTGGAGGAGTTGGAACTACTTGTGTTGTGAATCTTGATCTTCTTAGAAAAAGTATGTTTTTGCCCTTAGCTTCATATGTTTACCTCCCTCCCTGGGGTGTGATGTTAGCTTCTGGATTATCACTCAAATTATGTCTGAACAGCAATAGCTTGACCTCCTTATTTTCGTTGATACCTTTCATGGAAGTATATATGGTTTCTGTTGCTTTAAATGTTGCTTAAAGTGGAGTCACTGCCACAGGAAATAGCAGAGATTTATATATCCGCCATAAAACAGTGCAAGAGAACTCACCCTGTTCTGGGCTGGGGAAAACTGTCTGAAATGTTTCTGCCTGAGTTAAAGTCACACAGGAGAATTCATTTTTGGATGACTTGCCTTGCAAAAATGCATTAATGGACATTTTTTTAGTGTCTTGTTTGGGTTTTTGTTTGTTCGGGGGTTTTTTAGGTTTTGGGGTTTTTTTTAGTTTACTGTTTTCTTTTTCTTCATCAGGATTTCTGACCTTTAGTATGTCTTTCTCTTTTTTTGTAGAAGAAACAAGCAAGTGCTAATGTCAGCCAACCCCCCAAAACAGAGACAAGTGGAGCACCTTCTGCTGCTAAGGTAATGCATATTTAAGGAAATGACCTCTTATCATTTTACCAGTGAAGAGGATATGGTGTGACTTCACAGAAAACCAGTCGTTCAGCAACACTGGGATGGTCTTCATGACTTGCTAGAAGTCATAGTGAACTGAAATGAAAGGGGAGCACAAGCCACTGTCGACTTCCTGAGGAAATAGAAGTGGTAACGTTCTCCCCTTTCTCATTTTCTTTGTTAGTCTCCTAGTTATTTTGAAGAATCTTTGTTAGTGTCCTGGTTGTTTTAAAGGATCTTTGTTAGTCTCCTGGTTATTTTAAAGAATCCTGGTCCCATTGATGTCAGTGGCAAACTTCATTTGACTTTCACGGGGCTGTGGTTCTTTTTGACCCTTAAGTGTTTGTACTTTTGGATTCTGTTTACTCGGTGGAACCTGGTGAGATTGAAGCACTGACAATTGTCTTTGCTCTCATTGCCCCTGGAGCAGTTCAGTCAGTCATGTAAGAGACATTAAAAAAGCTCAGTTGTAAAAGAGTGCTCAGGTCTTGCAGATTAGCATGTTGAAAATATTCTTTCTCATGGTGGTTATGCATGAACTGATGGCTGAACTTGGTGGTCATTGTTAGGTGCTGTCTGTCACAGATGAGTGAAATGCAGCCCGCTCAAAAGAGAAACAGCAGTATGTTTTATTGAGGTAAATTAATAATTTGACGGTTTGATGGAATTTAATAAAGATTAACAGTGGTTTGGCAACAGTCAGTAAGTGTGATTGCCAGGTTCATGTTATTAACTATTGAATGAAAGAAACATATAATGGAAAATTGAGTTAAAATTGAGTTAGAATGATTCACACACAGAGATGAAAAGGGTAATGGAGACCACTTTGCTTTCTAAGTTCCTGATGGAGTTTAAGTGTGGCTTAGTCCTATCTTAGCCTCAGACTCGGACAGTGATTTATGTCTAGTGGAATTACCTGTGCAATGTTTATATTGAGTAACTATATGGATTAGTCCTGTTTTATAGCATTAATTGAGCACATTATCCATCACTCGCTGAGGGCCTGTCATGTGTAAGGGGTGTCTCTGCCACAGGTAAGGAAAGATCACTGTCTCAGGTAAGGGCTCCCAAACTTCAGGAGGCCTCCCAGCTCAAGGGGAAGGTCACTGGTGTGCAATCCTGCAGCAGTTCAGGGAGAGCTCAAACTGAGCCCATCCCGGTGGCAGAGTGAATTGTCTGGCTGCTGGTCAAGACAAGGTGGATGTCTTTGTTTAGCTCTGGTACCTTGTTCTGCTCTTTTGTTATCTTGCACTTTTGGGTTTCGAAAGCATCTTGTAACCATATTTTTAACCACATCTTTAGCCCTTTGTATGTGAGCCAGGGGCTTTCCAGCTCATCAGCTCACACTTAGGATGTGAGGTTGCTCCTGCAAATTAATCCAAGGAGTTCACTGATCCACCCCAGTGTTCTGTGTCTGGAGATAACTCATTGTTTGAAGGATCCTATCAGCAGGACGTGTTTCTGCTTTTAAATGGGATTTCTTGCTTTCTTAAAGCTTTTGTAAAATAATATTCCTAAAGATATCTCTATGCTTCCCAAGTAATTATTTTTGCTTTCTAGTCAAAGAAGACAAGGCTATAAATCCTGTTGTCACTTTCCTTCAATGCTCTTGTCTATCACTATAAAGACAAACATTTTTGTTGCTTTTCTTTCTCTTCCTTTCACTTTGCCAGAGCCTTTCTCCTGCTAGTCAAGGTGGAGATAGTTGTCCATATGTAGTTCCCATGACAGGTGAGATGGTCTTAAGGATCATCCTTCTGCATATCAATCAATCTACACCTGCAGAGTCCCATGGAAGCTCTGTCTAACTAACAAATATCCAAGTTTTTGTTTTGTTTTGAGTACATGGCCCTTTTTTTTACAAGTGTGTCTTCTGCTTTAAGTGTGGAAGGCACAATTTCTGGTGACGAAATGCAATTGCCAGGAATTTATATTAGGTTATGACAACCTAGGCTATGCATTTTATCAGTACTTGGTGTTTCTCCAGTTCCTGTGACATTCCAAAACATTAAGATTATGTACCATGAAAATACCTCATGCTGTCTAATACTGACTGTTATTGGGTAGCTACTTTAAATTTACTCTTTTTTACTTCCCACTCAGCCATTTATTTCTACTTTTCTTCATATAGGCTAAATCTGTCAATTATATATTTTATTTTTAACAATCTCCTGTGACCCTGAAGTATTATTTAAAATAGAGCAAAACTCAGGTATGAATTGTTCTGTTCTTGTAGTTTGTGCCACCTGTACCTTTTTCAAGCTGTTTGACTAGCTGTATTCTTTTCTGCTTTTACTTTGTTCTCTAAAAATACCTATTGAAAACAAAAATTTTGCAGAGGTTTTTTTGTTTTTTATGTTTTTTAACAGGAATTTAACAGGAAGTGGAGTATTTCTTTAAAAGGCAAGGCAGCCCTTTCTCTTTTGGTGCAAAACCAGATCAAATCCTTCAATGCAATCAGAACTATTCCACCAGCTTTAGGACAGTTTGGGACTGCTGTTTCTTCTCTTACTTTTTTTTCCCCCTGATGTAGCTTCAATATGTCCTGCATGCAGAATCTCTTTTGATTCTTTAATAATTCAGTTCATCAGTAATGCTTGTCATTGATGTGACTTATCCCAGGTAAATTTCTAACTCCTTACTAAAGGTGAGGAAAGTGGTACAGTTAAGTTGCCTCAGCTCAAGCTGTTTAATTTTTTAACCTATTCATATCCTCTGGTGTAACTATTTACCCTAAACTGGACAGCCAGAAGGGGTTTTGCTGCCTCCGTATTAGGCCTAAATAATTTTTCCTTCAGTTATTAGATAATAATAACTGATGGCTTGTTTCTTCTTGGGTCACTTGCGTTTCTGAGTTTAAGATGCAGGAACTTGTGTGTGATGGAGGCTCATCATGTGTCATGTATGTGGGCAGTCTGATTGTCCTGTGATGGTGCCTCCTAAGGCAAAGCACTTACCTGCCTGGCTTTGGTTTTGCTGCACTTCCTATCTGAAATCTTCGTGCCTTCATTTTACCCCTGTGCTCTTGGCTGGGTCACTCCATGAGTTCCTGGCGTTGCAGCCAGGGTTTACTCACTGCTTCTACTCAGTGTGTTCTTACAGGGATGTTGTTTGGCTGCCCGTGGCAACCTTGATGTGCCCAGATTCTGCATGACTCAAAGATAAATTAATAATTTAAAGGTGCTTCACAGAAACAGATGTTCTGACTCCTTTGCCTGTCCCGGGCCTTTCTTTCCTCTTTGATGTGGAAATTCTGTTTGACTCTTATTCTGTACCACGGTGTTCCCAGTAAGCATTTATGTGCCTTGTCAGATAAATGGACTGAAAAGGTAGATTCAGGTAGGGTTGTGATCATCGATAATATTTACTGGTTGCCTACGAGCAGCCTCTTCCTCGTAGGCATCAAGTGCAAAGGTGCACAAACCAGGAGGTCAGGGCTTACCAGTGTTGTCAGCCAGCAGTGAGGGGGAAAAACTGAATAACCTCCTTCCTCTGCTGAAGGTCCCCTAACAGTGCTGCTGTGCTTTCTTTTATAGCCTTTTTAATAATGTTTTTGCCAGTTCCACAACCATCAGGAAAGCCAATTTCCAGCTCAGTGTTCAATCATAGCTATTCATAGGAGGCACTAATAATTGAACACAGCTGGATTCAGCCATCTTTCTTGGATCTTTGTGTTCTTTTATGGTAATTCCATTGATAACAGATGAAGTTTTGTTGCTTATTTTGTAGCAGATTTTTTGCATTGCTCTTAATGAGTAATTATTTTCTTTTTGTGGCTGTCTGCCATAGCTTGGAGAAGGGAGAATATTTGTTCGTTTTACTATTTATTGAAGCAGTGCTGGAAGAGCTCAGCAACAGTGGAAATTCAGCAGGAATTATTTTTATTTAGGATTTTCAGAGGAAGCTTCTTGACCTTAATGATTTAAGAAACTTAAGGTTACTTGCTTTCAGCTGGCATCCAGATTAACACTGTTTTAAAGGAGGATTCAGTCTGCTTTCGTATGCAACAAACAGGAAAACAAGGGGGAAAAGAGCAGTTACTAAATACCTTTGAGTGAAGTCCCACTATTTCTGCAGCAGACAGGTTTATCACCAACAGTGATTCCTACTGTCAATATATTTACTGTTTGGGTTTTTATCTCTCACTTAACTGTCACCAAGTTTTTGCTGAGCTTTGCAGGGACACCTTGTTGTGAAGGAGGGCATTTTTTAGTAAAAGGCATCTGAAGTCACAGTCCCATCCTACAGGTATCGTGAACCTGATTATATAGTAAAAAAGAAATAAAATTCAAGAGCAGATTACTATTGGTATTTCAAGAAGAACCTTTTAGTTTCTGAATTAATATAAATCATTTGGATTTGTTATGCTTAAAAAAAAAAGTCAAGTTTTGATGGCCTTAACTACCCCAGAGCATCCTAATGAATTTCAATTAGTTATGTGCTCTGGGAGTCTGGGTAATCAGTCCAAATTTAGGGAGGGATATCCTGTGAACTTGTAATAGAGATACTGGTCTTTTGAGGGGAAGTGAGCAGGTTCCTTCCCGAGGTAGCAGTGCTACAAACTCAAGAGGTGGAAGAGGAACACAGCCTTTTGGAAGCTGGATGTTGCGCCATCCCAGGGAGGAGTTCCGTCCTTGCTTTCACTGCGTGTCTCTCACAAGTGCCAGCTTGGTGACAGCTGTCCCTGCTGGGGGACCTCGGTCCGGCCACCTGCAGAAGTGACCCCAGGAGTGGGAGGTGGGTTTGCTTGCTGTGGTCCCTCTCTTACACCACGCTTGCCGGAGCCTCGACCTGCTGGTCCGGGTGCCCTCCCTTGGCACGGGCGCTGCGGGGCTGTGCTGGAGGTGAGGCAGCCGTGCTGCTGGGTGGGGATTGTGCCACTCAACACGTTGGCTTGGCTTGGCCAGCACCTCCCAGGAGCCACAACCACAGCGCTGGGGCGAAGAGCAGCCGCGTCCCGTCGTCCCCGCAGGACGCAGAAGAGGCACATCCACTGCCCAAGTGAGTCTGGCTGTTCTCACTGGCCTCGCTTTCCTCTGCTTCAGGCTTGTCTGTGTTCGTGTTGTAGCTCTTTGTGGTTTTTTTCTTTTTCTTCTCCCTCCCCTTTCCCCCTCCCTGTCTTCCGGGAATTTTGCGGGCTGGAATAACAAGAGCCGCCAGCTTCAGGGCTTTTGATGTGACCCAGCTGCCAGCAGGCGTGTAGTTAATGAGCTTCTAAAATTATTTTAACACGCTGGAAACAGCCCTTTCAGACACCGTGAGGCCACGTGACATAAGCGGTTTGAAGAAGATAGGGGAAGGAGGGTCAAACTTTAAAAGCAGTGTCTAAGTTGTTCTTATATTGTTGTTGTATTCATGTTTTTGTTTTGGGGTGTGGTTGGTATTTTTTTCCCCAGCTCACAGCCCACGCTGTTCCTGTTTCCAGGACCCGTGTAATTTCTTTTTTCTGGCACACAAATGCAGAGCCTATATGCCTGTGGCACATACGTGGTGTTGCGTAGTCTGGGTGTGGTGTTCTGAAAGAGCAGCGTCTTGGTTGAACTGTTCTTAGGTATCAGTAGTTTATTGTACTGTAAAAATACATAACCTAAAATATCCTACCACATCTGGAACATGTGGAAACAAACATATGGAAAAAATAATACTTTTCAATAAATCGTGGTTTTTTTCTGCAGTAGTAGGAATTAGGCAGATGTTGCCTAATTTTAGGCATAACCATAACAGGTTATGCCACTGTTTGATTATTGTTGGTGGTATACTTACTCCTCTTTTCTTTGGAGAAAGTGAAAATAATGCATGAAGTAGCCCAGAGTTCTTGAACATTGCAGACACCTCTGCTGAGCTTTTGATCTGTCTCTTTATTTTTTTGACAACTAGCTTCCTCAATGTTAGGGTGTTTTTAGGTTGATATAAACCATATAATAATAACCTCTTCTATGTTAGACATTCTCCTCTCTAGACTAACTTACCCTTCTGTATAAAATGGTGCTTTTATTGTTTGGGGTTTTATTTGTGTTTTGGTTTTTTTTTTTCTAAATTTGTTTTTCCTTGAAGGGTGAGATACATCTGGTATGTTAGACCTTGCAGAAAATTCTCCTTCTGATCTCGGGGTTGCAGAAAGGAGCTCCATGACCAGTCTTTTAGTTCTAGAGCCTTGCACTTTGGGCAGACAGCCACAGCTGTGCTGCTCTGAAGGTGGTGGGGAGATTTGGTGTCCTGGGGTGCTCCTTGAGAGCTCCCTAAGGCTCAGAAACCCTTCTGGTTCTGGAAGAAGCCAGGTCTGTGCCTGCCTTTGTGCCATGCTTAGTAGGGGTTCTTGAAACAACTAGAAAATTAGCATTCTTGATCCCTGGGAAGGCATTGTCTGTGAGGCAGGGCAAAGCCTCGTGAAGGTGGAGATTCCACATTTTTTAATTGAAAAATAATTCATTTATGCCTCCAGAGCATGCAGAGGGCCCTCCCTATTTTGAGTTAAAGCCAATGCTGAAGAACAAAGTGCCCCAGTCCTCCTCTTTTTAAGTAGGAATTATAAAATGTTGAATTTTTCTGAAATGATGGAGGAAAAAAAAAATCCTACCAACACATGACCAAGCCCCCCAGGTTAGCAGTGTTACTCTTGGGAGATACTTTCATAACAGAGTTCTGCCAAGATTCCTTGGCTTGGTGCATTTTGTTTATTCTCCTTTATTACTTCCCATTCATTTTGGTAGGCAGTGCCACCATTACCATGTTCGTATCAGGTCATGAATAATATTTTATTCCTGCATCCTGGGGGTGAAATACACAATTTCTAATTGTTGTAATAGGAGTTGCCTAGCCCTTGACCTCAGAGATCTTCAGTCACAAGGTGAAGTCCTCTTTTACATTTCTGTAATTTTAACACCCCCCCCAACTTTAGAGAATACTGTGACTTCCCCGGTCCTATTTGCAGTTCCCTGCTTCTGTCCCAGCCCTGCTGAGCAGGGCTTTGTGTGACACTGCAGACCAAGTGACACATGTGCTGGCTGAGCTCAGCAGCATGTGGCTGGCACCCTAATCTCCTGTTCTCCTGGTGTTTACTCACCAGCCTGCAGTTTGCTGCTGCAGATAGGTGGGGAACATTCTGGCGTTTGAAACAGCGCGCAGAAGTGGAAGCGACTTTTGCTGTAGCTGAATTCTGGCTGCCTGCAGGAGGTGGAGCTGAAAAGAGGATTTTTGGGCTGCCTGCAGGAAAGGGAGAGCTCACACATTACTGTAATACTGGGAACCTGAGAAGAGCCATGGCAGGATGGGGGCACTGCGTCTAATATCTGAACATGACTGAATGAAAATGAAATTTCAGCGTGTGCCAGCGTGTTGAATTCACTGTCACGGAAACAGGAGGTTTTCAGGACGAGGTAATTGAGGAGTGTGTTTTAAGGAGAAGTAAGAGTGGTGTGTTTAAAGCAGATTGTTGATGTAATTTAAAAGAAACAAGGAGTGTGCAGCCTCTGATATTGACATGATCTGCAGACACACAGATGTGGAGGCAGCATAGTGACTTTCTTCCCAGACCACTTTCAATCATCATGAAAGGACATTATTTAGAAGTTGCCTCTGTATATAGCAAAGCCTTTAAAGGAGAAGCCATGCTGCACACTGGAGTCTAAGTAATTGTGGCCACAGGTTGAACTGTGAGTGTGTAAGGGTTCTTTGTGTTGAAGTACTGTGCGTGATCTGTGACCAGCTGGTAAACTCTTTTCCTCTGCTCCCAAACAGCCACAAACAAGTGCACAGTGCTTCTTACCATCACCCGTGGGATAATTCTAAATTTTCCTCCACATCCCTGACTTCGTGCGTATAAGCAAGCATAAACAGAGGTGTTGGAAGTTTAAAGAAACATCAAATGGTACAAAAATTATTTGGAGTGAGTTGTCATTCACTGTCCTCAGTTATTTGGTTTTATTTTTGGTCAAGCATAAAGCTGTTTTACAGTCTTAATAGTTACTAAAATAAACAAAAACAAACATGCCATTATTAAGCTTTGGACTTGAATTTGTTTGCTGAAATCCAGACATCTTTAAAGAGACATCTCACCTAGACGTGGTCTGGCAGATCTTTAAGTTTCTAGATAGTGTGAAACCTTGTTCTGTGCCGTGGTAATTATAATACTGATCTTGTTCACTGATTTGCTTGATAATATTTGATTTAGTGTCAACAAATTCAAATAGGTTGTCTCCAAAAACAATGCTTAAAAAGCCTGTTACATTGAAATTGAGTAGTATGGGTTAACCACCTTTAGCTGATACACGAAATTCAGTGGTGAAACACTGTCAAGTTTCTTCCCTTGCATAAATTTTATTCTAGTATTCAAAACTAGAATACGAGAATAGCAGGAAAAAATAGCAGAAATTTTAATTAGTATTTAAAATAGAAGAAACCAGTAGGAGTGAGTCTGTGTTATGGAAGTTGTCTGGCTCAGTGTTCCATGATGATCTACAAATTTAGCAGCACTTGAGGCTCTAAATAGCTCTACAAGCTAATCAGCTTTTCAGTTTCATGGTTCAAACCAGTCTGTAAAAAAAATCTGTCGTGTTTTTGTTTCATGAGAAAATGGCTTTATTTCCTGTGTGTCTTTTAGCATCTCTAAATGATGGTTGATCTTGCTCCTGGGTACAGATTAATAATTGTTGGAAATACTTGTTCTTTGTGGTGAGAAAATTACAGAATAATGAAATTTTAGGGTTAATCTTTTCCACAGTAGCAACCCAGATCATCATCTGAATGAAGCTTTGCAGAGAGACGTGGTCCTGTGTTATCAGCAGTCTTTGGGGGTGGTCTCTGATTTACTACAGTCAACTTTCTGATCAGGCAAAGAAGCAGTGACATCATCCCTACTGTGTGTTGCCAGTTTTGCTGTCATTTAGGAGGAGGGTGAAGGTGGAGGTTTGGAGGTTGTCAGACAGCACATCCTCTTCTGGAGGACTCCTAGGATGGCACCTCAGGCAGGAACATCCCGAGTCTCTCCTGGTGGGTTTTTGCATGCTTGGTCCCCCACTCACACATCTCACACAAAGACAGTGCTCTCCAAGTCCTGGCGCAGTTTAATTTTGTTGTGAACCTGCCCTTTGAGGTTTGTCTGTCCTCTGCAGATGCCTGTGCTTCAGATCTGCTTCAGCTTGTTCTTCACATTTGCACTGAGCTGTGAGTGCATATTGCAACAGAGCAAAATCGTAAGTTTCTTAGCTCTTAAGGGGGAGTCAGGTCTTCTCTAATATAACTTTTCTTGTTGTCTTTATCATAGAAATTTAAGCTGTAATAATACATCTATTATATAATATTAATATTATAGAATATAATCTGTCGTAATAGACGTTACATATTGTTCAGTTATATTCACATCAGCTGAGTTTATGAATGTTAAATGTACAGGAAGCATCCCTGGAGAGAGGGTTTCTAATTGCTTGGGTTTTTTTAAAAGACAGGTATTTAAGACCAGGTATAGTGATGACTTGAACTACAACAGCATGAATTAAAGAAACTGCCTAAAGTAACAATTTTAGGACTTCTAGAATTTTAGATAGAGGTGGAATACAGCTACAGAAAAAGTAAGTACCTGCTGTCCTCCAAGGATTTTTTTCCAGTTCCCTCCTCAGTAGCTGCTGGCAGGGGCAGGAGGCTTTGTTTATAACATGCAATGTTGGTGAGTTTCAGTAATGATAATGGGCTTTAGAAATGAAAGAGGCACACGTGGCAAAGTCAGTCATTAGAAATTGCAGTGTAAATTGTTTAGCAGTCATTCTGACCACTTCTGCAAAGAAACTTCATCACAACAGGACGACGTAGTGGCCCATATGGTAGCAATGTTTCCTGTAAATATACCAGTTGTCTGAGTAATACACAGGTGCTAACTGGAAGCCTGTCTGCTGCTGCTCCATATCATTAACTTCTTAGTGTTAAACTTCCACAAAATTAACTGAGAGCCTAAGGTCTTGAAAAGAATATTGTTTACTGGGTTGTGTGGGGATTTTTACCTTTCTCTTAAAAAGGTGTTGGTTTCCTTAACAATTTAATAGCAGAACGACGTATAAGAAGAGTATTTACGAAATAATAGGATGTTTCCAAAATTACGTGAGATGGAAAAGAACACAGAAGCACTCAAATTTGTGATTTTTAACTCAGTAATTACAGACTGCTGCAATGAAATGTATATAAAGAGTTGGTATCACTGCTGATTTTTTTCCATTTTTAAGTCTCTGCATGTCTTAACTGCTCTGTAGCATCAAATATGTATGTTTATATATTATATTTATGTGTTTATTTGTACATGTGCACACACACGGATGTTGGCTCAGGCTGCATCTCAAAATTCCTTGTGGGCTTAATGGAAAATTAATGAAACTGTGTTTATGCCACACATCACAGAACTGCATAGCCCTTAGCACATGCTGTCAGGGCAAGTGGGAGATTTAACCTGTAACAGCTCAAATGGTATTTTACACTTCAGTGAAATAGCCCATTATTTTTCACAGCAGTTCTCTAAAAGAGCTTTTGCTGCCCACATCTTACGAGCACTGTTAATTAAAGCTTAATACCAGAACCAGCCATGTAGAGAGGCAACCATTTCCAATCAGGTAGATTAGGTTTTCCCTTGCATTACACAGCTGTGCTGAGGCATCCCAGTAAATTAGAAATGCTGGAATCACAGGACTGATGTCAACTCTGAGCCTGAGAAGCAGTCCCAGCTCATTCATATGTAAAGATGTGTTAATCCCAAAACAGTGTTTGGGTGGCTCTTCAGTCCTCTGTTCTAAACTGAGTTCAGAAAGATCACTCAGAAAATATTTATATAAACCCCCAAAAGGGCTGCCAGGGCTGGAGGCTCCTGGCTTATTTGAGCAGCCTTTGCCACAGAAGGATTTCTTCCTTCTCTCCAGAAGCAATAACTTCGAGCTCTAACTTGAGAGATTGTTACAGACTAAGTCAGTTCTTCTTTGCTTCCCATTTTCTTGGCTCCCTGAGCAGCATACAAAGCATCAGGTGCCAATTTGTTTATCCTGTCATTAAGTCATCCCTCGTACATACTTTCTCATTTTTTTCCCCCCTAAATCTGTCCTCAGATCTCTCTATTCCTCTGTACTGCAGTGTGGTGGCCAGAATTGCCCTAGCACTTGACCTAGAGAAGCTCAAGCCAAAAAGGCTGAAAGTTATATTGCACATTTATATTTATGTTGTCACAGTAACAGATTGTTTTCCCCAGACTCCTCTGTCCTTGTTTGTTTTTGGCAAGAGTGTCTCAGCCTGTGGCATTAAAGCCTTCACATATTTTTGTCAGTATTGATGCCGGTTTGGGGTTTTTGTGCTACTGTTTGCATCTGATTGTCTTCAGGAACTCTGATCTGTTCAGGCTGGAAGCTGACAAACTTCCCTGTTTCATTGAGAAAGTGTCACCTTGAGCGCTGTGAAAAGTTCCAGTGACCTCCTGTTATTTATTTTCTTGTTACCATCTAAGCATTTCTGTATGGGTTGCTTGGTAAATGCTTTCAGCATCTCTTCTGCTTCTGAAGTTCTCCACCTGGTGCCTTTTGCTCCTTTCTGAGGGTGGGCAGTGACCCTTCTCAGCCTGGATCTTCTCCATGAATTTCCAGAATGTGTAATTTTAGTTGACAGCAGCTCTCACTACGTTGCATATGGGATGATTTTTAGCTATCTGTAACCAAGAGCTCTCATGGATTTCTTTCACCTGCTGTTCTCTTTTTCCAAAGGGCATCCACATCCAATTCTCTGAGCAGTTAAAATTGTTGTCTTTTGATATTTGCTTGCTTCCTTCTTCTGCAGCTGTGCTTTCCCTTATAGTAACAGATTCTGCAGTACACACAGTGAAACTAGATAACCAGTTTTTTATTTTGTTTTACTAGCCCATTATTTGGTTTCTGTGGCTGTTCTCTCTCAACAGTGGCAGGAAGACTGCCCTGCTAATTTGCCAGAAGGGTTTTCAAGGGTGTTTCTTCTCATATTGAATTAGACCCCAGGTCTCTTCATCAGCTCTTCCCAGAAAGCCATCCTGTAACTCAAAAGCACCTGAGGTCCTTTGGCCAGCTCCTGTGCCCATCCTGCCTCTGGAGTGGGCAGGCTGTGACCCCACAGCTGTCACACTGCCCATCACCAGGGCAGGATAATTAAGAGGGGATCCATCTTTGCTTAATTGGTAACCTCTCCTCTGTCTTCCAAGACCCTTCTCTGGTGGCTGTGGGAGTCTTATGTGGGGAGCATCTCCATGTGCTCCCTGCTGGTGGGCTGCCTGTGGTCCTGGGTGTTTTGCTGTGGATCTGCCTCCACTCCCAGCTCTTGGGAGAACTGTCTGGCATTCATCCCCCAGGCTGGGACCCCCGCCACGAGTCATGGCCAGGGCTAGCATAGCATCCTCCAGCACCCATGCCTCTTTCTTTGCAGGCAGGAGAAGGGGAATCAGCACTGATCACACTTGTTTTTCCCTCTGCTGCTGGCTGTGCCCTCCAGGGAGCCCTGACAGCTCCAAGGACACCCTGCTCTCCCTATGCAGCATCTCCTGGTCCAGCCGATCCCTTGCCCTTGGGCATCCCAACCTTTCGGTGAGGGGGTGTTTGCCCCATGCCACGGTGGGATTCAGGGTGTGCCTGCACGGCAGCTCTGCGTCAGGCTGTTGTTGTGCTGGTTGCCAGGCAGCCCTTTAATATTTACCTCCACGCCTGACACACGCACACGTCTGCGTGTTGCTTGGCCCCTTCTGCAGCCCAGCTGTGGGGCTGAGAACAGCTGGGCACAGCTGGCAGCGGCGTAGGACCCTGGGGACGGGGGGCACCAGGACAACCCACAGCAAGAGGACGACCCCAGAGCCAGGGTGGTGCTGGCCAGGTGAGGGGCTGGACCTCAGCATCCTTCGTGGTGGTCATCCTGTGAGGTGGCTGCAGACCCCGCTTGCTGAAGGGCTGGAAGAACGAGGATCCCCCGGCGCTTCTGGGGGACAGAGGGGAGATGTGGAGGCCTTGAGTACTCTGGGATTCAGGCAGGAAGTGTGGCAAGTGGAGCGGGGTGCTCTGTGGTGATGTGCTGGATGCAGAGTCACAGTGCTCTCCCCACTTCCCCTCCTCTGCCTTCCCAGGACAGGTGTGTGTCCCTGAGTCACCCCTGGGTGTCCGCAGGGCTCGGTGTTCTCTGCAGCCACTGACCAGCAGTCGTGCCTTGAACTGTTTCCCTCCTTTCAAACTACTCCTCTTCCTCCGTGACCATTTACACTCGTCACCTCTTTGTTTCTGCTGCTCGCTGCCCTCTGGCTGGACAGGGCAGGTGAGGTTTTGGGAGGCTTTCCCTGATCTCTGCAGGTTGTGGTGGTGCTGCTCTGCTGGGGCTTGGGAAGGAGTTTTTCCATGCGTTGTAAGACAGTGGATTGGTAGGAGTTTTCTTAGGGGAGGAAGGGAGAAAGGCTCAGATAAATGTTTTTATTAAACAGACAGGTATTAGGTGACTAATAGGAAGGTGTAGAACAGATACCAACTTGTTAGTCATGTAGAAGGAATTCGGATTAATTTCTTGGAGAAGAAAGAAGAGGAGTGGGAAAACTATTAAAGGAAGAAAAATACTGTGTTGTGTACAGACTGCCTAATGGTGGTAGTGGAAATATATCAAAAGGTTATCTAAAACCTTTGTTCTCTGCCCTGGTACAGGAGGCTCCACACATTCCTGTGTATATCTTCACCCATACAAAAGCTGCCATCTATTATGTAGTCTGCCTATATGTATATGGAAGCAGATATTTACTTACGTTTCTGTAGTGTGACAATTGCAAATTCTCTGTATTATAAAGTAGTCAAATCTCTCACTATGCTGTGCTGAAATACCCTGGTGAGGAGGTCGTGCTGTCATCACCATAGGGTACATCTTAAATTCTGTACAGAGAATAAAGAGAAAATAAGGTTTTCTCTTATTGCTGAGAAATGCTTGTACTGTGAAAAGTTATGGAAATGAAAAAGTTTTCCATGTGTAAGTAAGGAGTCACCTTAGATTTGGCATAGTAATACAGCTCCTGAGTTCATTCAGACAGTGTGTGTTTTCATATAGCAATAAGTGTCATGGTAGATATGAGGAAAAGACATAGAATGATTTTTCCTTTAAATGTGACCCATGAATGTGTTACTGTGACTGAGATGGCAAATCATAGAATACAGCTTTAAGTATACACAAAATATATACAAAACATGGCTTTGAGCAGGGGAAGGTGAAGCAGGAATAGAGGAGTGGTATTCCGTCTGTATAAAGAATTGATGAAACAATTGGAATATTCATTTTTGGGATGTGAAGTTGGATGGAGTCACAAGAGAAGTACAACATGCTGTTCTTGGATTGACATGACTGAAGTCAGGGAAAAAAGACCATGTCCTTTCCAGAGTTTCAAGAGGGGCACATGATATTTAAGAACATTTGTGTGTGTTACATATATAAATTATTCCTTTTCATCTCAACATATTTGAGTTTGCTAGGTTAGTATTACCTATTTTGTCTGACAGACTAGTCAAACCAAAAGTACATTTTTTGTTAAACAGAAGAAAACAAGTGTGGACAAATCCTGCACAGTAAGTGTTTGTGCTTCAGTGTTAGAGTGGGATTTGAGTCTGTCTGGACATTTGATGCAAAATTTGCTATCAGTACATGTCAAACAATAATGTTTTAAGAAGTTCTGTGGGCGTGATCACACTGTCTAAATTCTACATGTATGTATTGCAGAAATACAAGGCAAAAGATCTAAAGTGATAACTCTAATGTACAGCTGGATAACTAATGAATTCAGATTGTTTATGCTTGCTTAAAACAAATGTATAACAAAGGTAAAGTTACTTAATATATTTTTTTTCTCTCAAAAGCAGTCTCCCTCTGTGGATGCATCAAAACCAAAAATCATGAAGCCATCTGAAACCAGGGTAAGAATTATTGAGAAAATCATGCTTGCAGTTAAGCACAAATGTATGAAGCCACAGAATTTCCTTTTTAACGCTCTGATACTGAGTGACTTTATTTTCCATATTTCTTATTGTTTCCTCTGCAAAAAGTGTCTAAAAATGCTATTCAGAGGTTTTTATGACAGCAATAAAAGAAAATGTTGCTGACAATGTTTTAATTTTAGCTCTGTCACTTCGTGGCATGCACATAGCTCCCCCCAGTGTCATTGCAGGGTTGTTTACCTGATGGCAATTTCTCACATATTCAACAAATTTGGGACAAGCTTCAGTTTTTCTGTACCAACAATTGCATCTTCTCGTTAATCTCCTGTCTTCCTCTGTCTGACAGCTCCCTTGCCTTTGTGCTTTACGCCTGTTCTGTCTTGTTTTATGACTAGAACTTCCCCAGTGTCAGAGCTGTGTCATCAGTCATGTACTTTACGTGTTAGAAGCGAGTAACAATCCTCCCTGACACTGCCGTCGCCTAACAGAGGTTCCCTATGTTGTTTAAACAAATGATTAATCACTCCCCCCCTCTTTCATTTTCCACAATCGTAACAGTGAGACCAACAAAAACATTGAATACCAAAGCAGAACCAGCAGGGACTTGCATGGCAGTCAAGGTTAGGGCTGCCTGCACCTTGTGTAAATGCCAATAAAGGGATGCTTGGAGTGGTGAGGGTGGAAGATGCCCCTGGGGGTCCTCAGGCAGAGCCAGCTCTGCAGGTAAATGGCACTGCCAGACACGTGTTAAACACTTGCAGGGTACCTGGGTAGCCAGTTCTGATATTTGCTCACCCTCATTAGGATGAATTTTTCCCATTTATCAAATGGGAAGTTTCTTTGCTGTAACTTTTGTCTCTGGTTGTTCTGACATGTATCTCCATCAAGCTGGATCACTTGTGTCCATCTTCTCTGCATTTGAGCTTAGCCTTTACATTCCCCTCAGCCTTTTAAAACCCTTTTCCTTCATGCACACATCTAAGACTGGTACCAGTCAGCTGGATGACAATTAAACCCCTTCCTTTCGTGCACAATCATCATTACTCATAAATGAGGGTATCTGCATGTCTCTGGTTTAATCTTCCTGTTAGGTTTGTGGGCAAACTCATTTGTATCATGTTCATTACTGCTGCAGTTCTCCATATGGTTTAACCCAGTCAGCTATCTGAAAATAGTTATGGTCTTTCCCTACTTGAAATTTAAAATAACTCTCAGAAGAACATGGTAAATGAGCCAAAAATAGAGTAGCAGAGGCATACTTCAGCACTGTAAGACTGGTAAACACAAATCCCTTTGAAACAGTGTCCTGCATTTGCATGTGTTAAGATAATTAGTGTTTTCTTTTAATCTCTGTTGCATTATTAATGTCTTTCTCCTGCTGGATTACACAAGTCATTTGCATTTTTGACAGTAGACTTCTTTGAAAAGAAGTGCGGTTGCTGAGTCACTTCTATTTCTAGTCCTAAATTTCTTGCAAATTGACAACTCTTTCCCAATTGCCATCTGTAACCACGTCTCATTTGCCTTTTCTAGAGTCTCTCTAGTGTGCCACAGTCTTAAACGTGCTCTGGACCCTTCTTTAGCTTTCCTTTCTCTGTGTATCCTTTGTCTCAAGTGAACCATCAGGATTATTTCTCTCTGAGCTGCTGTGGCAGAGGAAGGAATGTGGAACTTCTTGTTCTGTAGGCAGAGGCTGGGTTTAGGTGGGGACTTTGGAGGATCAGGCACCCTGTGGATTTTGCAGGGGTATTACAGGAGGCAGGTGCCAAAAACACACTGCCAAAAGCACACCCTGCTCAGCTCTCTACCTTTTGCACATGCTTAAAGTGCAACTGCACCTTAAAATAGGGAGCTTGTGAAAAAATACTGTTTTAATTTTCCAGGCTGTTTTTCAGTTTCTTGAGTCAGCTTAAAACTCCTTCTCTCAGATCCTGGCACTGTGCTGGTGGGAGCAGGCACTGAAAAGGCAGGTGGGGCATCCTTTTCTCCACAGGAATTCAGTGTACATTGTCAGCTGATGCCATGGCTTCATCCTGTGGCTGCTCACAGCTGACTCTGCTTAAAGGATGACTGATTAGTTCCCTCTGAATGTATAGTCTCCTACTGAAATTGTCTGACTTGCCTGCTGTTTTTTGGGTTTTTTTAATTGGATTTGAGCTTTGTCATTGCTAAAAGTGTATTTAAATAGACGTGTCTATGTGTGTGTGAGCATGCAAGTGTTTATGATCATGTGTTTTAATGTGGCCTTGTGTGTAAGCCTTGAAACGAAGCACTGCCCATACGAGTCCATATATTCAGCATTGTAGATAAATTTGTAGTACGAGCAATTCTGCACTCTTTAAAATTTATAAAAAGAATAATGAGTAATTCATACTCTACACAAGAGATGCATAAAGTATTTAATAAAAAAATATTTACAGTATTAAAAAAAGAAGGACTTTCAGTTGCTTATAACTGGTTTGGCAGGTTGAGAATTTGTATTTAGTGTCCTGTACAGGGGTTATTGGGTGTTGGCAGAAATGCAAGTACATATATTTTATTGTCCTAAAAAAAAAAAAAGAAAAAAAAAAGGTGTGTTTGGTCTTCTTCTGAAAAGTACATAAGAAAAACCTGAATTTGTGCTCTGACAAAAAGGTGCTTAAAGTCCCACAGCAGGAAATGTCAAACTCTGTGTTTCTTGAACCTCATCCTTGCATTTCTGTCCTATTTTTTGCGGTCTTGCTGCTGAAGGACAACTCATGCCTGACTGATTCTTTGCTAGAGATGTTACAGAAGCACATCCAACCTTGCTTAACTTAAAAACCTCTGAAAAATTTTGAATACCCTTTCATTATAGGATTATGTAGTGCACAGGTACACAAATGGATGTTTGTGTCTTTGAGTTAGAGGATGGACAAGTGGGAGAATGCAGAGCAGGACTGAATCTGAGAAGTCCAGTGTTTAAATCAGGCTGGGGATAAAGAGAAAATACAAAGTGGGGACTGTGGGAAGGGCGTGGGAATCTGAGTACTTAAGTGCTTATTTTGATTTTTTAAAACTTATTTTTAACTTTTTCCTCACTTCATTGAAATTTTTGTTCTCCATAAGTGTTTTTCCCTGTTGTGACTTAGTTGTGTGTGGATGTGTGTTCTTTATTGTGGTCTACAGCATCTGAGTTTCAATGCATGTTCAGGATTTCCCAGCCAAGTGTCTGCAGTTCAGTTTGTGGGTGTGAACACCAGCCTAACAACTGGTAAACAAATTGAGGAAATTGCTCTATGTGGTTGGCCAGAAAACAGAAGGTGGATGTGTCTAAATAGTAATGAAAGTTCAACAGAAAAATGTCCTGGGTCATCTTCTATAGACTGAGCTTTTGCTCAGTGAAAGGTTGGATTGGATGGTCCCTTCTAGGGACCTCTGGTTATCCTAGAATTAAAGCAAGCAAAAAATTTAAATTACCACCTAATAGTAGGAAAAATATGGTGAGGAGGCTGGCATTTTTGTCTTCCTGTCTTATCAGGAAGCTGTTATCATATCATCAGGAAGACTTATCAGATATAGCCGTTCTTTAATTTTTCAGTGTTAGTTCTTACATGTTTCTGCTAGTAGTAATTTATTGCTCACCATCCTTTGAGTTGAGGTGAATCACAGGAATTAATTTTGTGGCATGGCTGCAGAAAATTTTCAGGTGTAAATCCTGGAAGTGGCAATTGGGTAATAACTATGCAAGCCAGATTGTTCAGCTCTGTTGTAAAATATGAGCATTGGGAGGTTACAGAGGAGAGAAAAATATGAAATTTCTGTTGTGTGTATTATAAGGATACTAATTGCATATAACCCACCGTGTGTATGTCCTGTTGAATCTAAGTCATTAATGTTTTTTCCATCAGGGCTGTGTGTATTTTTATAATTATTCTACTGAAAAAAATAATAAAATGTGATTTATTAAGTAATATTTGACATTCTTTCAGAATTTGGTAGTGGCCATTTGGGGGGTTTTGGTCAGTAAATTAAACTGCTCATTATATTCAGTATCTTCTTTCCCTGTCCTTTCAATTCCCCCTGTGAGGAGTGCTTGTGTGAGTGGGTGTTTGTACACATTTGAGTGCTCTTAGATCCCTGGCCTGGCACAGCCTCTGCCAGGAAGTTATAAACTGCAAGGTGAAAGCCCTGGATGTTACACAGCGTGTGTGCTCAGGAGTGTGAACCTGTCTGACACTGCCTTATATAAACCAGCCCTCTAGAAATAATCAGGCATTTTAATCTCTCTCTGAATAGGTGTTGTTTGTATTTCAGGCAGCACCGACAACTAAAGCAGGATCTGAAAAAAACACTCAGTCAGACAAGGTAAGTACTGAACTTTCACCTTTGCAGAGTTGTTGTACTTTGGTCTTTTACTAACTTAGAGACAAAACTCTGTGCTGTTACTGTGCCACGTGAAACTGTTTTGTGATCAGTAACATACCTGTGCACAGCTGGGAGCTCGTGAGTGGGAATGCAGTGCTTGGGGGAGCAGTCAGGATGCTTTATCAATTCATAACAGCCAAAGAAGTATTCTGCTACCCATCTTTAAATCTATCTTGTGCTTATTTGAGCTAGCACAGATCATGTTCCATAGCACTGAGTGGTGAAAAGGGTAAATTATCTCCATTTTTTATTTTATTACAGCCGACAGACTCTCAAAATAAACAGCTGGCTGAAGAGAAGCAAAATAAACCCAGTGATGTAAGTTGTATAATTGTTTTCTCTCTCTCTTACTTTCTTTTTTAGTGAGGGCATCCTCTGGTATTTTTCTTCTTTCATGTAAAAAAAATAATTAAAAAGCAATACAAAGTCAACCATCTATATCTAATTATAATAGTTTATCTCTACACAGGCAAAAAGCCAAACCTTGCCTTCTGTGGCAGCAGCTTCTAAACCAAATAATGCAGGAAAAGTAACTACAACTCAAGCTGACCAGCCTCCACAAGCAACTTCCACAGAGACAACAAAGGTATAGTATAAGCAAGAACCAATTTTTATTATTTATGCTATTGAAAGGGTGTTAGAAATCAATATCAAAGTGGATTCTTAAGCTGTACACTGTCACGTGAGACTGTGCCCCCAAAAATTACTTTGTAGAAAGGCTCAAAAGCTGTCTTTGTGTGCATGACAAACATCCTTGTGCTGCTCTAAAATCTAGGACCTGAAAACGTCACACTTTTTGTCACAAGGGTAATTTCAAAGGGGCTAGTGGAGAAAAAACACAAAGCAGAAGCTCGTGGTAGTCAGGATCTAGATCTTTTTGTCTGCACGTGTCTGGGTGACAAAGCCAGGGTGACACAAAGGGCTCCTGCAGCTATACTACAAAACAAAAAAAAGAGTGTCAGTAATTCAGAAGTCTGCATTTTGTGTGGTGCTGCTCCTGCACCTGACGTCCTGCAGCATTTTTCACCCCACCTGCTTGAGCACCATTTCCTGCTGGATTTAAAGATATATTGAGAGCTGCCAGGAGTAAATGAAGGCTTTCAGGAGAGACTTGGAAGGGGCCTTGCAGTCTTTCTGCACTGCAGATTTCTTTTCTGGCTTAAAATAGCATGCTTTCTTTCCCACAGCAGAATCACTGTTATTCCAAGTGTAGAGGAGAAAGACGATAGATGTGGATGCCTGAGTAGAACATCTCTCTTATATTTTGTTTTGTCTCTAGCATTCTTAACATAGGGCCATGCAATAAGCCATCTCTTAATTTTTCTCTTATTTCTCCAGGCTAAGTCTGAGGGGATGTCCATGGTGGCCGGTGCAGCTGCTGCTGGCACAGCTGGTGCAAGTGTGGTGGTTACTGCAGCTGATAAATCAAGTACTGAGGTTGGTAAACACAGCCCAGGCAAATGCTTCCCTTGTAATAATGTCTCAGAGGGTGCTTCTCTCTCTGAAACACTCCAGCTTCAGAAAAAAAATCCCAAATGTGTAAATGCTGAATTATTTATACATAGTAGTTATGTATGATGGTGAAGAGCCATCTGAAAGAATAAGTGAAAAATGAGTGGTGTGTCACTTGTATTTTGCCAAATGGGACTTCTTTAGAATCACTTTTGCCACAACTAGCATAAAATTAATTATTCTCTTGTCTTCAGTTTTGTTTGCATATATATGCATGTATATAAATACAGATTATCTTGTTACTCAATTGGAGAACAAGTTTAAGAACATTCTCAATGAAAAATTTGACAAGTGCATGTCCTACTGAGAGAAAGTTTTTGGTTTGGTTTCCAGGAGTCTTCTACAGATTCAGATAATTCAGGATATTTTTCTTCCCCTGTGTATGGCATGGTTACTTCTATAATGGTTTGCTTATTTTGCAGCCTGGTATGGATGAGTCAGCCCTCGATAGCCTAATAGATACCCTGGGTGGACCTGAGGATGATGTGCCTACTACTCCTGTTTACACTGGTCCTGTAGTTACGGTATTCTACACTTCTCATTTTTACTTCTTAGAAGATCCACCTTCAAATTGTGTCTGCAGTTGCTCAGTACTACACTGATCCAGTCCTTGTCACTGTGATCTGCTAAGAGTTAAAAGAGAGTGTGTACAGTTACATTTCAGTGTTGTTTTCAGTAGTATAGAAATTACAGTTTTGGATCTATTGCAATAGAAAACATGGAAGTGTCAACAAAGTTAAGTTTGTTGCTTCTTGACCTGACTCCCAAGCATGGTCTGCAATGGATTTGCAAAATGCAGTGATGGAGGGAGATATTAGAGAGTGTAAACAACCTAGGAGATTTCATTTCTGCTTGAGAAAGAGTAAAACATTGGGAATTTGGGGAAGACCTTTCTGAGTCTGAATGAGAGAGTCACATGAGAAGGGTTAAGATTAGAAGCTCAGTGGTTCAGTGCAGTACTCAGCTGTGACAAAAATCTTGGAATTTGGAATATATATAAAAATCAGTGAGGGTACAGCGACACATCCTATGGCCTGAGGCACTGAAATGGCTTAAGTTAATGCAGAGTGATCTGGGAATGGAAATGCAGAGTTCTGCCTTATGGTGAGCACTCTGAAGCTGGTCGAGAGGCTGTGCACGGTGCCAGATACTGAAAGACATTACACAATCACAGTCCAGATTTGGCCCTCTGGCAAAGCCAACCCCTGCATTTCCTCTCCAGAAATTTATTTCAGTAAAGAACAGTACACAAAAGTTAATGCGTGCATTCTTTTCACAGGAAGATGATATACTTTCCAGGTACTTGGAGGAAATGGGTAAACGGGAAGGTAGTCTCCCACCAGAGTATGTTAAACTGTTGAAGGTTAGTGAGTTAAAAAATACATTCTTCATGCATGTTTTCTTTCATATTTTGTGGTTTTGCTTCCCATTTACTACAAAATTAATTCTCATTTTAGAGCAAAGGGCATGGCCAAGATGGAGTCCCACCAAAACCAAATGAACAAAATGACGTAAGACTTATTTTTTTTATACAGGAAGGTGAAAGTAACCCAGGTGAAAACAATCCAGGTGTCACTGGATTCCTAGGGATATATAAATGTTGCCTGTTTTCCAAAAGTCCCAGGAAGTGGGAGAGGGCTGTGGGTTGTCAGATAACATAACTACTGATAAAAGTAAATAGAACTTGACACAGATGTTTTTAATAAACGTGTAGAAATTTTTGGGGCACTGAAGTTGAAACAAATAAATACTTATAGAGATATTTGGCTTACTAAGATCAAAGGGGAGAAATAGTAAAATGTGTATGCAGGAGTCTCTTTGTAATGTCTCTAGCAAAGACTACTTGGATTTCTACACTGAAATTAAAAAAGAGAATTCTGCCAGCCAGCTTAATTTTGCTGTCTATAATTTAACCTATCAAAAAAGAAGCTTATCCAAAAAATGCATCACTCGTGAGGGAAAATATCATTATATTTTTGTTATGTCAGGAGCACGTGCTTGTGATATCATTGTGTGAGTAAGTGTGGGGCACCCTCAGATTGTAAACTGAGTTTGACAGGTTGATATTTGAACTTTAATAGTTATAACTTGGTTTGTAATTTTTTGCACAGAAACCAATGACAGAGGATGAGCTTGCAGAGGCCCTTTCATCTGAGTTTACCTGTAGTACTGCTTCTGCTCAAGAAAAGAAGACAAGTCTGACAGAGGTATTGATAATTCTCCTGCCATTGCAGGCTTTTACTGCGATGAAACATTGCCATTATTATCTTAATATTTCATTTTAAAGTGATACTGAAACTTTTCCACTTCTTTTTACTTTTGCAAATTTGCCTGTAATTTCATCTCTCTCACAGAAGCCAAGTAAGGAAGGAGAAATTGTGCAAGCACAAGCAGCAAGTTCAGTCAAGACCTCAGCTCCTCCTAAGGAGAAGAAAAATAAATCAAATGAGGTATACATAGTCATTGTTTTACTAGTTGACTTATAATTAAAATTTAGGGCCATATGGCCATGTTATGTGTGCCTGATCCCGTAAAGATGCTCATAATTCTAATCTTTCAGTTGTAAATTCTCTTTATCATAGAAAGTATAGGAATAGCAGGAATTACCATTGCTCAGACTCCACTGTGACTTAAAGATTTGGCCTAAGTGGATCAGATCATTTTTTCATTCTGGATTCTTCTGCAGGATAACTGTGGTTCTTCTGACTAGAGGCAGTGGAGTAGAAAAATTAATAGAAAAATTTTCTTAGCTGTGTGGTATGTGTTTAAAACTTGGCTATGATGTCATTTCCCCATGTTTTGCAAACCTTTCTTTTTTCCTCTACAGAGCAAGTGTGACCTTACACTTTCTTGGTTTGCCACTTCAGACCACATGACAACTGTGTTACATGAAATTGTGACACTGGGTTTTTTGGGTGGTTTTACCTTTTTTTTTTTTTTTTTGCCTCAAGAGAATCCGTGTCTTGATTAGACTGTGCTACTTGTATCACTTAATTTGATATTAAGGAAATCAGGTAAAGCCAAGCCAAACCAAAATGACCATTTGGTGCTGGCTGTTTGCTTCACATAAAGGTAAAATGTGTCTTTTTAAGGAAATAATGAAATGGTTTGCGTATTTTCTTAAATACAGGAAATTAAAGAAGATGCAATGGATGCTCTCCTTGATACTCTTGGAGGACCTGAACCAGAACCTGAAGAAGATCCTACCCCTATTGTAGAAGTGTCAGAGGTAACATCTTACTACTTGTTACCCTGGATTTCAGTCTCTCCCATGGAATCCTGAGTCCTCTTTGTTAGATCCTGTGCAAAGGTGTAAAATAACAAGGAAGGAGCTTTCATATCAAAGGCATAAGGAATGTATGAGTCTTCAGGGATTAAAAAATCCTGAGTGGATACAGGTAGAGTAGAACATAGTAAAATGGCCTTGAAGATGATTAGCATATAATTTGGCTGTACGTGCACCTTTTCCTGTGGTAAATACAGGGAAATAGTAAAAAATCTTCTGTGCTGCTGTTCTTAATTTTGACAAAAGAAGAGCTTCTTGCATTGCAGATTCAGTCAGTCTAGGCCTTCAGGTAACTCAGCTGATAAATTGCTTCACAAAGGAGGTGCGGAGAATTAAAAGCTGTGTTTTGGTACCAGTGGTGGAAAAAGATAGAGAATTATGGTGTGTGTAATCAGAGTGAAGAAGAAAACCTGAGAATTTAGTACACACAGAAATTTTAAAAGCACCAGACGTAAAGTTAGCTCTGAATAGTGTCTGAAGCTTTTTAGGAGTTAAAATAATACAGCCATATTCACATATGGCATTGAATCTTAAGTGATTATGATTTTCCCACAAACATTTGATAGGAATAAATTGAGGAATTTTAGTATCTTGATTTATGGGATAATTTCATCTGATGCTAATTCTTCTGCACACAGGCTGAAGAATCTTGATAGTGAAGTTGAGTGTACTTTGAAGTTTATTTTAATTGCTTTAAGTGATTTTTTTAATGTTCTTTCCCTTTAAGGCAAAAGCTAAAGAGAAAAAGGAAGAAAAGGTTGGAGAACGTGATGATACTATACCTCCAGAATATAGGTTAACACCAGAGTTGGTAGGTTTTCTGTACCTCTAATTTCCTCATCTTCCTCTGTGGCCATGACTGGCTTTTTCAGGCATTCTCAGCAGAGATCTTATCTTCTCAGGTCACACATTCCCTCTCCAAGAGTAGTGTTTCTTGTTTCTTACACTAAAAATCTCAGCGTTGTAAAATCCATCCCTTTACAGAAGTGCTTTTTGGTGTCACTCTGTAACGTAACCTTGAAATACTAATGGGAAATGGTATGAAAAGTACACTCCTTTTTTTTTGGATTGTCACTTCAAGTGATGGGTATTTGTTCAAGTTTAAGTAAAACAGCAACAGAACTGAGGTGTGTTTTCCATAAAGCTCAGAAGTTTCTGTGATTGTTTTAGTATAACTGATGTTAGCAAGCTGTATAAAAACTGGCCTTGCTGGAGCTAAATGTGAATATTGGGTGTTGAAAGAAGCAGCTTCACACCCTTTTTTAGAGATTTAAAGATTTGCCCAACTACAGACCTGGGATTTCACCCCTTCTTTGTTCAAGTGCAGAGGTTTACTCAAAGCCTCTTTTACTAGTGGATAAATTCCTGCTGGTTTACTGTGGAAGTAATTCCCACTGTATATTGATACCAGTACAAGTGAACACTTTCTGGTCTCTTGTATTGTGCTAACATCACATTTACCTCCTTTTATCCAGTTACTGACCATGTAAAGATTCCTCATTTCAGGGAATTCCTGGTACTATGTCACTGATTAATTGTGTGTGTGATTTATTTTACATTATTTTGCTGGGAATTACTGAGTGTGGTGCTTACAACAACAGAAAAACATCAGTAATACTTAATTTACTTCCAGGATAAAGATGGAAAACCAATACTGCCGAAGCCTGAAGAAAAACCAAAGGTTAGAAAACTGAGTGTTGTAGGAGTGTGACTAGATACTCTGTTTTCTCCCTCTCTGTCATCACTTCTGTCTGTGCCATTATATAAGTCTTGTTTTATTTCCCTGCACAAAACCCGCTGATCTGAAGCATCAAGGGACTGTTGTTTTTATTGAAATGCATTGGCTGTGAATGACGAGCTCATAGTAAGGAAAAGGTTTATAGAGAACTAAGAGACACTTACTGAAATTACTGCTGAGACAAAGAAAGGCTGTATGGGGAGTTAGTATAAGGTGTTCTCTGGAGCTCTGTTGGAGCTATCGAAGGACAGAGAGAGGTGAAGCAGGAAAATCTCTTGTTTTCTTGACAGCTTCCTCTCATTAGTGATCAAATATAAAGGAACATGACTGGAAAGAAGGGAAAAAAAGCTGCTGTGGACGTTTTCCTAGTCACAAAGACCAACTTGGACTTTGCAAAGAGCATCCATCGTGGCCTAGAAAGTGCAAGAGAGGATTAAAATATTGAAAGAGAAAGTTGCAAAGATTAATTTTAAAAGCACAGGAAGAAAGCAAAGGAACTGTGCACTGAAGAAACTGAGGGCTTCACTTTGAAAATACTGTGGGTTGAGGAGTTCTGCCAAAATTGAACAAGTACAGGAAACCTCCGTTCTTCTGGAACGAGCGTGAAGGTCAGGACCAGTCTGAGTGAGAATGACCCTGTCCCTTCTCAGCAAAAATGTGAAGTCATTCATATTATTCGAGGTTAAGGTGTGGAGGAATGCAAAGGCAGTGATGAAAAGACTTTTGAGTCTCTAAAAATTTGCATGTCAGGTCTTAGGCAAGACATGTCTTGAGTGGGTGATGTGTGAGAGCTCCACAGAAAGAACAGCTGCCAAGCATGTCATGAGATAAAAAGCATGTCACGGCCCTGCTGACAGGAGACAAGCCTTCCTGTTCCATGGGGAGCACCAAAGAGATGGCAAACACAAAAAAGAAACGTTTCAGAAGAGAATGATTTAAGGGAGGCATAGTTTGACCAAAGTCCTGTACAAAAGCAAGACACAAGGCAAGCTCAGAATCATGAAGTATTATGCCAAAAGAATTTAAGTGGTTGGTAGAAAAGTGAGTATTCCCATGCTCTTCTGCCTCTCTCAATGGGAGACATAAATGCAATTGAGTATTTGTTCTCTGAGTGAATCACAGGAGTATTGCAGTATTTTTCTGAGCACCTCTTCACTGCTTGTAGTTTAAATAAGGTGGTTTTGAGCTAGGTGTGTTCACCAGTATTCCTGTGGTATCACCACTAATTTAGATCTGTGAAACCAAAATCAGCAAAACAGACAAACACAAAAGCTGTGTTAATAGCTGGAAACTTTCAGTCACAGTTGTTTCCTGACTTCAGGATTTCAGCTCAGCCTGCTCCTCCACTCTGCATACCCTTAACCACATGCAGTGGCATAAATTCTGTGAAAAAAAAGTTGGTTTTACCAAAATGCCTTTTTTTAGTGTCTGAAAGAGAATTTCAGACATTATGAAAAGGTGTGGCCTTATGTGTTGAGATATTTGGTAAAGAGTTGGGAAGGAATGAGGGAGGGAAAATAAGAGACTCTTTCAGAAATGTTATTTTTTTGATTATGAATCTGCCCCTAACCATCTTAAGTTTCATATAGCAAGTGAATGGCCATCACTGCTAGCAAAGATTTAAACATTTAGCTGTAAACAGTAGTCTGGAGGATCCCAGGAGCATCAGGTATATTTATGTAGATTGCATAGTACTAGATCACATGGTATCAGTAGATTGTAAAAGAAACACAGTAGGAAAATAAAACTGCATTTTTATTCACTAAAACAGTCACAGTGAAAGCCACAGCAACCAGTGGACAAGCAGAGAGATCTTCCAGGAGACACTGAGGTGCCTCTGAGGGAAGTTACTTCTGCTGGAAAAAAAAATAAAATGGGCTGATGGTGCTGCCTTCCACTACCTGTATGTAGTTTATACTTAAAGTGTTGTAACAGTATGACACTGTTAAATACTAGATAGTAAATATTAACATCTTTTTCCTAATAAAGAGGTAGTATTTTCCTTTTCAGTAGCTCTGTAGACAGTGTTGAACGTTATATATCTGGTTCTCTAAATTATATTTTATGTTATATGTACAGTTCTCTACATTATATTGACTTCTGATGGCAAAGCAAGTTACTTATTCTGAAATGTGTTTTTCTTCATTTTATAGAGACAAATTCATGCTTTTTGTTGTACATAAGTGTGAAAGGTTATTTCAGTGTAGGCTGCAAACATTTTTCTTCTGAGTAGTTGAAATATAATTCTTGAAAAAATAAATTAAAAACAGACAGTGAGACACCTGTACCCCATATGTCTTTTTTTTTTTGCAGCCTATGAGTGAAATTGATCTCGTTGATGAATTTTCCAAAGACTTTGCCTGCCCTGCACAGCCTGCAGCACAATCCAAACCTTCAAAGCCCAGCAGCGTATCCAAAGTATGTCTTTCTAGTTCACTGAAGATGGTGGCAATGGTAGTTTTGCTAAGACTGGGTAGTGCTACTGTTCTTTCAAGAAAAGTATTTTCTTCTCTTTATGTTTTTCCTTCCCTAGTGCCTTTGTTGGAACATGCAGTATTGGCACTCAGCTTTTAATTGAGCAGCTTCTACCTTTAAATCTAGATTTTTTTCTGTCTTGTTTAGTACTGTATTTAAAAAAAAAAGCCATATAACTGATGCATTTTGTGTTTCTAAGCATATTCAGTCAAATACAGTGTAATTTTTCTGTTTCAGAAGCCTTCAGATTCTGTGTCTGCAAAAACCACTGAGGATAAAATAGTCCCTCGTGCCACAGCGTGCACTGTGCAGTCTTCAGCTCCATCAGCCCTGTCTTCTGTAAGTAGTGGAGTTACTTCAGCTGCAGCTAAAGCAAAATTTCAGTGATTCATTTATGGAATGGTAGACCATATTGTCAAGATGCTTATTTCAGCATTGCATACTCTTCCTCCATAGTGCTAAGCCACAAAGGCTGAGTGGTTTCCAGAAAAACTGAACTGAATGGGGAAGGTCAGTGACCTTCTTCACAGAGGAAGGCAAACTGACAGCTCTTGTGGCCCCCTCTAGCTCTTAATGCTCTAAAAGGGATGCTGTTTGTGAACCAAATAGGCACTGCAGGAAAAGACAAAAATTTCTTCAGCTGCAGCTGAACTCCAGAGTAAAAATGTTTTTTTGCTGTATCAACACCCATACAGGCTGGTCACGTAGCAGATGAAGCACTGGAAGCCTTGTCCAGCAGCCTAGGAAAGAGGGAGCCTGATCCAGATGAGAAAAAGCCTGCTGTCGACAAAGTTAAGGTAGAGAAAAAAAATCAGACCTCAAAAAACAGACAGATGATGTAATTACCTTCAATTACTGTATTTCCTCAGGCTAGAAACAATAGAGACATAATATTTTCACTTTAAAAAAAATTACTGTTGAAACCAGTTCTATCCCTCTTAGGAAGTACTACTACTATTTCAACACAGAGTACACTTTTGTAATAATAATGACTATTTCAGAACACTATTTCCCTCAGTTTCTGAAAAACTGCATTTTATTCCTGTCTTACTGC
This sequence comes from Sclerurus mexicanus, assembly GCA_013396755.1. NCBI lineage: Eukaryota > Metazoa > Chordata > Aves > Passeriformes > Furnariidae > Sclerurus > Sclerurus mexicanus. Next base: position 148,674 of record VWZF01005402.1, read on the forward strand.
TGCACCAAAGCGGAGCTACAATACACACCAGAGGTAGCACCCAGTATGGTCTTCGTTCTAAAGGAACCAAATTTATGATGAGTGGTTTAAATTAGGGATATTGCATAAAATTTTGGGTTTTCTCACTTATCTTGTTGCTTAAATGGGGAGTCAAAACTAAGTCACTGAAATCCATGTATTCTGAGGGGATGTTGTTCGTAGTCACAGTCTGAACACCCCCAGTGTATTCCAGCTGTGCGCCAGATGGGATTGACTGGTGTCAGAAAAGAAAGCCCTTCTGGTGGCTGGAATTCTGTCAAGTGAAAGTTCCCAAAGCTGGCTTTAGTCCCTTTTCTTAGCTGTCGTTTTCCAACATAACTGAGGGCGGGTGGTCCTTTTCGAGGTGGGCTACTGATTTCTCTGTTCAGCCTTCATTTGCATGTAGCCCCGATAGCTATTGGGTAGATTTCCGAAAAAGTCAAGAATTAAGACTCAAGAGGTGTAATGTTGTCTCTTTACTTACCTCTGTTACTTCCAATAAAATAGGTAGAGCCACTTCTAATATACAGAGGAAGAAACAGGCAGAGAAATGAAGGCTTTCTCAAGAGAAAATACTTCCTTTTAATTTTCAAGAGATTTGTATCTGGTAGTTGGATTGAATGAGACTAATTTGAGTCAGTAGACTGAACACTAAAAGCTTGCTCGTATGTATTTCTGTTGGGATGTAATTAGTTGGTTTTCTTACTATGATTTCTCTTTTGCCTTCGCAGGAGAAAACCAAAAAGGAACAACACAAAAAACTGGGTGAAGATGAAAAAACAATTCCTCCAGAGTACAGATTAACAGAAGCTAAGGTAATTATTTAATGTGCCGTCTTAGTCTTACTTTCCTTTCACTACTCAGAACATGTGGATGGAACTGAGACTCCATTTCACTTTGAAATTATGTTTATAGTATCTAGAAAATCCAGTCTGTAGCTCCCAAATAATCTGACATATGTCATTAGTTGCCTGTAAGGGCACACAGATGGTTTAGATGTAGGTGAATAATTCTGCTTGAGATTAGTCCGCTCTAGTCTTTTATTAGCTCTTGGTATTTTAGAACTTAGTAAATTATGGTTGGTTTGAGCTGTTTAAACCCCGCCAGTTCTTCAAGGTGGTATTTTTGCAAACATCACCACACACATTTGACATAAATGGATTGCTTAGGTCTAGCCAGGACTTGCACAACATGTGCCACAGCTGGGATTTCATTTATCAATTGTTCTATTTCCACGAAAATCCAAACACAAAATAGAGAAGCTCAGAGTCCCTCACACTGAACCAATTCTCAGCACTGTGTTTTCTTAAGCTACAGGACCTGGGTTTTTTAAGTGGCACCTTGAGCAACAGCAGTAGGTGCTGGAGGTAACTAGTTAAAACACTTTTCTATGTGACACTGTCTGTTGCTCAGTGAACACTTGTATTGCACAGTCATTAAAGGACTGCTTGGTTTAACGCAAGGGGTTTTTCTTTGTAGGATAAAGATGGAAAACCACTCTTACCAAAAGCAGAAGAAAAGTCACAGGTAAAAAAGTGAATATTCAGATAACTCTTTCATTCATGAATTACTAAATGTCACTAAGGTTACCCAGTATTCAGTTTAAAAATGGACTGTGCTACCTGCTCATTTTTTAAGAGATGAAGAGACTTAAAAGCCTCTTTGTTTTTTTTTCCTTTCAACGACAGCCTATGAGTGAAAGTGATCTCTTAGAGGGTTTGACAGAAGGATTTTCCTGTTCTCCATCACCATTACCTACGTCAACGGTACAAAAGGTGAGTATATTTGATTTCTGAAAATTGCTCTTGTTTTCAAGTTGTTTGAGTAATCTTGGTATTTTGTAAGTTTCCTTCAAAGTTCATGTAAAGTTTCTTAAATAAAATCCAATAGCTGAAAATCTAAAATACTCTTTGCAACAAACTAATATAAGAGCAGGAAAAAAAATAGTCAAAAAAGTTCTCTTTTTATCAGCTGCTTGCACAAGTAATGCTTTGCAACTGAGAATTTTAAAAGAGTAACTTGAGAATATAGATGGGTTTGGTGAAGTCTTAGTTCTTCTGGAGTCATGTTAAACCTGCACCTGACTTCAGCTAAACCAGGGTTTAACCCAGTATTTGAGGTGGAGGACAGAATGTGCACAAAGCAAGATGCAGAGGAGTTCCAGAGTGGAGGGGGGTTTCAATCTGAGATAAGTAAAGTTTCTGAGGAAAATAAACTCCTAGAAATAGCCTGTGTGGGCATCATGTTTCAGATGCGTGGGGTTTGATGCATGTTTTCCCGCCTTGTGTTCATGATGGTGCTGTGTCTTGTTCCAGAAAACCAAGGAGGGTGGGAAGCCTGTAGGTTCCTCGGATGTTATCTCTGCTGCTGTGGTTTCTTCTGTGCACTCAGCAGCTCCTCTGTCTTCTACCTCGGTAAGCAACTTCTGTAGGTCCTTCCCTCCTCACACAAAGCATGTGAGTTTCCCTTTCCCTTTCTTTTTTCCTTTCCCTTTCTTTCCTTTTTCCTTTCCTTTCTTCTTCCTTTCTTCCCTCTCTCTCTTTCTCTCTCTCNTTCCTTTCCTCTCCTTTCTTCCCTATTTCCTCTCTCTCCTTCAGCACAGCCATGACCACAGTGGCCAAGTCATCAGTGAAGCCTGTAAAAGGAGAAGTCCAAGGTTAATGAAGGAACAGGCAGTGCCATGATCCCCTCTGAATACCAAGGGAACCTCCCTTCCTGGCGTTTATTGTAATGTTGCTCACTCATCCTCCATTTTGATCCCTGCAGAGGGATGTTCCACTAATGCTTCCAGCCTGATAAAGCTCCACCCGACTGTGTTTTAGTTGGTTTTACGGCCTTTTTTTCTTTACCGGGTTTTGAATAAAACGTTTGCAAAACAAATGGAAGCTACCAACCAACCATCATTTTATAGATCTGTTCTCATTGCAGCAGTTGGGCTTATGTATAACAAAAGAAAGCCATTAAAATAAATCCCATAAGCCCTTCTTGTAATTATATTTTTTGTAGGTCTGAATATTCTGTGGGTTTTTCCCCCAGCTGTTGCTACATTGCAATTACAAAGGGAGAGCTCTTTGTTCATTGAAGTTGACAGTTCATTAGTCAGTACTTATATTAGCTTGATGAATTCAATTATTTTTGCAGCAGATTTGCACTGACAAATGTGTTTATGCTTTGTCAGGGAGGAAAAGAGATGGATGAAGCCTTGGATCTCCTGTCTGATTCCCTGGGACAGAGGGAACCTGATCCTGATGAGAATAAACCAGTTGTGGATAAAGTAAAGGTAACAAAAGACATTCTGAAACTTGAGCAGTTTGGGAGGGGGAGAATATGGCATGGGATTTTAGAAGTAAAAGTAAGGTTACTAGAAAAAACTTCATATTCTTAGTTGTCCCACATGTAAGCATATCAAACACTCTTCAGTCACCTGGATTACTTGGGTGTTTTTATGGAAAATGTTGAATTGGTTAATATACTTTAGCCACTTGGAGGCAAGGGTTGAGTGTTACAGGAAATTTGAAACTATTTGATAATTTTAGTGCCTTTTATTATCATTATTCTCATTATTTTTCATGTGTCTTCTTGTGCCTCAGTTTTTAAAATTAATTTTTCTGGTCAGATTTTTTGTCAAGCTTTGACTTTTATAACCACAAATACCTAAGGTAAAGAGCACCACTGAGGGAAAACAAAACCACCTTTGCTTCATAGTGAAATCCATGTATGCTTTTTTCCCCAGTAGTTTTATTTTAAAGTCCAAAGAGGCATCTGCCCTAGGTTTAAGAAGCCCTCAGACTTACTCTTTGGTAGTATTTCTGACATGAGTATTAAAGTTGTTAAAAAACTAAATGCTTTCAGGAAAAGGCTAAATCTGAACACAGAGACAAACTTGGAGAGAGAGATGATACTATCCCACCTGACTATCAAAAACTTCTGGAGTCAGATGGTCAGGTAAGGAAAAGCTTTATTAGCTTTTATTTGCAACACTGGAAATTTCAGTGTATAAGCCAGTTTGTCCTCTTTGGAATTACAAGATGAGTAAATGAGTAAGTGTCTGTACTGTATTCATGTATTAGGGTTAAACATGGAAATATCCTGTAGTCAAAATAGCTCTAGCCTTGCATGCATGTAAGTCCAAAGGGAAAAAAAAGTAAGTTTTGTTCTTATTCTGGTTTTGTTTGTTTGTTTTTAATTGATCAGTCTGAACAAATAAACCACAGTGAACTACCCAATAATAATCAGTGTCCTAGTAGCCAAAGTGACAGGCCAGGAAAGTACAGCATGAACTGGCTGTGAATATACATGGCAGGAGAAATACAGAAATCTGTTGAGAATGGTGCAGCTTTCTTAATAACCTGTGAATAGCCAATGCTGTATGTAAATACTTGTGTCTTAAAACCAACGTGACCAGTTCAAAATGAGGATGTGCTCTCTCTTCTTCCCAAGAGTAAACCAGCAAAGCCAACAGCAAAGGATGACATGAAACAGAAAGGACAAAAGGTAATATTTATGATGGTTTTTATTGAGGATTTTTTTAATATATATTCATGATATTTATTCTTTATGTGTTTGTTTCATGCTGTGGGCTCTGATTTTTTTTCACAGTAGTGTCAGCATAGGCTTAAGGTGTGATTCATTGCAAATGCTCATAAATGATCATGAATTCAGTAGGTAATAGTAACAGCGTGGGTATTAAAACTTTTGTGAGCAGTAACTCTTCGCAATAAATGCAGTTTTTCTGTACAATTGCACTGTGAATGTTCAGGTCCAGTACTCAAAGAAATGGTGCCTCTTGGAAACCTCAAAGAGACGCCTCTGTAACATGTGTAGAGTTCAGGTGTGTTTTTTCTTAAGGAACGGATAATTAAAGCAGACGTAAATTCCTGAACCATGAATTTGACTGTGGGAAGTATTACATGTTGTGTGACTTCAGAATTAAAACTGTTGCAGAAGCCTAGAGATGACAATGCAGCTATCGATGCCTTATCAAGTGACTTTGATACTTGTGCAAAGGCTCCTGCTACACCACAGCACTCAAAGGTAGGACATTTTCTGCTAATAACTTGTAAAATAAGCAGTTTTTCATGCCTCACTTTTCTTTGCAGTAGCTCAATTTAGGTTTACAGGAGCCCTCTCTGTGTGTAGGGATTGTCTTACTACTGCAGTGGAAATTTGATGCATTTTGCTGTGCACTAAATATGTGTTAGAAGGAACATTTGTGTTGTTCAGGCTTGGAGAGGTAAGTTGAGCAGCTGAGCAGAGAATGTGGTTTTTGTCCAAATTAGAGTGTCCACAAACTGCAGAGAGACAGAGAAACCTTCATCAATGAAAGCATGCACAACCTAGCAATAGCTGTAGGCTGGAGCTGAGGAGGAGCTCAAGAGAGTTTTGTAAAGATGAATGCTGGGAGCAGGGAACAGTTTTAGATGTGTTGAGGAAAACAGTAGATCTTTCAAGACAAATTGCAGAAGGAATGGCCTGGAGAGCTCTTGCACTGAGAAATGGAGCATTTATTTGACATACCATCCTCTTAAGCATAGCCAACAAACAGCTTTCAGACTTTTCCCAGCAAAGTCCTGCACGTGCAAGACAACTAGCAGTGGAAGCTGCATAAATCTGGGAGTCACCAACATGAGGATGGTGTTTGAGAAAGGCTGGTTGTGGGGGAAAAGAGTGTGAAGAAGGGGGCTGAGATTTGGTCCATGTGTGAGAAGAATCACTTTCAGATGTGCTTTTGGCTTGCTCTTAAACCTGGCATTTGTTGCCTTCAGCTTGGACAGAGGGAGAGATCCTGGCAGAGGAGCCTATGATGTGTTCTAGCCCATTCCCTGGTCCCTCACCTGCAGGCAGAGGGAATGGTTCACTTTTTTTATTGATTATAGTTTTTGTGCTCTGCTGTCCCTCCCTATTTCCTGCTGCAGTGACCTCCTGCTTCCTCTTGAGGAGAAAGAACTAACAAAGCTTGAATTTACCAGACCTTTGAACAAACCAGTGTAATAGTAATCAGAAATTAAATCCCTTGGTCAGACAGAGCTCTGGAAGCGTAACCAGTTCCCAAGTGAAATTCTGCAGCTTCTTCCTTAAGCTTACATTGCAGGGCACCCAGTCACCAAGAATTAGGAGTTTGTCCATTTTTAGTGTTGGTTATGATTAGCTGTGCTTTCATGCTCTATTCTCTTTGTAACTGTAACTATTTTTTTTCTTTGGAGTGTAGGACAAAAGTGGAAAGGAAACCAGGACGACTAAACCAACCTCAAAGGACAAAGGAAAACCCAGAGACCCTAAAACGGTATAAACACACATATTATAGCATGGACAGTCATGGTTGCCAGGCACTGTAAACAGAGAAGATGGGCAGCTTGAAGTTTAGATTCATATCACATTGCTATTACACTGGGCAGAATTTTACATTGATAGGTCAAACTTGATTAATTTTTGTAAACATGCACATAAGTCTCCTGTCTGTTTAAAGGGAAATTGGCAATAAACAGGGGAAAAAAAACCAAACATCTTTCAGAGAGTGTGGTCTTCTGCAGTACATGCTCTACTGGCTTCTCCTTTCCAGATTTGCTGATCTAAGAGTCTCACTTCACATCCCTGTAGCTGCTTCCAGTGGGATCCCCATCACTTCTCTCTTTCCTTGACAGTTTTGAGCAACAGCATTCCAAAAGGGATTAGAAAGTACTCTTGCAACCACACTCAATTATTATTATTATCATAAATTATTTTTTAAATTAATGAAGACCTACATCCATTCACCAATAAGTATGCAGAATGAATCTGGTGGGGAAAGGCAAGCAGCTGTTTCTATATTCAAAAATAGGAAAAAATGGAGGGGAAGAAAAGATGAAAAGGGTTGCTTAACTTTTGCCATCTAGAAGTACAGAAAAAAGATTCTGGTAAGGGTGAAAGTTCTCCCATCATGTATGCAGACAGATGCCTGAATCAGATGGTTACATCTGCTCTGGAAATCTTAAGTTTCACTTGTCCAGTGATGAGATTTGTCATTGTCACTATGAAATAATAACACAGGTGCGTTTTGTGTAACAACAGAACTGACTTAAAATTCTGGATGTAAAACTGGGAGGCATCTTTAGCTCTTCTTGAGGAGGATGTTCTGAGCTGTGACCTGATCACTCATGTGGGTAAAAGGAGGTTGAAGGAAAGAGAATCACGAGGTCAGGCACAGCTCCCCGTGTCTGAGAGAACAATGGTGCAAAGATGAAAATATTTGTACACAGCAGAAGTTACAAATACTGTTGCTAAATTCTGCGTATTTCAGGTGCAGAACATATTTATGCCTGTGGTTCTGATGAGTGTCGCTGTTTATTTTCAGATTTTTAGCTTAGTTCACAGTTTCTCACTGCCTTATCCTCTCTTTAGGCAAAGGGACAGTCCTCCAGCAGCAAATCTGAGAAGCAGAAAGCAAGCTAAACGTTAACATTACCAGGTGAGATTTCTTCTTCTCTGGGCTACCACAAAGACAATTCACATTCACGTTAATAAGCCCAGATTTATGTTGTGAGTTTTACGTCCAGGTCACAGAAAATGAGCACTCTGACTTTTCTTTTGGTTTTCTTCCCCCCAGGATTCTGGCACATCGCATAAAACATCTTCTTTCTGTGGGTGGATAGTTACTGCTGAAGAACAAAAGCTGATGCTGAAAGCACATGGTTATTCTGGGTGGGTTTTGTACAGTGATACTCGCTGGACTTTTTTTAATCTTTTCTTTTTTTCCCAGTAGTACACTCAGGTGGTTTGTTTCTTTCCCTTAGCTTTTCATATTAGAGTCATATAATCTGACTTGTAATTTCCTTCAGTGTTCAGAAGGAAAGAATGCTTCCATTTGCAAAAAATATATTCCATCAATGAAAAGCAATGCCAAAAAAAAAATTTCTGCAGATTTTTGCACATAATCTCCACATAGTGCCTGTAAATCTCTGAAGAGTTTGTATGTGCTAGCATTTTTAACACTGCAGTAAATGCATTAAGTGTTCTGGAACATAGTGAGCTTTAGTTATCCTCAGCTGGGCTGTGCAGGCTTTGCTTAGGACAGATCCTGGTAGGAAACCACAGGTCAGCTGTGGGTGGCTAAAGGCTGAGAAACTGGGGATTAGCTGCTTCATGCAGCACATCTGCTAATAAAGCAGGTATTTGGGATGCTGCCTTAACTGTAGTTAAAATACACTAGGACAGGAATTTATTCTTTTTTTTTCCCCAGTTCCTCCAGCTGTATCTGTACTGTTTTATCATAATTTCGGGAGTCTCCTGGACTGAACAAACACAAATCTTGGTGTAACATCACAGAAGGGGAAATCAAGAAGGGGCACAAGCCTTGGCAGAGATCAAAGTCCAGGTCCATAGGCAGACTCTTGTTGGTTTTCTTGGGTTGTTGTGGGTTTTTTTATCCTGTTTTGCACTGTTTCTCGTCCTCCTGTTCCTCGCACTGCAGCAGGGAATGCAGCAATAGGGCTGAAGTAAATGCTGCAGGGAACAAAGTCACATTCCCCTGCCCTGCGAGAGAACAGGCACGGGCAGGGCAGGTGGCTCTCACGGGTCTGCTGCAGCCGGGGCTGTCACCACCAGGGCTGTTTCCCTCTGTGTCCCTCCCCTGCAGAACATCCTTCTGCACAACCTTGCACGTGTTATGGCTCCGCTCTGGCTCCCAGAGGGAGATCACACCAAAGCTCGAACCGGCACCAAAACCTGGCTCCGGGATGTGGCCCTGGAGGCAGAGACAGCCCGGAGACTGAAGTTGGGGATATTTAGACTCGTGACTCTGCTTGCAGTCTGCACCGTGCCACACTAATAAAAGTTTTTAAAGATGCAGTGTGTTGTTTCCTAGCTTTTCATTTATCCCTGCTGGTATGTAATAGGCTACTGTAAGGCAAAAGAAACCCTAGAAATAATAATTAAAAAAAACCCCAAACATTGGTATATTAAAATTGAAAATTCAAAATGCCCTGCAGAATACATGTTGGTGATGCTCTGTGAAGGCCTTCACAAACTGATTTAGATCCTGCTGTAGTTTTTTTCCCCTTGCCTTTGGATTTGAAAGCTGTATCTCAGTCAGCTAGGACCAGATATAACTTGTGAGCTCCAACTGTGCAAAGAAAGCAGCTGAAAGATTAATACTTAAGCCCAGAGTTTCAGGAAATGAAGGGATTACTTTGCTGAGAAAATTCTGGTTAGAATTTGTGTTGGAATGTGCAGTGCACAAATGGGTAATCATTACCCTTGGGGAACAAGTGGGTTTTGACTTGAGGGCAGGTGTGATCTCCAGGTGAGAGAAGAGCAAGGCACAGTCAAAATCCTGGCATCAATTCCATATTATGCATTTTTCCCAAAGACTTTACCTTTGTTAGACTTTCTGGCTCCTTTGGTATCTCCATGGGGAAACAGAGGCAGGTTGGAACCTCAGAGGAAATAAACACCAGGGCCTCATGTCAAGGGCATAGTTGCAACAGCAAAGAAATCAAGTGCATTGAAGCACGTGTGGCCATTTAGTTGATTTTTCCCCCCTTTTTTTAAAGTCTAGTACAGACCTAAAAGCTTTCTTCAGGTAAACAGAGAAGGCTATTTACAACTGCCTTAAAAGAGACTTCACCAAAAAACCCACCTCCAGGATTTTAACTTTGCTTTCTTAACAAGTCACCTCTAAGCACATGATACCAGTTTTTCTTGGAGCAATTACCTTCCAGTTCTTTTAATTACCCTGCAGGTGACTTATGGACACCTTAAAGAAGGACTGGCTGTCCCCTTAAATTATGCTACGTAATGGGGAGCCAAGGCTTGCCCTGCCCCACTGCTTCCCTGGGGCCAGCACCAATACCAGGCTCCTGCTTCCCACTTCCCTCCATCATCCCATCCCTGCTGCCAGTGCCAGGAATACCGGGACCCTGTCACGGCTGCCCCATGTGTGGCACCATGACAAACCCCCTGAGGGATAACCATCCACAGCCACGGAGGATGTGGCAAAAATCCAGCTGTGCTGAGGAAGCCTTTTGGGGCTGAATACAGGTTTTTCTGTGGCCAAGAAGTTCTCGTGAACTGTTTTTGGTGTAAATCCGTGCTCAGAACATCTAGGCTAGGTGGGAAAGGAGAAGGAAAAAGGGGATTATCTGCTGTAGGTGTGGGGCAGTGCCAGCTGGGTGAGAGTCTCAGGGGGGCGGTGAGACAGGAGGCAGCCCTGCTGTTCTAGGATGTGCCCAGGTGGGAAGCATGATCCCTGGGCCCCACACGGTGCTGGGAGACCAGGGTCATAGAATCATAATCAACTGGGCTGGAAGAGAGCTCCGAGATCATCAGGTCCAACCCTTGGTCCAACACCACTGTGATTACCAGACCATGGCACTGAGTGCCACATCCAGTCTCATCTTAAAATCCTCCAGGGGTGGTGAGTCCACTCCCCCTCTGGGCAGCCCATTCCAATGCCTGATCACTCTCTCTGTAAAAAATTCTTTCCTATTATGCAACCTAAACCTCCCCTGGCAGAGCTTAAGCCCTTGCCCTCTTGTCCTATTGCTATTTGCCTGGGAGAAGAG